>CM031242.1:964007945-964523388 GCA_018340775.1 Taxus wallichiana var. yunnanensis | reverse complement strand
ACACCTATACCACAACCCCTATATCCAACACCTCATATGACTTCTCCCGGCTTTTTATCCTAACCATGAGCTATTCATCTAACAACTACATCCATACTCCACTACCAATGAATCAAAACATCTAATATTGTGTCCTCACCTCATGTCATTGATTTTGACCTCAATGTGTTATCTTCGTAGGATACGACTAACCAAGAACCTATGTCATCAAGAGATCTCTCATTTGGTTCCACATCATCCCAAAATAATACCAATGTATCCTTGTCCACATTAAGCCCTTTAGTCTCTTCTACCATTCAAACTCCTATGATTTCAATATCCATCCCATTAAGCATACCTTAACCTACTCCCTTTCAAAATCCCACATTAGTTGTCCAAAACATAGTTATGTCTATCCCAACATCTATACTACCAATCAAAAAAAAGTTCTATTTCCACTATTCACCCCTCCTCACAATAGTCATCCACCATCCCTACTTCCTCTCAATCTATACCTCAACAATCTCAACCTCTCATTCATACCTCTATTACTTTCCAACACATACCTCATGCTTCCCAACCTCTCATCTATAATATACATCAATAGTCTCAGCCACTTACCCACTCCGCTACTCCTTTCCAATATATACCACAACAATCTCAACCTTTCATCCACAAATCCACCCCTTTTCAACATATACCTCACCAATCACAATCTTTTATGAACATGTCTATGCCCATCCAATATCAGTATATCCAACCTTCAAATCATTTAGTTTCATAACCTATTTAAAACATTCTCGTGAGTACCCCTCTCCAACATAACATCCCTCTACAATATCAATCATATCAGAAACTAAATCAATTATCATACAATCAACCTGGTCCTTTATCATCCATAACTCAACAACCATCACAAATCGACCCTTTGCAAGCATTAATGAACAAAATATCTAGTCTTGAAGCCTCTTCCATGGGTCCTAAGAACGCATTATCTTATGAACAAATATGCAATGAACCCATTCATCCATTCATACCATACAACGTATATCCTCCACACTTTGAACTTCCTAAGATCCAAAAATTTAACAACAAAGAAGACCCTCAACAATACATTTGGGCCTTCTGACATGCATGTTACCTTATGTAGTCTTATTCTCCCAGTCAAAACCCTAGGCGCTAGCACTTCATCTAGATGAATCGAACTCTCACCCAAAGTGTGAAAAGGTACCAGGTCCCTCTTTTTATACTAGCTTTGTCAATATGTTAGCATGAAAATTTACATATTCCATATCAATGTAACAAGTAATTAAGTGAAGCATAACAAGAATCGGTTCACAACAATGGTGCACAATGAATCAAACAAGGACCAAGATCATATTTACCAAATAATAACCATGAATAGATACATCAACAATAAATATCCATCCAAAACAATCCATTATATTAATTCATCACAAAACACAAAATTTGAATACACCATAAGTATCATTACAGGTGTGATGATGCGCAAACATACCAACAACATAACTCTATTACAATCCAACAATACTCTCCTAAATCATGAAAATCAATACATATAAATAGGGTTTTTCCTTCACTAGCCGTGCACTTTCAAAATAGGTTGCATGCTCAAAATAGCCATGCACTTCTACAAAGATAACTAAAGAAACATGCAAGATTCTTCTAATAATAGATTATCTATAATTAACTCTAGATATAATCTTATTATTAGCTCAAACTCTGCATGAATCTTGATCTTCCTCTTGTTCCCAAAATATCCTTGCGTAGCCTCCAACTTTTCTATCTTAATTTAATGCTTTCTCAACACTCTATCTTAGCTTTAGCCTGATCCATGCAAAAACGGATAAGTTCCAAACTATGTCTTCCTAGGCATGAATCTTCAAGACACAATTCTATCAAATATTTCATCTATCCAGACGTCCCCTTCCTTTGCGCCACTATCAAATGTGTTATGTATACTTAGTTCATATTTCACCCAGTCAAACACCTTATATCACATGATTAGGACCTCATATTGAGGACATTCCCCATGTCCTTAGTAGGCCCTACCTTGGATTAGTATAACAACATAACTCAAGACTTGCTTTTCTCATTCACCAAACTTTCTCATTTGTTCTAGAACATTTCTCAATCAATATCACACGTAAAATCACTATCATTGACCTATACATGATCAAACAATTTGAAGACAAATCCATCATGGAATTCATCGCACACTGGAGGGGCGTCATCAATCAATTGTCATTTTACCTTCCAAAGACTGAGATAATTGAATTATTTTCCCTCTCCTATGCCAAACACATTTCATCTACATTAAAAATCCAATATTTCAATACATTTGATGAAGCCTTCATTATGGATCACAAACTTGAGCTCTGCACTCTCAAAGATGGTAGGGTCAAACTTAGGTCAAAGAAACAAAACCTAAGTTTTCATCCAAACCATATTCTAGTCAAGACAAATATAAATCATCATCCAACGTAGTCATTGTTAAGACCACTCCCAAATAACGTTCAACTATCTAACACTCTCGTTCTCAATGCACTTATATGCCTATAGGAGAATCTTATAGTTTTGTATTTGACAAAATCTTGGCTTCTAACATGATCACTCTTCCTCTTATCCTCCCCATTGATACATTCATTTCAAAGCCCTCTTGGTACCGAGATAATTATTATTAAAAATAACATAGGTTCAAATTCCATGACATTGAAAGTTATCATTCATTCCATAATTTCCTTTAAGATCTAATTGACAAAGGTGACTTACAATTAGATAACATGAATGCATCTCAAAATAAAAATTTGGATGTTTTCAAACAAACCTTCCCGAATCACTCCCCATCCACTAGTAAGACAAAATAATCACATTCACTCACATCACATTATCAATACAATTAAGACTCAATTAACTAATTGTAGATCAAGAATTTTTAAACATTACTCCGTCAAGTTAATGTACCAAACTAAACACAAAAACCACGAAAACTCCAATGAAATCGATACGATGAAGATGTAGAGCGGATGAGAAAGCTGATGTAGACAAGACGGGCGCACACGAGCAATTTGCACAATAGCTCCGAAGTAACCTGCAAAACACCGATGCTTGTGAGTAAAAGATGGCGTTAGAAGATATTTGGGTGGACTGCCGAGAAGCGGGTCGGGAAGCGGTAAGCTTCTCTTGGCGGATGTCAATCCACGTTTTCAATAAAGAAAAGAAGCATACATGATAAAAGATGTAAATAAAGACTAGATTTTTCGATTGCATAGTAATAAAAGCAACTGAGCAATGGGACAGAAAAGTACGTAAAACAGGAACTGCGAAATAATCTTTGGATTTGTGTTACCCGTGACCTTTTACCTGCACTGATGAAATCGGCGTCGGCCCAGGTATAATCGGCGATCGGCAGTGTGATCGGCGTCACCTGGGACCTGATCGAAGCGTCGGCCCAGGTAAGATCGAGTGTCAATCAAGGCAGCCATCGACCAATCGGGTGGACCGTGCGATGAGATTCGGGATTGGAAGGTGAATGTAGTCCGCAAGATGTGCCGAGAAGATGGAGAGACGCGGCTGGAGCAGAGTCACCGGATGATAGATGGTGGTGTATGATATGATACAAGAGTAACTATGAGTGCTCCTCTCAGGGATTGATTAGGACAGGATCTGCCCTAACTGAGACAATTGATGCTAAAAAGATCTCTCTTTCTTGCAACCTGAATCTTTCTCGCTCTCTATTCGTGCGTAAGTGCTTTCTTTCGCTCGTTAGTCTCTTTTTTTGGTCCTCTTCGGTCTCTTCCGTCCCTAGAACTGAGTTCTGGGCTTGCTTTTATAATCGGCGCCGCTCCTAGAAAATCGGCGCCGACCATATGGGTCGGCGCCGATCGCGGAGAAGACTCCCGAGATGGCTAAAAATGATCGATTCGAGAAAGACAAGACCTATCCCGACCACGGGAAATATCCCGCTTAGGGAAGATTAAAAATGGATGTGATGCATAGATAGAATAAATTTGGGGTAGATAAGTGATTAAGATGCATGGGAAGAAGCGTAATTAAATATTTAATATTTAATTACTCATGGGTAAGATGTGATGTGATGAATTAAATTTAGAGTAGGTGATTAAATCACAAATTGGAAAACTATCCCAAGGGGATAGTTGGTGACGTAAACGTGCCCCAGGTTACCTAGGCAAGTAAACGGATGAGAAGGGACACTAAATTGGGTAACCAATTTTAAGTGTCTACATTTTGCCCCTTTTTGTCAAGTAACTTGCGATAATCAAGGTTATGAGACAAAAACAAAGGGATGGAAGAAGAGAAGAATTTTGTGGTGATGTGATCCCCCTCAAACTAGGGATGGGATGGATGATAGAACAGACGATCCCAAGGTTGAAAAAGGTAGATGAAGAATGCAGGATGCCCCAGTCGGATGTCTGGAGTAGAACTGATCATTGAGGACGCATAAAAAATAAACACAAGGGCAGCAACCTAAGGAACTCACATTGGTAGGGAAAACTAGCCGGTCTCCTCGTGAGACGACGTTAGTGCCTACAGACCCATGAGTGCAAGGAGAACTGCAAAAAAAGCCAGCATCTAAAGAGAGACACATTGGTAGGGACAACTAGACGGTCTCCTCATGAGACGACGTTAGTGCCTACAGACCCGTTTAACTCTAAGCTGCCGAAAGATACGAGTGTCCCACGCAAAGGGAACAAACCCGAAAGAGACGATGACATCTAAAAGATGTGCCAAAAGGCAAGATTCAGCACACAACAATGATCAGATAGATGAGAAAGCCAAGTATCAACACTATGGCAAACAGACATGAAAAATCGGCGGCGATCAAAATAATCGGCGCCGACCAATACAATGTCAGCGTCGACCTAAAAAATCGGCGCCGACCAATCCGCAGCATATAAATATGCGAACGGAAAACGTAAACGATTTATTTGCAACGTGACGATTGATTCAGAGAGAGATAGATTTGAGATTTGAACACAATGGAAGCCTCTGGGAGCGGACAGAAGCGCAGGAGGACACGTCCTGGGGTAAGTGGTCATTCTTGAACCCACCTTTGTCGTTATATTTTTTTTTTGTTTGATTTTTCATGCGTATGGGAGGCCAGGGTCTGGTTTACGCCTGGCCTGGCAGTCGGCGCCGATTGGTATAATCGGCGTCGATTGGTTTGGATCGGCGTCGATTGGTAGTAATCGGCGCCGACTAGAATGAACGACGCCGATTTGACCAAATCGACGCCGATTGAAAGATGTTTAGCATTTCCTTCTTGTTTTGGATGTTATGGTTTTGGAAGATGTGATTTATGGAACAGAGAGACTGATTATGCTTTTGATGTCGTGGATGCAGGCACGAGAGGCTCTTCATATGAGGGATGCCATCCCTGAGTTATTGGAGACGATCCTTCCTGACGTGACCGATGCAGACTGGCAGCATTTAGAGCTAGCCGGGCTCGGGGGTTTTAGATATTACAGACGAGTGCCACGGGATGTGGAGCTCATGCGGGCATTAGTGCGACGGTGGGACAGCCACACGTGCACATTTTGGTTTAGGACGGGTGAGATGACTATCACCCATGAGGATGTATACAGGATCCTCCGATTACCGATTACGGGGGACCCGATTGAGATCACACCCCGAGAGCAAAGCAAAGAGAGGGCCCCTGGTGCGATATGCAGAGACAGATGATCGATGACTCGGAGATAGTATCTGGGGCGTGAGGATAGCCTCACAAAGACAAGCGAGATAGCCCTCGGAGCAGGCGGATAGCCCTGATTCAGATGGCTATATCTTATTTTGCCTTGCCAGACTCAGGAGGTGGGAGATTCCCATTCATTACTGCTATTAGGCGTGTGTGTGCGACATCTTGCAGTACAGACAGATTTTTGCCTTCGCTGATGCCCTGATAGCTCAGATTTACTATGAGCTATGGATGTACACCACTGGTCGGAGGACAGGGATTGACGTTAGCTTTGTGCTCCATTGCTGGGCGTATGAGCACATAGCAGTGATTAGGCCATCCGGGCTTCCGTGGATGCCAGCAGCAGTGGGGGGTGTGGATTATGGATTTCGGAGATGGCGGGCTGACATGGCCGCAGGAGATACAGGTAGATCAGCCGAGTGGTACTCTGAGCGTTTCAGGACGCTTACACCAGATCAGGTCATCTGGAGGCCATATCGGGCATTTCCGATATGGGTTGGTCAGGATGCCCACTTGGTAGCATTGAGACGGAGTCGGGTGGTCAGGGGTCGCAGACCAGATATGTGGGAGCGGGTCCCATTCATGCGGATACTGAGGCAGTTTGGTCTAAATCATGACATAGACGGGCCACATACACGCCATATAGGCGGGATAGCAGAGAGACAGATTTGCCGGGTTTGATCCCGGCAGACCCATTGAGAGAGGCTCCACCCTCCACAGACAGTGATGATGACGCGGGGGTGGATGAGGGCTATGCAGCGTGGTATGACACAGAGCTTCCACGACATCTCCCGCCCTCGATAGATGCTGATGAGGAGGACATAGCTGCGACACTAGACAGATTAGAGGGAGAGCATGCCACGCTGGTACAGACGCATCAGGTAGCTCTGGAGGAGATCAGGGCTTTGACAGAGGAGAGAGATTCCCTGATTGTGGAGAGAGACACCGCCCGTCAGGAGCGTGATACAGCGATCCAGCAGAGGGATCGCTACCTTCGGCACAGGGAGGCCCTTAGGGCCAAGTATGGGGAGACTAGTGCCACATCAGAGTCTGGCACACAGGGCACGGCTCTAGGAGGGGCACCACCAGCAGCGCCAGCAGCACCAGCAGCACCTTTACGAGCACCGGGTATGGTGAGCCTGAGCACATACCAGTCTCTCCTTGCTGAGGTGAGATATTATGAGGATGCTCTAGCGCAGCATGCCCCAGATGTGCCTCGGTACGGGGCGAGGAGGAGAGGAGTGACAGCTACAGCGAGCGGAGCCTCAGGCGGAGGGAGCACTGGGAGGGACCGAGGTGGGCCGAGACCTCCAGCAGCAGGTGCTTCGAGCTCGATAGGCGGCGGTCAGGAGGGACAGCCGGGTGCAGAGGAGGGTGGAGGGGACAGTGTCCTCCACGCTTCTGATTTCACCATATAGAGACTTGATAGATTGTGTATTTGTATAGTGATATAGCCTCGATTGGAAGGCATTGTATAGATGGCTTGATTGGAAGCCACCCATTTTTGTACAAACACACATGTATATATATATAGATTTATTGGTCATATGATTGTACTTCATGCTTTTTGGTTTAGATATAGATGGGTAGATGGATATAGATAGAGGATAAAATAGATGTGATTGAATAGATATAGATGATAGATGATGGAAATAGATGTGATTAGATAGATTGAAATGTGGATAAAATAGATGTGATTGGATAGATATAGACGGATAGATGATAGATGGATGTGATTAGATAGATTGATTTAATTTTGATAGATAGATGTGATGTATCTTGGATGGACATAGCTTTTAAATATTTTGATGGATAGATATACAGATGTACTTGATGTATGGATTAGATATAAATAGATGTCATGTACCTGAGATGTACGTATTTTTCGATATTTTGATGGATAGATAGATAAATGTGTTGGATATATGGATGTAATTATAAGGAGAAATGAATACAGATAGGAGTTTTGATAGATAAGATGAATTTTGATAGAAGATAAATTTTGATTGAATTAACATGTAAAATGCCAATTTAACAGGATGCAAGACAAAGAAATGAGGAATACTCCTTACAAGAGCAAAAGATGAAAGCGGAAACAACCGTGAAGAGAAGATA
The DNA here is from genome assembly GCA_018340775.1 of Taxus wallichiana var. yunnanensis. NCBI lineage: Eukaryota > Viridiplantae > Streptophyta > Pinopsida > Cupressales > Taxaceae > Taxus > Taxus wallichiana. The sequence goes on along the minus strand of CM031242.1, from coordinate 964,515,557 downwards.
CTCGGAGAAGAAGAAAAATGATAAGTTGGACTTCCAACCAACCATAGATAAAATCCAGAAAGGGAACCAAAAGACCAAGCATACAAGGCCCTATATAAGATTAAAATAAATCTGACACTAACTAGTCGCAAACCAGATCTAGGATAGAAACGGAAAGAAAAGTAAGTAAGTATCTTGTCGGAACCTACAAGGGACAGAATACATGTCCATAGTGGGGAAATAGGATTCTCCATATGATCGACAAAAAGGTCCTAAATCTCAGCTTCATGACTTTGACAGATAGGCAAACTGATCAATGCGGGAAGTTTGCTTGATATGGAAAGACTGATCGATGCGGGAAGTCTTTCAGTGATGCTATAAACTGACTGGAAGGCCGATTAATTACAAGAAGCCTTGAATTTTTCGTCAGAGAAACGGCCGTCCTTGAGGGAGCTGTCCATCAGTATTGTGAATTTTAATGATAGCCATCCTTCGAGGGTATGGTCTATTTTCTTTTTGATTCACTTGATAATGTATGGATAGCTGTCCTTCGAGGGATCAGTCTATCTTTTTGGATAGCATCTTTTCTTTTTTTTTTTTTTTTTTTTTTTTTTTTGACACTTTTTGGAAGAAGCTGAGTTTAGACCTAGATAGATCAGATGGAGGGGAAGAGAACATAGAAAAACATGCACTCACGACCCGAGTAGATCCGATGAAGATAAGTACTTGGGACAGATGAAGTGGTGATTAAGGTATTCCTACCATGAGGAGGAACATATCCAAAAGAAACGTGCAATGAGTAGAGCCGCGATACTCATATTTAAGGTAAACGAGGCAATAGGCGGAGAACCACACAATTTCAAATCACCACAAAAGTAGATGACTGGTTATTAGGACGGATGGAAGATCTGAGTTGCGACTAGATTTGTATAAGATAGATTTTAACAAAAAAGGGCCGTAAATGCAAAGCATTAAGAGGTTCCGCTTCAGGGATACCATCCATGGAAGATAAACGATAAGCCCCAGACCCATATTTATGAGTGATAATGTAGGGGCCCATCCAGTTGGGAGCAAACTTACCACGTTGACTCCTTTCGAGTGTAGTGACATTTTGATTTTCCTTAAGAACAAGATCACCAATTTTGAAGTCACGATGTTGCAAGTGCTTGTTATAAGCATGTTTGACACGCTCGAGATAGACGATGATGCTCAAGAGCGTTAAGACGTCACTCATCTAATAATTCCGGTTGTGCAGACGATTTTGACGATAATCCTCATCGGAGACAAATTCTCACGAGAGAAACACGGAGAGATGGGATTTGGACTTCCAAAGGAAGGACAGCCTCGGCACCCATAGACGAGAGAGAAGGGAGTAGCACGGTAGAGGAGTACGAATGCTAGTCCGATAAGCCCAGAGAGCAAAAGGGATATGTAGATGCCAATCCCTACCGGCTCTGACTAGTTACCTTTGCGAGGATATTACGCAAAGTTTTATTGGAAGCTTCGGCTTGACCATTAGCTTGAGGATAGTATGGAGAAGAAAAGCGAGCTTGATATTGAAAGTATTGCAGAGATTCTGCAAATCAGCGTTTTTGAAAGACTTACCATTATCTGTGATTAGCTTGTGTGGAACGCCAAAGCGACAAATGATGTGTTGATAGACAAAATTAACTATGGGTTTAGCCTTTGTTGAAGAAAGGGGGATAGCTTCTACCCACTTAGTAAAGTACTCGATGGCGTGTAATGATAGAATGATGACGTTGTGAAGAGCGAGGATTGATGAGGCCAATAAGATCGAGACCCCACTGCGAAAAAGGCCACAAGTCCGCCGCAGTTGCAAAGCGACTAGGGATGTGCGTGAGATTGGAATGTTCGACACTTGACGCACTTCTTGGTGTATTCACAACAATCTTGATTAAGAGAAGGCCAATAATATCCCAACCGTAAGATGCGCAGCACAGCTAAACCACTAAAATTTCCACCACGATACCGTCATGGACCTCCGAATAGCTTTAGATGATTCATGGGTTTTGAGGCATCGAAGCAAAATACCATCAAAGCCGCATTTGTAAAGAAGGCCACCTAGAATAGTATAGCGATTGGCGCGTTGGACAAAAGACCTTCTACCATTGGGAGACAGATCTGGAGGAAGGACCGAATGAGATAGATAATCAACTATCTGTTGATACCACTCATCCTGAGTATGGGTTGTGACAGCATTGATTGACGTTAGTTGCCCAAGATGAGATGGTTGATCCAATCGTTGCACAGCCACATAAAGACGCGAGTCTTCGGTAAAAGGCGGGATAAGAGAGGCTAAAGAAGCCATGGTATCCGCGAATCGATTTGCAGTACGAGGAATGGCTTGGATAGTGAAGTTATCGAAAGATTGGAGTTGGGCAAGAACGATGTCGCGATATTTCTGAAGGATATCATTCTTGCATTGATAGACACCCGTGACTTGGTTAACGATGAGTTCAGAATCACCAAAGATGTCAATATGACGAGCGCCGAGATTAATGGCATTTTGAAGACCTAAGACAAGAGCTTCGTACTCAGCCATATTATTGGTGCACTCAAAGTTTAATTTGTGTGCGACTGGGATAGGCGTACCCCAAGGAGGAATCATCACGAAACCCGCACCTCCCCCTTGCTGGCATTTGGATCCATCAAAGAAGAGCTTTACTTTAAATGGAGATAGACCAAAATCGATTCGCGGATAAGCCTCTCAAAGAGAGGTGCAAGGATAAAAAGATGATCTTGACGACGCTTGGACTTGCCGAGGAGATCGTCAACATAATCCTCCACAGTTTTGTGTAAGAGGTCATGGAAGATGTATGTCATTGCTCGTTGATAGGTTGCCCCTGCGTTCTTAAGGCCAAAAGGCATGACACGATAGCAAAAGGTCCCCCAAGGGGTTATGAAGGAGGTCTTATGTTGGTCTTCTGGTGCGATGAGGATTTGATTATATCCAGAGAAACCATCCATAAGAGAAAGCATCTCATGACCCGCAGTTAAATCTACGAGTTGGTCGATATTAGGAAGAGGAAAATCATCCTTTGGACAGGCAAGATTAAGATCCCGGAAGTCGGTACAAATTCGAATTTTCCCAGTAGCCTTAGTTACTGGTACTACATTGGACACCCATTGCGGATAATCGATGGGTTGGATGAAGCTAGCCGAGAGCAAGCGTTGTAATTCTTCTTTAACAAGAAGGGCTACTCTAGGGTGCATTTTACGCAATTTTTGCTTAACTGGTTTGATGTTGGGAAGGGTAACGATATTGTGGACCACAATATCGGGATCGAGCCCTGGCATATCTTCATATGACCAAGCAAAGGCTTGACGATGTTTGGAAAGAAAAGCGGTAAAGTCCCCTAATTCCTGTGGATTAAGGGATTGGCCGACCTTAATGATGCGAGGGTCTTCAGAAGTCCCTATATTAAGGTCAATAGTGGCTTCGTTGAGAAGGGTAGACGTGTCAGAAGGAATAGTCTTGGGAAGGTATGAATCCTCTGCCCCTAGATAGGTGAGGACAGAATCATCATCCGCACAGTGGATAGTATTGATAGTAGGAGAGTCGTCTCCAACTATTTCAGGGAAGATTAATGGTATAGAAGCGGACCGATTGTTAGTCTCATAGACCAACGGCCCTAAGGAAATGGTATTGATCAAAAAAAAAAGTTAGGTGGGATGGAAATGTCATCGTCCACATCAAGTGATGCTTCTGACTTAGTGGGAGAAGATGGTTCTTCAGTAGGAAGAGACTCATCAAGAATAGTGACAGTGGCCTTTGAAAGAGGTTTAAATCCTAACCCAAATTTCTGATGTGGCATGAGAGTAGGAATGGATTTGAGGTCATGTATACCTTGTTCATATTTTCCAAGGCCAAAACCTTTCCACGCGCATCGATGTAGATAAGTCTTTGCAAACGTGGGATTCTGTAGGTGATCAAACCCTGTTAGGTAAGGTTTGGCTCTAGGAGGAGAATCCGGGCGATGATGAGGCGTATCAAGACCACCGTAGATGAAATTGGTCCGTTGATTGGGCAGACCAATGGTGACGATGCGACCGAGACCTGGTTGATATTCAGGTTGCTTGTCTGGTCTACCATACTCATTAGGTTTGAGATGGGCATCGAAAGATAAGAGAGGAAGCTCCCCTAGTGAGAAACGCTGCAATGTCTCTTCCAGATTTTGTAAATCCGGTAGTTTGGTTGCAGGTATGGAAGAAGATGAGGCCCTATCTGGAGAAGATGTATTTTCTTTTAAAGGGGCAGACCTAGTGGTCATGTCGCATTGTGCGGAAGGAAAAGGATCTCCTGGATGAGTATATATTTTGCCCTCATATTGATATTTTAGGCATCGATGGAGGGTGGATGGGACACAATGCATTGCGCGAATCCAGGAGCGTCCGAGGATCATGTTATAGTGGAATTTTCCTTCGACAATATAGAAGAGTTCATGGAGCAGCTTCTTACCTACTCGGATGGGTAAGACCACAGTTCCTAGAGTGACTGCTAGCTGATCGTTAAATGATCGAAGGGCGAAGGGTGGAGGTGACACCACATTCTTTGGTAACTTAAGTTGTTCGAATGTGTGCGAGGAGATGACGTTGAGTGCAGCTCCACTATCGATCATAACACGTTTTAAGGTAGTGTTATTGATTTGGACTGTGATGAAGAGGGGAGCCTCCAAATCTTCGGAAGAAAGAGAAGGAATTTCCGAATCTTCAAAAGAAATGGTAGTTGATGGTCCATTCAGTCCAACAACCAACTCGAAGGGCTGGGGCTCATCGGAATTTACTGCGATGCGACGCAGATTATCAATCAAAGCTTGGCGATGTTGTGGAGAGGATTGGATGAGGTCAAAAAGAGACATTTTGACCGGAGCTTGGGTGAGTTGCTTCATGACACTCTCCTCAACAGATACGGGAACTTGAGTCCGAGGTGGAGCACGAATGGAGACCTTGGGTCGTGGGGCTGATGAGGAAGGAGAAACGTCTTTAGGGGCTGCAGAAATGACAACCCGTGGTCGAGATGCTGAAGATGAAGATGGGTTATCATAGTGTTGGGTTCTAGTGGCGATATGGATTGTGTCAATTTGGGAAGGTGGAAGATCAAGTGGGATGGAACCACTAGAGGTCTGAGTGGATGGTTGAGGTTTGGATGGGGCTAAGATGACAGGAGGTAATTGTTCCTCCTCCAGCAAAAGGTCACTTTCTTCCAGAAGGTTCTTGATAACGGCTTGGAGAGCTTTACATCCCTCAGTATCATGACCCGGAGTACGGTGGTAAGCACAAATCAGATCAGAGTTAAACCAAGTAGGTTTCACTCCTTTAGGATTATAAGGTTTAATCGGAGGAAGGGTTATGGATGAAGATTGGATGAGTTGATGAAGGATTTCGGTATAGAATCCGGTAGACGAAGAGGAGGATAGAGATGATGAAGATGGTTCTTTTACCTTAATCGACTGCCGAGGTAAGAGAACTTGCATGTTAGGTTTAACGGTCTCTTTAGGGATCCTCTTGTTTGTTTGGACATTTGGAGGAGCAGTCTTGGGTGCTTGGGATGGGAGTAAATGAGACATGATTGACTTTGGTGGAGGGGGAGCCCCTAAGATAGATTTTGAAGATGAGGGATATGTGACAAATTTTGCGGTCTTTGGAGACAAAGGGGATTGCTTAGTCGGATTTACGGATGATTTAGATAATATTGATTCAGATGAGGAAGAAGTCCTCAAGGTAGGTGTAATAGGAGGAATATAGGGTGCTTTGGTTTTTGGTAACGAAGATGAGGATCTTGATAGAAGAGGTGCCGTCTGTTTATTAGGTAAGTCTATTTTTAGGGGTATTGATGAAGAATGTGTTGTGGAAGAAGATGATGGCTTTGATGGATGTGTAGAAGAAGACGCCTTCTCAGCGGGCAAATCCAATCGTTTATGAGGCGTGGAGAGAGATTTTTGTGGAAGAGCACCAAGGGTCTTGATGGTCCGAAATATGGGCTTTCCTTTTTCAGGGATGGTGACGACTTCAACGGCATAAGGTGATTGTAACCTTTTTGGGGGAAGCAAGTGGGGAGGTACTGATGGTATAATGTTAGATTTTGGTTGTCGCGGTTTAGGTTGAGGAATCGAGCGTATAGATGTTGGTGCTACTTCTTTTGATTTTTCCTGAATAGGTGAAGTAACATTGGTGATGGAAGAAGGGGGTGATGACGAAGCAGTTCCTAGCGAAGGGACTACTTCTGATGCAGTAATCATGGGTGAAACTACTGTAGGAAAAGAGATAGGAAGGGTCAAAATTGAAGACGCTTCCGTTGAAGTTGGCACAATGATAGGTACGTTCACCAAGGGCATAGTTGCAGCGGGAATGGGAGCAACAGAAGTGGATGTGTCCGTAGTGGAAACTCGGAGGGATGTAATTGCCTCGAGCATTGAAAGAATGTCTGATGATGAGACGGATGAGGATGATCTGTCTCGGGTATAGATGGAAGGTCGATAAAGGAGCGGAGAGAGATAACTCCGTGCTTGATAATGTAGGGATATTCAAAGATGGACTATCTGAAGATATTGGAACTCCCGTGATTGATGAAGAGGAAGGAGGATCTGATTCGATTGATGTGTTTGCAGATGGATTGGTTTCAGAAGAAGAGTCCTCGGTAGAGATGAAATTAATAGTGTGGGTGTTTGGTTTTTGAGATTCCGAAGAATTATGATTTGGGGCATGATTGGGGAAAGGTTGTTTAAAAACGTCCAGTGCTTGATTTGGGGGAGCATTCGGATTATCCAGGATGAGCTCGCCTTTGTCAATGAATTTTTGGACAAGATTTTTGAAAGTCTGACATCGTTCGATGTCATGACCTTTGGTCTCGTGATAATGACGTAAATCATTTTCCTATACCGAATGGGCGTTCTCGACTTTCATCAATATCCCTAATGGGTGGAAGTTCGATCATGCGAACTTCCAACATTTTTTCTAAGATAGAGGCATATGATTCCCCCAATGGAGCGAAGGATCGAGAAGATGAAGGCCCTTTTCGAGTAGATGAAGGGTCTCTTCGTGATGGTTGATTAGGAGTACTATCGGTTCTTGGTGTTTTTAATACGATAGCATTTGTGGACCCTTGATTCTTATCTTTAGGAGGGAAAGAATTTGGTTTGGTGAACCGAGAGAAATCTGGTTTAGATTTGGAGCGAAGTTTTAGCTTCCCTTGTTCAATGGCGCGAGATTCAAGTTTGCGTGCCATCGTAAAGGCCTCTTCAAAGGTATGAAAAGTTTGGATCCTTAGAGTGGAAGAAATGTGATTAGCACAAGATCGGGTGAACAACTCGATTTGTTGGGATTGAGGAAGGGAGAAAGACAATTGGTTGATTATCCCTCTCCAACGAGCGACAAAGTCTGCTATAGACTCATCGTCGAATTGGCGAATGTTATAAAGATCTGTGATTGAGATCTTATGCGCGATATTTATTGAGAAGTTTTCAACAAACATCTGGGCCAATTGAGAGAAGGAAAACAAAGAATGTTGAGGGATGTTATTGTACCAGTCCAAAGCGGGACCCGCTAGAGACATAGGAAAGGTACGGAGCATGAGTTCCTGATCCTGGACGATAAGGTAGCAAGCATGTTTGAATGCTCGCAGATGTTGTTGGGGGTCTTCCCGGCTATGAAATTTTGAGAATTTGGGAAGTTCCCATTGGGGAGGATAAGGCTTAAAAGCCACCGAAGGATGAATGGGTTCATTGCACACTTCTTCAAAGGAGTATGAAGGACGGGTTCCTTTTGTGGAGGCTTCCAAGTCTGCAATTTTCTCAAGAGAATTTGAACTACGTCGGATTGGGGAGGAGGTGCATTGGTATGTCCTACATAAGAAGCAAGTGGTGGATGTTGTTGAGATGTCAATGGGGGATTCATTTGTTGTTGGATAGGATGATAAGAGGAATAACCAGGTGTTTTGGGTGACGCCTGGTGAGGTATTTGTTGTGAGGCAGCTTGCGTATAGGCAGGCTGTGAGATAATAAGTGGTTGAGAAAATATAGGTTGGGTGACGGATGGAACCTGTGATTGGTGGACTCCTATGTTTGTTGATTGAATAGGGACAGATTGAGGAACATGGGTGTTGGTTAGATTGGACATGTTGGGGAACAAGACCTGAAAGGGGCCTTCTACCGCCGGATTTGGTACCAAGGGTGCCGATACTAGGGGATGGGCGAAGGTCGCAGTTGCTGGAATATTGGAAGAAAGATTCACTGGAGGACGAGAAGTAGGAACCAACTGACTATTCGGAGGGGGTTGGCTCATGAAGAGGTACTGACCTTGAGACACAATGGAGGGCATAGACGAATTGACGGCAATGTGCGGGTGTGCAGACGCATTCATTATAGCCAGGGCAGAAGACCTCTCAGAAATGGGTTGTGGAATATTCGAGGTAACTGCAGTGTTAGGGATAGGTAAGACTAATTGAGAACTAGTCGACATGGTAGGTGGAAGAGAAAAGGGAGGCATAGGGGCCTCGCACTTCTCCGTGGCTCGAGGCAAGAGAGATGGTGCAAACTGCTCTAAAAAGGCCTGGGATGATCCACGAGGATAATCGTACACTTGTTGGATTGGTGGTCCTTGATCAGATATTCGAATGGACTTGTGTACTAGGTAGTCCATGAGGGCTACCGGATTGCGATCAAGGAGAGCCTGAAATTCAGGATCCCCGCGAGGAATAGACTCCGAGTCAGAAGATATTTCTGATGGACTAGGAGAAGCTGGACGTGATGGGATTGTTTTGGCTTGATGGAAAGGATTATACGACCATGAGGGGGAACCAACTAACAGCGGTCCCGAGGAAGATTGGAGGGGTGCCGAAACATCCACGCTGGTGGTGATTTCGGAGGAAGAAGGAACCTGTTGGGCCATTTTCCTAGATTGTGACCGGGTGATAACCGTCATAAACAAGCAAGAAAGAAGATTGTCCTAGCTAATGCACAAACAATTCAAGCAGCGCAAGTGATTATCTCCTTTAAATTTTGATGCTTTTAAGAAAAGAAAAATGTTAGGGAAGGCTTTTTAGAACAGGAACTACTCAGATAGCCAAACTAAGGATGGTTTGGGTAATGTTTGGTGAGGAGTCCCGAAGGCACTTCAGTAAAAGACCGGTACGTGGCTTGATATAGGGGCCTACCCCCGCACTTCACACACCGCTGCGATAAGGGAGTCGGGTGCTTTGCCAATATATACCAAAATCTTCCGTGAATTTATAGCGCGGCCCGAGTACCGCGTAGGCTCTTCCTCTTGGATATCACTTCCAAGTAGGCGAGGCCAGGGAAGGAGTTTTGTTTAAATGCTTTATACCTAGTGATTTTGGCTTTGTGTGCAAGGGTGAAAAATAAAAATCAAATAGTGTCACTACCGATTTTGATCAATTCTCCAACCTAATTAAAACTAGATGAAAAAGCATGCAACAATGACAAAGAAAAGGTTCTTTTTAAGCACTTAAAACGAAATGTTTGATTTCGATGAAGACAAGTCAAACAAGTTCCTTCCCAAATGCGATTAAGTTCCTTTTAAGCACCAAAAATTGAAGTGTTTGGATGTGATAGACAACCAACAAAGAAATCCTAAAAAGGAGAAAACACCGAAAAAGAGGAATACCTGTAGATTTAGCTCTCCAAGGTGTGTGGACTTCAAAAAGCGCGTTGTTGAGCTCTTCCCCTCGAACAATCCCACGAACAAGCAAAGTGCTCCGCAAGAAAAGATCAAGCAAACAACAAACAAGATCCGGAAAGATACATCCAGATAGTGGTGAAACGAAAAATTTCTATTTTAAGGAAATAGAAAAATTTCAAGATAATGAATTCGCCTAAAAGCAAGATTGAAATGATGAAATGAAATGCTCAAATAGGACTGATAGAAATCAGTGAAGAAAAGGAACAAAGTTCAAAACTAGAAAAGAAATGAACTTACCAATAAGGGACTTTGGTTGGGTCCCACCGGGCGTGCCAGAATGTAGATCAAGAATTTTGCGCTTGTTACCTGTCCAAGTTAATGTACCAAACTAAACACAAAAACCCTGAAAAACTCCAATGAAATCGATACCTGATGAAGATGTAGACGGATGAGGAAGCTGATGTAGACAAGACGGGCGCACACGAGCAATTTGCACAATAGCTCCGAGTAACCTGCAAAACACCGATGCTTGACAGAAAAAGATGGCGTTAGAAGATATTTGGGTGGACTGCCCGAGAAGCGGGTCCGGGAAGCGATAAGCTTCCTTGGCGGATGTCAGTCCACGTTTTCAATAAAGAAAAGAAGCATACATGATAAAAGATGTAAATAAAGACTAGATTTTCTGATTGCAGTAATAAAACAGAAACTGAACAGCAGACAGAAAGTACAGAAAACAGGGAACTGCGAAATAATGCTGGATTTGTGTTACCTGTGACCTTTTACCTGTCTGCAGTGAAATCGGCGTCGACTGGGTATAATCGGCGGCGACTGATGTGATCGGCGTCGACTGGGACTGATCGGCGTCGACTGGATAAGATCAGTGTCAACTGAAGGCAGACTGACCAATCAGGGACTGTGCGATGAGATTCGGGGATTGGAAGGTGAATGTAGTCTGCAAGATGTGCCGAAGATGGAGAGACGCTGGAACAGAGTCACCAGATGATAGATGGTGGTGTATGATGTTGATATGATACGGGCAGAGTAACGGTGCTCCTCTCAGGGATTGATTAGGACAGGATCTGCCCTAACTGAGACAATTGATGCTAAAAAGATCTCTCTTTCTTGCAACCTGAATCTTTCTCGCTCTCTGTTCGTGCGTAAGTGCTTTCTTTCGCTCGTTAGTCTCTTTTTCGGTCTCTTCGCTCTCTTCCGTCCCTAGAACTGAGTTCTGGGCTTGCTTTTATAATCGGCGCCGCTCCTAGAAAATCGGCGCCGACCATATGGGTCGGCGCCGATCGCGGAGAAGACTCCCGAGATGGCTAAAAATGATCGATTCGAGAAAGACAAGACCTATCCCGACCACGGGAAATATCCCGCTTAGGGAAGATTAAAAATGGATGTGATGCATAGATAGAATAAATTTGGGGTAGATAAGTGATTAAGATGCATGGGAAGAAGCGTAATTAAATATTTAATATTTAATTACTCATGGGTAAGATGTGATGTGATGAATTAAATTTAGAGTAGGTGATTAAATCACAAATTGGAAAACTATCCCAAGGGGATAGTTGGTGACGTAAACGTGCCCCAGGTTACCTAGGCAAGTAAACGGATGAGAAGGGACACTAAATTGGGTAACCAATTTTAAGTGTCTACACTAATAACATATGAGATCCCCATCACATTATCCACATTTATAAGTAACCCCGTCAATGAAACAACAAACAAAACAATCACGAGAAGAAGGCACACTCACTAGTCCTTCCATAGAAAAAAGAAAACACTTTCATCCAAATCCACTTTATCTTCATCTAACTCACCTACAAGATCTTCACAACCCTCATACAAGAAACCCATATTACAAATTGTGAAAAGCTCATACGATGACCATGTTACCCAAAGATTATCTACCTATTCTTACAAACATGTCACATGGCCACACACCCCTTCATCTAATAAGCCAACAATCATAACACATTATTTCACCGATTCTTAACAAATTAATGAAACAGATAAGGGTAGTGGGCCAAGGAGGAATAATTATTTGTAATATCGGTTGAAGGTCATACCACAGTGTTCGATTTCTTGATCCAAAGGTTATTGCGAAAGATCCCTTTTGGCTAGGAGAGGAACAACTGTAAAATGCAAAACAATACCACCGAGATAGAATTAAAGAAAACAAAGAGTGGACTGTCTAGAAGAAGCTAGATCTGGGAAGTGTGATGCTTCTGAGCAGTGTGAATCTAATTTTTATATAACATTATTAATGCTATTTAAAATATACATGAAATAATGATCCTATTGGAATTGAAATGATTTAGGTATCTCGTACAAAACAATAAGAAAGGTTAGGTAAAAGGTGATTGGGGTCAAAATGGGTCAGGTGATTGGTTGGTGTTGTGTTGTCTGGTACAGGCTTTGGGTAAGGTCTAGTAAAGATTAGAAATGGTTCTGGGTTGTTGGGAAGTGGGTATTAGCTCGTTGTCGAGGTATATTACCAGCCATTATAACCGATGTCAATTTGGATGACCGATGTCGATTAGGGAAAATGACCAACATCGGTTGGCTATCTGATGTCGGTAGGGGCACTTAGCAAAAAGTTCTTAAAATTTGTGTTCGAGACTTCATGTGATTTTATAGAGGTTGGAAATGGTGAGAGTGAGGTCTTAAAATGGTTCTAAGTACTCGAAATGATTAATAGAGGTGAAAATGGGTAAAAGGTCCTAGTATGGTAAAGTGATAGGTTGGTAGGAGAAAAGAAGTATACGGGTGTGGAGAAAGATAAACTACCGAGATTAATAATAAATCTTACTGAAAGAAAACAGAGGTAAATGAAGAGGTGTTAGGTACTTACTAAACAATAGATTTAGAGAACGTAGGTGATGAAAATGGTGAGGAAAGAGATCCAGAGAGAAAATTCATTGTATTCGTTATGTGGCGATTCGAACCACTATGTTTCTCTGTGTGTGAATACGTGGTCGAAGAGAAGATGATGAATGTCAAATGGTTGTTGGTAGTGCTCCCATGTGTTTTCTTTTGCCTAAGTGCTTCATAAATTTGAGTGCTCCAAGTCTCTATTCATATGAGATCCGAATTGAATGACCAACCTAGGAAAAGGATTTTGGAAATCTATTTAACCTAATCGGTGACAATTAGGTGACTCGACATTGGTTGAGATATAACCGGCATCACATAAGGCATGAATAACTAGGTTGGACAAAAATAGCGTTATTGTTGTTATTTTTGGTGTGATCTCAACCTTATTATGAATCTTGAGTGATGGATCCTATAAAGATAAGTAGGAATATTTTTAGGTTTGTTAATAGGAGTTAAGTCTAGGTTTAGACTAAGTTCTAGTTGGTTAGGATAACCTTAGACTTGGTCTTAGGTCATTAATGAGGTTTGAGTAAGGTGGCTAGGTGAGTTGGTTGGGGTGAGGTAGTTAAGTGATGATATTAATTAATTTAATTAAGATAATTAATTCAATTAACAAGTGCACTAGGGGATATATTGGTCAATCAAGATATGGAACTTAGCAAAAAACATACAGAAGGTTCGCGTGGAAGAATAGAGCGTGTTCAAAAGTGCAAAAGGGTCTGGAAAGAATCGTGCACAAAGAAGAGAGATAGATTTAGGACTTAGCCATTTTCATGTGTACGAGCTATTTTTGGAGATAGCACGAAACACACAAACCTGATTAAATACTTGCACAACACGCATTGGCTATTTTTGGAGGATTGGCTACAAAGCACTTTGCATGGGTACATGTTAAGAATAGATTTACTACTGATTAACTAGAAGAAGTCTATTGTTAGCGCACTTACATGTGTGGCTATTATTGTAACGGCATGTGGCTAATAATATCATGTGACCTATTTTGGGATTAGATAAGTAGTGAAGGGAAAGTCCCCACCCTTATAAATATGTATTGGTCTATGTAGTAAGATATAGATATAAGTATGAGAGTGTGAGAGCAGAGTTAGTATGAAGTTATGTTGTCAAGTTCTGTTAGCATAAGCGTATACTACTATTATTGTAAGGAAGCTTCTATGTATTACTGCATTTAATATAATGGAGGTTATTGGTTGAATCAAGGTGTTAATCATGGTTTTAGTTTATTACTGCATAAATTATTTTGCTATGTTTATGTTCATGATTCTTTAAGATCTAGATCTGGATATGATTTGTAAAATGTTATATTAATTATGGATCTGAATGTTTTAAGTCTTCATCATGCTAACCTCCTACAACAACAACCCTAAAGAGGGGCATGATACCTTTTTGTGCTTCGGGTGAGTGCTCAGTCTAGGATGAGTGATGTGCCAACATGCCTGGGCTTTTATTAGTGAATTCTAGGCTACATCATTGGTTCTATTGCTAGGACCTATTTTTCAATTGTTTTCAAGATGGTTCACAATGAAGACATATCGGTTGACCCTAGCAAGTGTTGAGGAGTGGATACATGACCTAGAAGAAGAATACGCATGGAGGTTCAACATTGGATTTGAGTTTGACGCACACACTTGGGTGGAGAAAAATATGTATGATTGTTTATATGAGAGCTTCTTTGGTATCTTTTTGGTATAATTGTATGAGTGACTGGTTGCTTATGCATATAAATGGAATTGGAGGTATCGTACACTTGTCTGGATGAAGGAATAATTTCATACCCTTTATGATGTTGATCTAATTTGTACTTGCACTATGGATACATGGTTCACTATATCTTGGAGTACTAAATTTCAACTTATTAGAGTGAGGTAGCTGAATTTAAATTTTTACGATATCCTAGGGGGACTTACCTGTAAGGCATTCTACTAGCGATCAAAATTTTGATGGTAACCCTAAACTTAGAGAACAAACTAATGGTGAACTAAACCCCACCACGCGTTGGGTTAGGAGAAGGTTTAGTGAAAGATGGAAGACCTAGCGAAAGGTAAAGGTAAAGAGAGGAAATGTAGCTTAAGTATAATGAGGTGGGCGAAAGGGAGATAGAGAAGTAATGAGATGTTACAGAGCGAATGGCATTGTGGAGAGAGATAGTTTGGGAAGGGTTTGAATTTCACACAAAAGATGTGGAACCCGAGCATCAGGAACTCCCCTATTTGGGAAAGCATGACAGGAACCCTCCTCGGCCTCACATATAAGTGCATTAGTCGAGACAACTTGGGCCACGGGTGTGCATCTAAATCCACCTGGAAACCTTGCCCTTGCACTTGGTTTTCTAGTATCTAGTACAACAAACAATCAACAAGCTAATTTAGGCAGTGGGAGAGCAGGAGTGAGTCATATAAAAATCACAATGATGGCAGCACAAATGGATTCGTTGTTATATGGGAGTACCTTTTTGGGTGTATCATCCGCACAAAATTTGGGTGCAAAAATTTTGGACTATCTTCTGGGAGTAGTAACACTTCGCAGACTATCGGGGTGTAGTCAAGACTACTGTTGGGACACAGGGAAGTACATCTTTTGGTCCGACTCTAGCTATGGGGTCAAGATCAGGAGGTATAGGTGGCTCTAGTTATTTTGGATCTTATGATTTTGGAGGCAGAGGAAACATAGGAGGTTCTAGATCAGGTGGGCAAGGTCTGCACCAACCCCAGAATATTTACATTGAGATGTCTCTTCATATCCTAGACAATAGGACATATAATATGTTGTTGAACAAGTGCACATGTGTGAAATATTGTGGCGCATAAAAGGAATCATGACTACTAAGCGTAGGGCAAGTCAATTTGCTACTATGTTACAAGGGCGTGCACACAATTCGTACAAATTTTTTGACCCTGATCAGACTTGCGTAGACTATGCAGCATTAAAATATGTTTTCCTTAAAGAGTTTCACATCCCTAAGTTTGAGCAAAAGAGTATAAGTGCGCTCAAGGATATTAAGCAAGGCACTACTGAAAGTGTCAAAGAGTATGATGTTTGTTTCAAAACATTGTTATCCAAGCTTTCTTATGATATTCATGTAAGCCAACATGCACAATGGTTCTTTGGGGCCTAATAACACCTTTTAGAAGGGTGTTATCACATAAGACATACACCGATCTGCGTGAAGCACTCAAAGAAGCTTTACGCACTAAGGCTATTGGAAGTATAGATTTGGGGTGAGCCCATTTTAGAAGCACATATCACAACTATGGCAAAGCAGTTAGAGAAGCTATCAGAAAATTTATCACATGAGATGCACACAAGGATTTGGTACACAAATTATGAAGTGGAAGGTAAGACAAAGGATAATTGTCCCTGTAGATCAGTGCGCTCATTTTCGTTGGAGTATGAGATATGCCATCTAAACCATGATGATATCCGCTGCCCATTACTAAAATGCATGATAAGGAAGAATGTTTCACACTCTTGTAAAACTGTAGAGGTCCATGAATCATGACATGAAAAACTCTTGTGATGATTGGTCAGATCCATGATGCTATAGACATTGGTGTACGATAGACATGAGTTTCAGATAACTCTAAAGGAAAGAATGAGCATCGGATCGGGATCATAATAAGGCATGCTATAATTGGAGTGAAGGGCATCTCAAAGGAGGTCATGGTAGAGGTTGAGGGTTTCAAGGAGGATATGGAGGCCGAGGCCGTGGTGGTGGAAGAAGCGAGTTCCCTTGTGGAACGTGTTACACATGTGGATCTCCTGACCACTACAGGTGTGAATGTCCTTAGAATATTACATGTTATTTCTGTGGAAAGAATCATAGTTATGAGGAATTCTGGACTTGTATGAGCATGTTAGCAAGTAGCATAGATAAGAAAACAAAGATGCAAGGATGGTAAGGATACTTCGCGTAGTGGAAAATCGGTGGATGCCAAAGTTGGAACAAGAATTTGAGGCATTGTATGTATGGATCATGACTTGCGCTGAAATAGCACACGTGAAAGAGGTGTTGCAGTAGAATCCTACCATCACTAAGGAGGAGGTTCTACATGCACGGTACCCAGATCCTACCCATCAGAAGGAGGTTTACTAGGAAACCATGGAGGTACTCAGGAATCTTCAGGGTGAAATACAATATTTAAAGGAGCAAGCGCAAAAGATAGAGCAAAATAAATCATCGAGAGGTAGTCAAATCTGATATGGATGGTTTGAAAGAAGTGTGTAAGATGTTGCATCAGGATAATATCATTCCACTATTGGGGAATTTGTTAAAAGGAAGTGTGTAAGTACTGAGACTAGACAATAGATCCTGCATGCAAATCTTCCCCCTCATAGCCTAGATTATGACAAGGAAATAAATCTGAATGTTGTTGTGGATGGGTGGCTATTGAGTAATATATTGATTGATACAAGCACGAAAGTCAATGTTCTTACCTTAGATGCATGGGTACAAATGGGGAGACCTCCATTCAGAGCCATCCTCTAATGTATTGTTCATGGCTAACCGGACTAAGGCCACTCCCATTGGATTTTTAAAAGATGCATCCATTACCATACAAGGAGCCAAGTTCACTGGAGATTTTGAGGTTTTAGTATTGGTAAAGTCAGATAGCTTCCCAGCTCTATTAGGGTGTCCTTTGTGCTATACAAATAATGCTGATCTCCGGTTCAATAAGGGTTATATCAGCTTTGAAAACAAGGATGAAATAGTTATCATCCCTTTAACAGATGGAAAATATACGCCCTATGTTGATCCCTTGAGTGAAGAAGACCTAAATAGGATTTATGTATGCACCATCCAGGATCCAGAGGTGCTTGAGCCATGTAAAGAAGGAATCCTTCAGTGGGAGGATGCATAGTCTATTAGTGATACTACAAGTGTTGCTTGTGATAATTGGGCTCATAGAACTTATGATTTAGTAGGGCACGAAGTAAAGAGCATATTTCCTAGAGTCAAAGAAACCACGTTATATCAAGAGAATAGGTAATAACTCAATACCTTGTTACACCAGAGAAGGAGACCCTATGGTGTTCCTGCGCACCATGGAAGAATAGTGGATAGACCCACTGGAAAGAAGGAATATGCTAGCATATACCCTACGCGGGATAAGTAACAAGTGGTGGGTGGTCCACAAGGATAATCTTGTAGGATGGAATGAAATTAGGATTAATATTTCCACTAGGTTCTTTAGGAGTAATGCATCTACTCAAATATGCACTTATCATGGTAATAAACTTGTTCAAAACCATATTTAGTAGTGTAAGAGACTGGACGAGAGGTGTAGGAAACTTTACCACCTTCACTCTGGTACTGTACAAGTTTTATTCCACTTTACATGGCTGTGTGAGTGCTTGGTATGTATATATGCGTAACTCCATATAGATACTAGAAATTGGCATGATTTAATAGCGGGAATGACCCAAACGTTTGAACTTCTTCTCTACCAAGCCTCCGGTGGAAGAAGCATTAAAATTCATAAAGTGCTTAACTATGGGAGATAGTTCCAAGGATGAAGAACTCATTCAAGATTTATTGGATGAAGCAAACTCGGGAGCGCACTTTTTGAAGAAACAAAAGTTGATGCCACACTACTTTAATGTGTTTTCCTTGAAAGAGAAAAAGGAAAAATGGTCTACTTAGTGAATGATGAAGAATTAGAAAATCTAGATGTAAACCATTCAACGAGTAGGCGTGACATGTTGGATAGTGCGAGATAAGACCACACGCGCTACCATGAACCTATGAAGATAAAGCAATTGAATATTGGATCATATCTTTGAACCTAAGGAGGCCATAATTGGGGATTATTGGTTAGACTATGAAGTGGCAAAAATCATAGAGCTACTATGGGATTATCGGGATTTATATCCTCAGAGGGTACCATGATCTTAAAGGCATGCATGAATCATTAGGGAGATGAGGATGAAGTTTAAAGAGGGTGCATGCCTAGTTAGAAAGAGACCCTACAAGATGAACCCCAACTTGTGCGAAAAGGCTAAAGATGAGATTGAAAAATGTTGAAGTCTAGAATCATCAAGCCCTAGGACAAGTCAGAATGGGTTAGTCCAATGGTGATCAGTATTAATAAGGATGGTTAGATTAGGATCTGTGTGGACTACAGGGAGCTAAATGTTACATATATGATTGATCCCTTTCCTATTCCATTCACTAATGAAATACTAGAAGGCGTTGCAGTGCGCAAAATCTATTCATTTATAGATGGGTTATCTTGGTATCATCAAGTTAGGATTTCCCAGGAGGATCAAGAAAAAAACTACTTTTACTACTGAATGAGGTAGCTTCACCTATCTTTGTGACACATTTTTGTGAAAAATGTGCCTACTATATTTTTGTGCATAATTGTTCAAGTGTTTAAAGAGTTTATTCACAACTTCTTACAGGTTTATTTAGATGATTGGATGGTGTATGGACTAGTCAAAGACCATTGTGACAATCTGCACTTAATGTTTGAAAGATGTAGATAGTTGAGTATCTCTTTGAACATCAAGAAGTGCATATTTGCTACACCATTTGGAATATTGTTAGGACACATAATTTGTAAGGAAGGTTTGTTGGTCGATCCAGCTAAGGTTGCAGTCATTATCGACCTAAAAGAGCCTACCAATCAAAGTGAGGTACATAAATTTTGGGTCATACAAGATATTACAGGAAGTTTATTAAAGGATATGCCAAGGTTTCCACACCTTTGGAGGAGTTACTGAAAGGAAAAGGTACGTTCTACTAGGGAGAACCGCAACAATATGCATTTGAGACATTAAAGGAGAAACTTACTACCATGCCTATTCTGCATTTTCCTTCATGGGACCAACCATTTCATGTACATGTGGACACCTCTGGCATGGCCATTAGCGTGGTATTAACTCATCCTAGAGAAGGTATTGTAGATCATCCTATATGTTTTGCTAGTAGAAAGCTAACTCCCACAGAGCAAAGCTTTATCAATGATTTATGCACTACATAAATTAAAATAGTACCTGTTATCTACACCATTTTTCTTTTATATAGATCATATAGCGTTGAAGTATTTGGTAAATAAGCCCATTTTATAGGGGTGTATATGAAAATGGGTACTCTTGTTTCAAAATATGAATTCATAGTTGTGTTCAAACCAGGGAAAAGTAATCTGGACTAGACCATTTATCCAAAATACAGTCAAGAGAAGAAGCACAGGAAATTGAAGATATCATGTCGAGGTAAAGTTATATAGGTTACAACACACACCATTGGAATTAGAGGACATTGTTTTCTTTTTACGAATATACATGACACTAGAAGGAATGAAATCCTTGGAGAAGAAACAACTTGCTATACGTGTGGCACCCTATATGTTTATTAGCGGTGACTGTACAAATTAGGTTGGGATGAAGTATTGCACCAATGTGTACTACAACATGAGCGCACATATATTTTGGAAGAATCTCATGATGGTATTGCAAGTGGCCACTATGTAGGTGATGCCAATGTATGTAAGATTTTACTCATTGATTATGTTGGGAGACCTTGTATAAAGATTGTAAGGAATTTTGTAAGGCATGTGATCACTGTCAATGTCTTAGAAAACCAGAAAAATGAGATGAAATGCCTCTATGACCTCTTAGTAGCGCAAAACCATTTGAAAAATGGGCTATAAATTTTATTGGTCCTATTTCACTAGTCGTGCCCAAGACTGGATCGCACTATATCATAACTTGCACTGATTATCGATAAGGGTGCTAAAAGTAGTGCTCTACAAAGGATTGTACAATGGCTATAGTAGTCAAGTTTCTATGGGAAAATATTATTACCAGTGTGGATGCCCTTTAAGTTTAACCAAAGTGATAGGTACACACACTTTCGAATGAGATAATCAAAACTTTATTGGATGAATTCATGATTGCACACCATAAGACTACACCATATCATCCTCATGCCAATGGGACTTCTGAGGCTTTCAACAAAATTTTGAGCCAAACATTGAAAAAAATTTGTGATGTTGGAAGAAAGGATTGGGATGATAAAGTATCTGCAGTGCTTTGGGCATATCGCACAACATATAAAAGGTTGAACAAGGCCACACCATTTCAGTTAGTGTTTAGCACGGAAGTAGTTCTTCCTATGGAATTCATGTTATTGTCTTTGCATATTACATGTGCTAGAGGCCTAGCTGATGAGAAAGCATTATAAGAATGGATTGAAAAGTTAATCAAGCTGGATGAGTGATGAGAAATAGCACGTTGGAGTCAAAAACAAGAAAAGGCTAGGCGAAAGCATGGCATGACAGGACACATCAGGGATAAAAATTTCACAATTGGATAGATGGTTCTCCTTTATGATTCTAAGTTTTGCGCCATCTAAGAAAACTCAAAGTACATTGGTTGGGGTTGTATGTTATCACTCACATACTTGAAACAGTGTTTTCCAATTAGAGGCACTTGATGGAACACTATTACCCGGTTACTTCAATGGGAGTAGGTTGAAGCCCTACTATAAATAAGTCTTCTTGGTGTTTGTAATAAGGAAATGTTGCCATTTAGATTAGGTTTTCAATTCTGTATTTTCCTTAATGTATTTCCTTATTTGTCACAATGTTTTGTCAATTTAGTTGGTGTTTTTGTGTAATAAGTGTGTTTGCATGTGAAAAATCTAATTACTATTTGAAGCATTTATAAGCGTAGAGGACTATGCATACCCTTCATGTGTGGTGGTTATTGATATATGCAGTACAAGACTATTGAAAATAAGTACACATGAAAGGAACAAACTACTATGGGTGTTATTCAAAGTTGGAGAATTGTTAGAAAAGAGATTGCTTCTAGACAAGATGACCATAGATGGAGATAAATGATGGAACAATATAATGCGAGGTAAGCGGAGGCCGTGAAGACTACTAGTGGAAGGCGCAATGACAAGGTACTCAGGCACATGGAAGCATGCTAAAGAGAATTCTATAGCCAGAAGGTAGGAGGGCATGCTAGAAGGTTATGACTAGGGCGTGAAGATGTACCACGCGGAAAATGGAAAAAAGGATCAATTAATGAGGATTATTGGTAGGTGAAGGAGTAATAAATACACTAAATTTTTGAAAATATATAAAAGGATGGGATGCAAGTTCATTTTTACCATTGCAATCGTGATAATTTGAAAGAGCCAAGTGTGACCGAGCTACGAGAAGAGTATTCAGGTGTAAAGAGTGTGAATCGAGATGTGACAAGAAGATTTGTGCGTAGAGGAAGCTTGCGTCCCCAGTTGCGAAGGGTTTGAGCGAAGAAAGGCATTGCAAAAGAGCTAGGGAACATAATTTCAACTAGGGAATGCTGAATTGAGCTAGGGTTTGGGTTTTCACATTGCAAGAGATAGAAGGTGAGTATTTGAAGTTAGAAGATTGCAAGTTATAGATGGCACCAAAGAAAGCACCTACCACAGGAGCTAAGGGGAAGAAGAAAGTGGAAGTAGAGGTTGAAATGACTCCTGAGAGTAATTTCTCATAAATGCAGTATCTGGAGGGTGTGATTATGGGTCAAGAATGGGATTCCCACATCTAGAAAGAGAAAGATCAGTGATTACAACCATCGTACACCTAAAAATAAGGAGTTGGATGCATTATTAAACACAAAGACAAATAAGTGCACAATAAAAGACATGCCAGTGTATGACGACATTGGGAGAAGTTGTTGAAGAAGATTGGATTTTACCAATTGTATGAGCTCCCCTACTTCGGTAAATATGAACCCTTGTACTAGTGGTTGATGAGCGAGCAGTGGTACATGAATATTTTTTCTACTTTGTAAGATGCAAGGTAAGGATCACACTGCGTTGATGTCAACAGTAATAGGGTTGAAAGGCACAAGGGTAGATCTAGATGGTGATTTAACTAATAAGGCTGTAATCCTGGAGACAATGAAGGAGTTGGGGTATACCAAGGGTCCACATGGCATGGAAATTGATAAACTAAAGAAGTACCCAATCATACAAGCAGCTACACACTTAGTGACAAAGTTGAATGACCAAGAAAGATGGTCACAAGTAAACACAATGTGGCTACACATTGCAAAGAATATGTCATAGGGAGTGACTTACAACATCTCTAGTTACATCATGAAAACTATCATTAGAGAAGCGCACACATGAGAGAAAATCAATTTCGGGGTTTTTTATTATCTCTGGTGTTTATGGAAATCAGGGTGCCCGATGGGCCAAAGGAGAAAATATGGGAATACCCTATGGAGAACAAGTCACTTGCGGAAAGATTTGGCAAGTACTTGTGCAAAGGATCAATGAGTGGACCATTCAAGCAGAGGGTAGAGAAGTGGTATGATAGGCTCTACATGGCATTCGAAGAAGAATGGCGCATACCCAAGGAGTTACCTTCGGTAGTAGGGAAGGTAGTGCAGTTCGTGGTATACCAACACTTTTGCATCACATAGTTCTCCATGAAAGATGGGGCTTGGAGCCCATGGTGCAAATTACCATATGCCTTCACAACATGATATTTCCAAGCATCAGTTCACCGGTTTTAGATGTGTGCCGCCTAAGCTTCAATGTAGACAAGGTAGATTGCGACTACCATACACTGAGAAATACATATGTATATCTAGGACGGACTACCTACATTGAGAGGCTAGTCTAAGATATTATAAGCATGAAGCCTATAATCTTAGACATTGGGGACACCAGTAGTGCTTGTATACCTTAAACTCAAGCCCAAGCTAGAGAACAATAAGTATGTGGAGAATGAGTTCACGCTCCCAGGGCCGCCAAAAGGTAAGCATACAATGGAAAATGTTCCAGCACCTAAGCCCACAGAGACAATAGAAGTAGATGATGAAGAAGAGGAGCATGAAGATAGTGGTGGTTTGGAGCATAGAGGCAGGAGGCAGCCTACAGATAGGGTAGAAGTTGAGCATGTGACTACTCCACCCCAGCCATAAGAGGGAGATGATGAGGACTTGGATGCAGTACAAGGAGAGCGTCATTTCAAAAGGGTATTCAGAAGAACTAGAACCCAAGGTGTTACTCCACAATCAGTGCGTAGATCACCTCGACTCTCTCCACAGAAGGAGACATCTGAGAAGAGAAGGATAAAGTTGAAGCTAGACGTGGAGGAGGAAGAGTATGAGGAAAGCACGCTCGAATCTCCTACACCTCTAGAGAACGTGGAAGAGCCAAAGGACAAAGAAATGAAGGATGGAGAAGGATAAAAGGAGGTAGCAGAGATAGCGTAAGAGATTACTCAGGGCATAGCAGAACAAGCTCTAAATCTTGACGCTCAAGTTCCTAAGGGGCCAAGATTGAAAATAACAAGTGGAGAATATGTTGCACTGGTCATGGGCTACACTGAGGACACAGGTAAAATTGTCTGCGCCTATTTTCAAAGAACAAAGTGACACCAAAGGATTTGTATGGGTGGGAGATGATGGATGAAGATATGGCAACCATGCGCATAAGGAAGAAGATGTCATGGTCTATGCACATGCACATGAATGAACCATACTTTGATGTATGTGAAGATTCATGTGTATCAAGGAGGTTAAAGAAGACACCTTAGGCCAGACACATAATAGTAAATCCTACTGTTATGTTAGATGAACAAGTGAGTAATGCTTTGGTAAAAGTCTTGACAGAGGTGGCACAACAAAATGTGGATAAGGTTGCAACAATTAGGGCGCTAAGAGAAGAAATCAAAACTAAGGATGTAGAAATAGCGCACCTAAAGCAAGAAAAGGACTTGGAGAAAAAGAAGAATAGTGCATTTATAAGCATGGCAGAGGAAATTGGAGACTTTTTCTTGAAGGTGAGACCACACCTAGAATCCAAGGTACAGAAAAGTTTCCTTCAGGATGCATTATGTATGTACCTTGGTGGACTTGGTGCTTGAAGATGGACCTTTGTGCATGCCAGCACCAAAGAATCCTAAGCAAGAAGCAGAGTGAGAAAAGGCTTTAGTGATGAGGAATATTGCATCATATGAGGCATTACTCCAAATCTTGTAGGAGGAACTGAAGAAAGCAGATCGAGTGCTAAATATTTGTATAACCCCAGAAGCCATTATAAGAACCAGGACCATTATGGAAGACAATGAAGTCCTGAAAGCCATGAAGGATGAGACCTTGGGCCACGCAGAATGATTAGTGCTTATCAAGCGAAGTGCGAGGCCCTTACAAGCAAACACAAGAACCACACAAGGAAAGGCTAGATGAGCTTGGGAAAATCATCACACAAAAGATGGAATTATTAGAAGGAAGAATGATTGCAATGTCCAGCATTGTTTTGGTCTTGCAGAATGAGAAAGGAGAAATTGCAAAAGATGAGCTAGAGTCAATTGCAGTAGATATCCAAAAAAGGCAGAGGCCACACTTAATGATTGGTAGACTTTAGAGGCGAAATAAAAGAAGAATATCTAGAATTGATTCTTTCGGTTGAAGTAGAAGATGCTGCAGGGTAAAGTCATTCTTTTATTCATAAAAATTCTTTCTATTCTTCTATTCATATTCTTTGATTCATTTTGGAGACAACCATTTCGGGTGGAAATGCAATTAGTGTGGGGTAATGTTGGTCATTCAAAATATGGCACTTAGCGAAAAACATACAAAAGGTTCATACGAAAGAATAGAGTGTGTTCAAAGGCACGGAAGGGTCAGGAAAGAATCACGCGTGAAAGCCATTTTCATGTGTACGAGCTATTTTTGGAGATAGCATGCCGAACACACAAACCTGGTTAAATACTTGCACAATACACATTGGCTATTTTTGGAGGATCAGCTACGAAGCGCTTTACATGGGTATAGGCTGAGAATAGATTTACTACTAACAGTTAACTAGAAGAAGTCTATTATTAGCGCACTTGCATGTGTGGCTATTATTGTAACGGCACGTGGATAATAATAGCATGTGACCTATTTTGGGATTATATAAGTGGTGAAGTGAAAGTCCCCACCCTTATAAATATGTATTGGTCTGTGTAATATGACATATATACAAAGATAGATATAAGTATGAGAGTGTGAGAGCAGAGTTAGTATGAAGTTATGTTGTCAAGTTTTGTTACGCGCATAAGCGTATACTACTATTATTGTAAGGAAGCTTTTGTGTATTACTGCATTTAATATAATGGAGGTTATTGGCTGAATCAAGGTGTTAATCATGGTTTTAGTTTATTACTGCATAAATGATTTCGCTATGTTTATCACGTGATTCATGATTCTTTAAGATCTAGATTTGGATATGCTATGTAGAATGTTATATTAATTATGGATATGAATGTATTAAGTCTTCATCATGCTAACCTCCTACAACAAGTAACCCTAAAGAGGGGCTTGGTACCTTTGTGTGCTTCGGGTGAGCACACGCCTAGGCTAAGTGATGTACCCGGTGTGCACAGGCTTTTACTAGTGAATTCTAGGTTGCATCAAGATATGAATGGGTAGGATATTGTTAATTTAATTAATAGGGTTTTAATGGAAATATGACCCAATATTGGTGTCTACATTTTCCCTTTTGTTGTGTAGTTGTATTCATAAGTGATTTGACAAAAATAGGAAGTGGTTGCCCCCAAATATAGGTAAGAGTGGGGTTTCCTAAATAGTGCCAAAGGTGATACCCCTCAAACTAGGATTTGATCAAGTGTCGACGGAATTGGTAAGTGGTTTGATAAATGGGTAAGTGATGAAAGTGAAGGTAGGTGAGTTGTAGGTAAGGGTATGGGCACTTTGTAGGTAATGGGTAATAGGAAAGGGTCATATCGGGTAATGGGTAATGACAATCAAATGCATGCACATGTATATATTGCAACACAGTTTCAAGTTGAAGAGCTTGCAAAATTTACATCATCTAAGGTCGATAGGTTTATCCAAACAAGGTTGAAGTGATTCAGGTATTCATGGTACAAGATATGGTCCAGAAACATGATGTAGGTTAGGTGCATGAATGTTTAGGCATGCTTCGGTAAACCAAAGGTTTAGTCAGGGTAAACCACACGATAATAGGCAAGGTAAGGTCATCAGGATAAACAACACGGGTAATGGCGTCACAAGATATAGCAAGTACACAAGTTCAAAAGTCACAAAAGGAAGTTCATGGTAGGGTATATAGGTCATGGCACGGGTAAGGCCGAG
This sequence comes from Taxus wallichiana var. yunnanensis, assembly GCA_018340775.1. NCBI lineage: Eukaryota > Viridiplantae > Streptophyta > Pinopsida > Cupressales > Taxaceae > Taxus > Taxus wallichiana. The sequence goes on along the minus strand of CM031242.1, from coordinate 964,488,914 downwards.
GTATGGGTAAATAAAAAGTCCCTAAATGCAATTAGGGAAATGTATGGGTAATTTAGGCTTGTGGGTAAGGTGTAAGAGGTGTTGGTGAGGTTACAAGGTATTTGGGCGTAATGTTTGTAGGTCAAAATGGGAAAAAGGTAGGTGAAATGGAAATGCTTGCAAGTGACCGATGTCGATTATAAGGTTACCGACGTCGATTTGGTATGATCGATGTCAGTCATGTCGAGTTAGGGTTAAAAAAGAAAAATCCATGTTTTACGGTTTCATTTTAACTTGTTGTCATTGGGGAAAATGATAGAGAGATAGTGCCTTCATGGAAAGTGATAGTATGAGACTTTGAGCTGAGTTGGCAAGCCACGTAGTGGGTGATTAGCATGCGATTGGTGGGTCCACGAGATTGGTTCAATTGATTTGATTTGTTTGGAGGAAAGTAGTTGATTTGGACATGGTAGAGGTGGGAGAGGGTTCGGGTGGACCATCCAGCATAATTTCTAGATGTGTCACCAAGGAGACAACACCGAGATGAGGTAGGAGGCAATTTGAATTATTCATTTGGTTGAAAAGTGTGTTGTAAATGTGGTTTTTTTTTATTGTAAATTTGGGTGGGGTTTGTAAATTGAAATTTGTGGGTAAAATGGAATGAAATGAAGGGTGGGAATAGCATAAGTAGGTAAAATAGGTTGGGGCATGAGGGTAGGGAAATTTTGGGTAGGTGTTTGTAAGTATTTAGGTGCTTTTGTGGAGTTTTTTAATAATGGGGGGATGGGTTTGGGGTTTTGGTTATCGTGACAAAGACCAATGTCGGTCTAGGTTTGGCTGCCATCGGTCAACTTTTACCATCATCGGTGAGGGATAAGGTGACCGACACCGTAATGAGGAACCGATGGCACTCAAGACAAATCGGTGATGGTCAAGGTGGTGATGTCGGTGAAGGATGAAGAAAAATAGGGGTAAGAAGGGCTAGTTTAGAAAGAAAAATACACGGGAAGGGATAAATGAAGAGTGTATGTAGGAGGATGAGGGTAAAATGTGAGTTTGGCGGGATAAGATAGGTAAGTAGGTTCAATAATGTTAACATGATGGTTCATCATTATAAAGGGTAGTAGGCAGTAGGTGAATTAGGTAAATGGGGTAAGCATGATTGATGTGGTTGGGTATGGTTTAGTGGCTAAGATGTAATTTTGGGGTAGGAAATTCTTGACAATGTTGTGTTTGATGTTGTAGGCTACAGACTAGCTTAGGATGTGGGATAGAGTACCAACGCTATTGGTGCGAGATGTGTTCCAGCGTGGATCAGTAGAGGTGGGAGCATATGACAAATGTTGGGACCTGATTGGGATCCAGCAATATAGGTGTATAGCCCGAGATCCTAGCTTGATGGTCACACTCATCGATGGATGGGATTTAGTGACCAACACATTTCATTTGCCGATGGGTAAGATGACTATCACCCTAGACGATGTGTACATGATCATATAACTACTTATTGTTAGGGAGCCAATGTATTCTATTTCGTTAGAGGCATCAATGGATCCGATAGTGGCTGTGTTTGGGGAGGCGATGGGTGAGTAGAGGTACCATAGCGTTAGCCTTATCTATGTAGATATGTATGAAAGCCATCTTCAAGAGACGAGGTGGTTGTATTGATGATGGAGGTAGTATGTTGTGTTAGCTTACCAAATGTTGAGGGTGGGAGATTCCCACGAGCACTAATGGGAGTGCTCTAGGATATGATGGAGGAGTGTATCTACTTTACCTAGGTATCAAAATTCCTAGTGCATCTCTACGAGGATCTATGGGCCTATGGGAGATTGCAGCGGTTTAGTTTCATGCACCATTATATTACAATGTAAGGCATACGAGCATATCATATGTGTGTGGCCAGTTGGTTTTCCTCGACATGATTGGTTTGGGGTGGTTGGGTCAAAGTTGGATACGAGACAACAAGTACCATTTGGTGGGAAACACAGAGTGGCTAGGGCCACACATGATGTTTTATATTATAGACGATTATTGGAGGGGATTTTAGGGGTCGATATTGTGTGGAGACCCTACATTAGCTACCCCTCATATAGGGGTATGATGGAGGAGTTAGAAGAGCTTCAGCCACTTGGGTTGGATAAAGATGTGGTGTTCCGGTGAGCACGAGATGATTCTTGTAGACAGGTGAGATGGTAGTTTGGACTACCATAGGACATGCCTTTGCCGGGTTTGCCAAGATAGCGGCGAGATGATGTGGAGAGACCCATATCTCCACCATGTCCAAGTTTTCGACATGGCAGGAGGAGCAGCCAAATGGATAGCCATATTAATGATGTTGGAGTCACCAATGGTTACAGGTAGTGGTGGGTGGCAACACCAAAACCAAGGCACTGATCTAGCTACCATGATAATATAGAGAGATGCCTTGTAAGGGTAAGTGGCTTCCCTTAAGGCACATATTACGATTTACTGAGGACAACTTACTGAGTCGAGAGGCACGAGTTTCCCTATTATAGGTTTAGGTGGTAGTCCTATAGGCTCGAGTTAGAGCACAGTTCCTCCATGAGCTCGGGGACGGGGAGGAGGACAGGGCTCATAGGGATAGGGACCGAGGCTAGTGTTAGCAGGGAAGAGCTCACAGGTTGCTTTATGATACCTTTGGCACCACCGTAGATGGTTCCTATGGTGAGATTTAGAGATTCCCTAAATGAGGCCCAAGTCTTATTAGGTTCACTGACGACTTCAGGATAGATGTCTCATCCTATGAGGAATACAGGGTGTAGTAAGTGAGAGGACTAGATCCTACACTCATAGCGTTGAGAGCACAAGGGGCCAATGATCACGAGAGAGGGGGTCGGGGTGATGCTACAAGTTCACGGAGGCAAGTCCCAAGTGAGAGTCATGTGTACATTAGGACTGACACCCATGGAGGGTGGAGAGATGTTGGAAGGGCATCAAACTAGAGGAGAGGAAGAGACAGATGAGACATGTATGGATATCAGGTGGAGTGACGATTAGTCACCTGGATATGATCATAATATGTATTTTTGATATATACCATCTGCTGTGGCGATGATAGTGAGTTTGTACATGAGAGATTCAAATTTTTGAGTTTTATACCGGTCTGCGTGCCGAAGATAGTGAGGATGTATCTGAGTGATTGAGATATTTGTATGTATTTGTATTATGTATATATTTATTGATACACAAAATTGCTCATTTATATAGATGATGTATCTATGATGTATCTATTTGTACTTTCCATTTTCATCATGTATTTATGGAACTAGGTGAATTAGGCATGATTGAGTCTAGGTCAGTTAGGCATGGTTGAGTTTAGGTCATTTAGGCATGATGGAGTCTAGTATAGGCATGGTGGAGTCAGGTATAGGCATGCTTTGGTCATGTGAGTTAGGCATGATGGAGTCATGTTTTTGGTTTTGATTTAATTTCCAAGTTATTGGTAACATGGAAAAATAAATGATGATGAATTTGTATGTTATGGTGTAAATTTGGTAATATTTGATATTATGGAAATGTGAAATGATTAATGTATGATATGATGATGTAAGAAATAGGTAGGTAGACATGTTTATATACGTGTATGTTTGTTTAATTTCCAAGTAGTATATAAGATGGAAACTAACTAAGGTAGAGTGTGAATAGAAAAATGGGGAGGGGGAAATTGGTTAGGGTAAAGAGTGTTTAAGCTAACCTCCAAGGGCCCCATGCCCTCGGAGTGCTGCCTACATAGCCCCAGTGAAAAGGAGCCTCAAGCTGATGTAGTTATCCCATAAGCTAGGGAGGAATATGATGAGGTAAAGGGATAGGTTGGTAGGTTTTAGGCATGATTGAGTCTATGTAAGTTAGGAATGGTTGATTTTAGGTGATTTTAGGCATGGTTGTGTTTAGGTCATTTAAGCATTGGTGAAAGGGGAATCCTTAAAATGTAGGTGTCAATGGTCTAGTGTTGTATAGGAGAATCAACAAATAATAAAGAATAGGTATGGTGAAAAGTGGCAAAAGAGCCACCTAATTGATAAGAACCATAACACATTTATCATACCTAAGATGGGATTATGAACATAATACCCTAAAGGCGTTGCATAATGGACTATTCTAAGGTTGAAGAAAGTCACATGATCCTAAAATTTCACATTTGTAACACATCCCTTGAGTGGGTAGGAAATTAGGGTAAAAAGGAGATGAAGTGAAATTGGTTGGTTTTAGCGTAACTTGGTGTGAGACAGCATGCCTACTTGGCAAGAGTCCCAAGATCAAAATAGGAAAGTCCATGATGAAAAAGTTATCATTTTTTTCTTTTTTTTTTGTTTTGATAGATTGATCGATGTGGGAAGCTTCTAAATATTTTATTTTATTTTTCAAGAATAGTCTTCTTATTATGATAGACTATGTACAATATGGCTAGCTTGGTATAGTTTTCCTTCAAGGGAGTAGTCTATTTATAGCAGTGAGATAGAAATCGTAGATGTCCTTTTTGAGGGAGTCATTTTTTCTAGAATTTTGACTCAAGGATTTGAATCCCATTTTACTTTTGAACTTTTGTATTTCTTTTGGACTTTTAAGTCATGGACAAGACTATAAAGAAAGATAAGCTCTTGTTTCGAAGACAAAACTATAACACACAGAGGTTAACTATGAACGACCATGGGATTCCATCTTGAAAAAGAAAAAAGTATCCATGAGAATCATGCCATGAGTAGAGTTGTAATACTCATATTGAAGACAAGGTTGAAAGGTAACAGGTAATCACATGATCCTAGTTTAGTCATTGATCCTTAAAATAGGTAAGCGGAAGGTGAATGGTTCTCAAGGGACGAGAGTTAAATAGATAGAAGGTGATATAGGAATTAATTCAAAGATAATGGTCAAATATGTAAGGCATTGATGGGCTCAGGTTTGGGTTTACCTTCAAGTGAAGACAAACAATAAGCACATGATCCATAGGTATGAGTAATGATATAAGGTCCAAGCCAATTAGGAGCAAATTTTCATCGTTTTATTTTTTCCTCTTTTGTTACATGTTGATTTTCCTTCAGGATGAGGTCACTAACTTGGAAGGTCATTCCTGACATGTTTATCATAGGAACGTTTGATACATTTTTTTAATAGATTTGGACATGGTCAAGAGCATTGAAATGACGTTCATCCAATAACTCAAGTTATGCCAAATAGTCTTGGTGAAAGTCATCATCGTTGAGAATATCTTTAAATGATATACGAAGTGATGGAATTTAGACTTCAAGAGGTAGAACAAACTCTGTACCATAGACCATAGAGAAAGGTGTGGCAGCAGTTGAAGTATGAATACTAGTGTGATAAGCCCAAAAGGCAAAAGTAATGTGCGTATGCCAATCCTTTCCAGTATCATCCACAACTTTCATAAGAATTTTTTTAAGGTTTTGTTGGTTGATTCAGCTTGGCTAGTTTTTTTAGGGTAGTAGGGTGAAGAAAAACTGAGTTGAATGCCAAAGGAATCACAAAGCTTCCGTAGGGTTTTGTTTTTGAACTGTTTTCCATTATTAGTGATGAGATGATGAGGAACACCAAAGTGAAAAATAATGTGATGGTATATGAATTCACATATTTTCTCAGATTTTGTTGAAATAAGAGGTATGGCTTATGCCCATTTAGTGTAGTATTCAAATAATCCATTGATGACATTGGGAAGAAGGAGGATTGATCTCTTGGACAAGATCCAAACACCATTGAGAGAAAGGTTAAAGGTATCGTGCAACATGTAAGGCGTGTGATGAAGATTAACATGTTGTTGGAACTTCACACAACATTTGACATAATCAGAACAATCACGGTTTAAGGTTGGCCAATAATAGCCTAGGTGGAGAATGTGTTTAGTGACAGCTAAACCACTAAAGTGACCTCCACAAATTCCATCGTGAACTTCCTTGATGGTGTAGGGAATTTCAGAACTTATAAGGCATCATAAGAGGATGTCATCAAAGCCACATTTATAAAGAAGACCACCCATGATGACATAGCAAGAGACACTTTTGAGAAAGGATCATTGTCCATTGTGAGTAAGATTTGGAGGTAGAATTGAAAGGGAAAGGTAGTCATCAAGTTGCTTACACCAAAGGTCACGTGGGTCAAGTTGAAATATTCTGATGAGGTTGACATCTTGAAATAGATAAGAAGGTTATTATAACCTTTGTACTGTGACAAATATTTTCAAGTCAGAAGGTGAAGCGGGTATCTGAGAAGCAAGGCAGGCCATGGTATCCACAAATTTTTAGTGGAACGTCGAGTGGCTTGAATTTCATAGCTGTCAAATGCAGTCAAAATTATGTCTACATGATGCTTATACTTTTGAAGTATCTCATTACGACACTGGTATATACCATTAAATTTTCTTACAACCAATTGGTAATCACCAAAGATATTAATTGATTTAATGTCTAAGGCGATGGTGACTTTAAGACCTAATACGAGTGATTCATATTTAGCAATATTTTTAGTACAATCAAAATCTAATTTGAAATATAAAGACATAGGTTCATTGTCAAGAGGAATAAGGATAACGTCAACATCACCCCCATACCGACATTTAGAACCATCAAAGAATAAGGTCATTTGGTAAATGGTATCATCTAAAGAGAGGGTAGCAATGTATTCATTTTTGAAATCAAAGTTAAAGGGTTGATCTCTAGAGAGAGGTGCATCAGCAAGTTGTGTTGATCCGAGTTTCTAGCTTCCTGTCCAGATGAGTATACAAGTAATCAAGAAAAACTAAACAATGTCGAGTATACAAGGGCCTAGTACCTTGGAGATGGCAATGGATAATACAAGCGTAAAGTTGATTTCGAACTCCTCTGTGTGATCCCAGCAAACCTATAGCTCACATAGACTAGAAAAATATTGATTAGAGATTTAATGCGGGGGCTTCCTGACAAAGAAAATCTAGGAATCGTTAACTCCCTCTGTGGTTTTCAACCCCCGTGTGATAAGAATAATGATAAAATAGATTCCAAACAGATAACATGCAAATTGATAAATAAAAGAACCTGAAAGATGCCGGTATGCAGATGGTGTTATTGATAGATGCGTGCAACATGAATCTCACCACATGAACCAGATCATGAGCAGAGTACCATGGAAATTACAAAGATAGAATAATAATGATATTATGATAAATGGCTAAAATTCCTCAATATTCACCCAAATTTTATAGCTTTTTCTTCCTCTTAAAGTATGGGAAAAACCCATATCTATAGTTTAATGGTGAGTTTAAATCAAGTTACAGATATTCGGGGTTAAATAAAGTAACCCGAGTTAAGAGACATGATTTGATCTAGCGGGAGCTCACAATTTGACTTAAAGTAAAGAAAAGGATGAGGATGTGATTAGAGGTGGGGATATTAGGTGAAATAATATATTCTCCTTTTGAATCATTAAGAGTGGGATGTCGATGGGTGTATTATTGCCCATGAATTAAATAAAATGTGAAAGATACCAAAAGACTCAATTATTAAATGGGTTTATATGGAGCCCATTTAATAATTAATTAAATTTGGGTGAAAGAGAATATGGATTATTGAAATTTAATAAAAATAAAAGGTGAGAGGGGAAATTGGATGAATGTGAGATGACGGGGGCGCTATACCAAAAATTGGTATCTACATTGACCGCTTTTGTTGAGTTGTTTTTTATAGCAAGCCATGAGACAAAAACAAAAAGGGTTAGATGAGATATGTCTCTGAAGATGGATGAATACATGAGAAAAGGCAAGACACCCTAGGCAAAAAATATCGCAATAACAATATAAAAGAAAAAAAAGTATGGCAGTGACTCCAATATCACATCAGTAGAGGACAATTATGGTCTGAACAGAGACAAACGACAATGTTCTATAGACCAGTGAGTGGGTGAAGACCAATGCAGTATGGATGTAAACCAAGATGACCAATGGGTCATAAGAAACATCAAAATATGTGCAACTAAATGCAAAATGATGTGCGAAATCCTTTGTCTGCGAGGAATCATGCAAGAAATAAAAAATAAATCACGCATCCATAAAAGGGACGAGGATGAAGATAATGATGCCCCAACATAGGGTACGTGATAAATATGGTGGTAATCATATTTTATAAAGAAAATATGCATAAGTGTTAACAAATTAGAAGATAAAAGCAGTCCTACTTGTTCAGTAAGTAGGATAAGCAGTCAAGGTACTTTTGCAAAAAAGTAAAAATAGAGCAAATATTCATGGAAGAGTACAAGATCAGATAGGTGTTGGCCATTCTGGTATCCTCCAAGACAAAAATGTGCTAGGAAGATGGGATGAAAGAAGTAGATGACAAATGATAGAGATAAGAGAAAGCTAACATGGTTGGAGTAGAGAGACGTGGAGGAGGAGGGGATCAAATAGTAGAGAAGTATGATAAGAGAGGTGAGAAGATAGATGAAAGCACAAAAGAGAGAGAATGATAGTTAATAAGAAGGTAGTGGGAAAAGATAAGGGGGAAATAAATAGGTAAGGTACGAGGGACCTGGAGAAAAAGAAAATAGAGAAAGAGAGCAGGAGAAGAAGGGAGGGAGGAAGTCTAAACAAGAAGAAGACGAGATGAGAAGGGAAAAGATATTAGAAGGGAAGGTGAATGTATAGAGATAATAAAGAAGCAATTGAGAGATAATAAAGAGGAGAAATGGTGGAAGAAATAAATGATGAAGGACAAAGAAGAAGATAAGAAAATGATAGAAGAAGGGATGAAAGGGAGATGGAGATCAAAAACAAAGGGAGAGAAAGAATGGATCACGAAAGAGATGACAGAGCTGAGAAGGAGAAGAGGTGAAGAATATGAGAGAAGGATGATAGGAGAGATAAATAGGAATAGTAGGAAAGATGAAGGAGATGAAGAAGATGAAGAAGTTAAAGAAGATGGGAGAAGAAGTAGAATAGAAAAGAGAAAGACAAAAACCATGAGGAGCTAGGAAACTGCAGAGGAGATGAAAGAATGGAAAAAGAATTGATTCATAGAGATGGAATAAGATAGGGGTAGTAAAGAAAGAAATTCAACAATGGGAGAAATGGAAATAGGAGTGAAAGAAGAGATGATAGACTGAAACAAGAAGGGAATTGAATCCCAGTATTAGGGGTAAGACCAGGTAAAGAATATGAAATAGAACACATGGAAATGTATGTGGATGTGGAATATTAAAAAGATGGGACAGTCTTTGGTGAGCCAAGTTATCAATGGAGAAGTAGGATGAAAATGTAAAGAAAGAGGAATGAATATGATACGAGAGGAGATGAAATAAAACCATGAGTAGAAAGGAGGATAGGACAACAAAGAAAATGATGCAAAGGTAGTATGTGATGAAGCCAGTAGAGACATTGAATAAGACAAATAGAAGATGGAAAAGTAATGCTAGTAGAGGGATGTTAGGAGAAATCCTCTGATAATAATTAGAGGGCACAAAAGAAAAAGGAAGGAAGAGAAAATGGAGGAGGTAAAAAGGAGTGAATTAGTATGAGTAGAATGGGGATAAATGAATTTTAGGAGAAGTCCACCAATAATTCTTAGCATGAAAATGGAAGATGATGATGACATAATGTTAGATGAACAATGATAATGATGAGTAAGCATGGTGGTAGATATGAGGATTATTCTTGAAAATGGAGTGGAAAGAGTAAAGAAAGGAGGAATAATGAATGGTGTGGAAATGTTGATGAGGAGAGAATGATGAGGATGGATGAGGATGTGGATGAAGATGAGGGAACCATAGAATAGTAAGAAATGGTATGAAGTGGTTAAGTTAGATTTCTAAATGAGGGATGATGGAGATGATATTTGAGGAAGTTTGAGATATTTTGTGAGGAAAAAGAGAAGGAAAGAGGATGAGTTTATGGGGAATGAAGAGAAAATACGGATGGTGGAAATGTGGAGTAAAGGGGAAAGGAAAGAATATGGATTGTTCTTAAGAGATACTCTTAGGTAAGATCACCATGCTATAGGAATGGTTAAGTAGGATCGCTAAGACGAAGAAGAAGAAGAATGATGAAAAGATTGTGTGGTGTACACCAAAATGGGACAAAAGATGAAAGGAGGTGATAACAAGGAAAAGAAAAGAGTGTGACATGAGTGTATAGGGGTATGTATGCGGTGTGGGATGGAGAGTGTAAGGGGAATTCTTAATTAGGAGGCCAATGTTGTGTAAGTGATGATGTTAGAGGGCCTTAAGCAAAAGTTATGGAGTAGGAAGATGGTTCTAGTGTTGAATGGAATAGAAAACAATGGAGGATTTTCTACAGCGACAAGATCTTAAGAAAGAGATACATTGTGATTAAGAAGCCTATGTGAAATGGGTGGTTAAGTATAGTCATCAAGCTGAAAGAAGAAATGGGATGATAAAATAGATGCTAGTAAAAGGATATTAAGAGAAAACACAAAAATAATGGCCTAGGTAGAGGACATGGGAATAATCGAAGAAACAAAGGAGAAGGACGAAGTGGGTGAGAAGAGCAGCGAGAGAATGAGATGGGGTACATTTTATGAAAACATTTGGTTGAAAAGGGGATAAGAAAAAGGATGGTCAACAAACATGATCATGAATGAGACCTTATCCAGAATGACAGGTCTACCTTGAGTAGGGTTTCATATTACATGGGGAGTTACATAGATGTGCCAAGATACGGATAAAAGGTCTATGATGATGAAGAAGATGATGTCAACGCTAGATGACAAAAAAAAATAAGAGTGATGGGAAAGAAAATTGGTGGATGATTGTAGAGAAGAGAAGGATGATGCGAGAGAATGGATGGAGAAAGATAACATTGGTCATGGTGGAGGATGAGAAGCTACCGGATAATGAATGCTACTTGAGAGATAATCTCAAGTAGAATTCACAAACTACAATGGAGATCAAGTAGAATTCCCAAACTAAATAGTGTATTAAAGAGAGTGTGTAGAAATAGTAACAAATTTCATAGATTTATGGATGATGTTAATAGGGAACATCCTTAAGAGTAAAAATATAGATGCAGATTTAAAGATATTAAATTTGATTTAAAAGGCATAATTATAATAAAAGATGATTTTGATGAGATGGGTGTCACATAACCATAGTAAGGGTCATGTAAGAAAGTTATGCTCTTAACCGGATAGGAAGTAAACAAGAAAAGGTACTACTCAAAGCATTGCACTTGCAGCCGATAGCAGGTGTTAGTACATAACTTATGAGATTTGATCATATCAAAAGATCAAAGAGGAAGATATGGATGAAAGATTCTCATAATCTTAATATTGACATGACAAGAGGATTTGAGATGTGTAACTTTGTATGCGGGAAGAAGGTTCTCCAAAGGTGGTGTTCCTTAAATTTATGCCCTAGCTCTAGGAAAGGAAAGAACAATAAAGAAGAAAGCGATCAATGTGGGAAGCTTTCAATGCCATAACAAAAGAGTATCCATCCTTTGAGGTTATAGTCTACTAGATATATAACATAAATGGCAAGAATGATAGCCATCCTTGAGGGATCTATCTATTAGATATATAACATAGATGGCGAGAATGATAGCCGTCCTTTGAGGGATCGGTCTATTTCTTTCTAATCTTGCTTTGATTTTTGATTTGTATGCTTTTTTTTTTCTTTACCCTTTTTTTTTGAACAAATTGTCCTTTGGGATCAATATGTTTTGGATAACTTTGACTTCTTTTTGGATGCATGGATGTTAGATTTACATGGGGAAGAGTTGGGGATAGCGAAGTAGACCACTTAGGAGGGGATAATAATGGTATAAGAGACATCCTGATACTCTCTACATGACTATCATAGGAGAATGAGAGGGTGATGGATGTAATGATTATGGGGTTCTCACCAAATGGGAGAACTTATCCATAATGAATATGCTATAAGTAGAGCCGTGGTACTCATATTCAAAGTCATATCAAAGTAGTGATGGTAGACCACATAATTCATATCATTACCATGATAGATGGAAGTGGATAATGGTGGAGACATGGTCTAAAGATAAGACTATGCTCATAAGTGTGTGTACTAACAATAGAATGGTCGTAAGTGCAATGTGTTAAGGGGTTCGATCTCTAGTTTACCATCAAGAGAAGCTAAGTGATAAGCCCCAAACCCATACTTATGTGTGATAATATATGGTCCGATCCAGTTGGGAGAAAATTTTCCCCATTGGCTCCTTTCTAAGGTAGTGACATTTTGATTTTCTTTTAAAACCAGGTCACCTATTTTAAAATCATGCTCTTTGATATGTTTGTTATAGGCCCGTTGGATATGATCTTGATAGACATGATGGTGCTCAAGAGCAAGAAGGTGACACTCATCTAATAACTCAAGTTGCATTAGATGTTCCTGGCGATAATCTTCATCAGAAATGAAGTTGAAGAGACACACGTAAAGATGGAATTTGGACTTCAAGGGGAAGAAGGGCCTTAGAGCCGTATACCAGAGAAAATGGAGTAGCCCTGTGGAAGTGTGAATGCTAGTGTGATAGGCCCACAGAGAAAAGGGAAGTTGGAGATGCCAATTTCATCCTACTTGGTTGATAGTTTTGGCCAAGATATTTTGAAGAGTTTTATTAGTGGCCTCGGCTTGGCCATTAGCTTGAGGATAATATGGGGAAGAAAAGATAAGTTGGATCTTAAATGCATCACCAATTTTTTTAAGGTCCTTGTTTTTAAAGGACTTCCCATTGTCCATAATAAGTTTATGTGGAACACCAAAGCGGCAGATGATGTGTTGATATATAAAATTAATGATTGGGCTAGATTTAGTAGAGGTGAGTGGGATTGCCTCCACCCATTTAGTGAAATACTCAGTAGTAGTGATGATAGAATGATGTTGTTGTGATGAATGGGGATTTATTAGACCAATAAGATCAAGGCCCCATTGCGAAAAGGGCCATAAATCTTGGGCTAGGCTGTAAAGCTTGGCTAGGAACATGGATAAGATTAGAGTGTTGTTGACATCTTACACACTTCTTGACATATTCACAAAAATCGTGGTTTAGAGAAGTCAATAATAGCCAAGACAAAGAACACATTTTGGCAACAGATAATCCACTAAAATTCCCACCACAGATACCATCATGGACTTCTTGGATAGCTCTAGAGGCTTCATGGGATTGAAGGCACCGGAGAAGGATACCATCAAACCCACACTTATAAAGAATACCACGGCTAAGATTACATAACAAGTAGCACATTGGATAAAATATCTCCTAGAATTTTTAGAAAGATCAGGGGGAGTAATGGATTTTGATAAATAATCAAAAATTTGTGAATACCAGAGGTCTAACGAATTAGATTCAACCAGATGAATGTGAGATACATCATAGAATGGCTGTTTACGATGATGTATAATAACTGAAATCTAGACTCTTACGTTGTCCAAGGGATAAGGGCTATAAGGGATGCCATTGTATCAGCAAAATGATTGGTCGAATGAGGCACAAATTGAATAGTGTAAGAATTGAAGGATTTAAGAAGATGATGAGAAATATCACGATATTGTTGTAGAATATCATTTCTACATTGATACTCTCTAGTGACCTACTTTATTACTAGTTCAAAATCACCAAAAATGTCAAGAATATGGACACCTAGAAATATAGTAGTTTCTAGTCCTAGTATAAGGGCCTCGTATTTTGCCATATTGTTTGTACATTCAAAATATAATTTAAAAGCTAAGGAGATTAGGGAATCCCCAAGAGGAATAAGAACAACACCTACCCCCACCTTGTTGGCATTTAGAACCATTGAAGAAAAGAGTCATTTTAAGGGGATCATGATGAAATTGATTGATTGATTCATCTAGGAAGTGATTAGAAGGAGTCTACGTATTGGAAAGAGGGGCTTCTGCTAATTGGTCAACAATAGCTTGACCCTTAATTTCCTTTTGAGGAATGAATTCTAGGTCAAATTCGGCCATGAGAAGGAGCCATTAGGTGATGTGATCATTGTGATATGGATTAGAATGCATTACTTTGAGAGGTTGAAATTTAGTAACAATATAGGTTTTATGATTAAGAAGATAGTGTTGTAGTTTTGATGCAACAAAGAAAATATCTCAACACAATTTCTCTGCTTCAGAGTATCATGTTTCACAATCATGAAGAGTACGAATGATATAATAAATGGCGCTCATGTTCTTGCATCATGATCATCATGTGTGCCAACATAGCTCCTAGAGGATGATAAATAATAAAATATATAAATAGAAGGGCTCCCCTTCACGTGGAGGTGTGAGTACCGGTGGAGATAAAAATATCGCTTAAGATCTTCAAAAGCCTTTTGAAAGTTTTGGTCCTAATCAAAGGTTATGTTTTTTGAAGAAGGTGATGAAAGGGATGACAACGATCAGAAAGTTGTGATATGAAAAACAATGAATAGATTAAAGTTGAACTTGAATGAAGTTGCTTGAGATTGGAAGGAGGAGGCATTTCGAGAATTGCTTTGATTTTTGCGGGGTCAACCTCAATGCCCCTAATAGAGATAATGAAGCCAAGGAGTTTTCTAGTAAGAACTCCAAAAACACACTTTTCCAGGTTGAGGTGAAGGAAGAAATGAATGAGACACTCGAAAAGTATCTCAACCGAGAGATGGTCACATCTATGTTTAGATTTTTCTAAGAGGTCATCAACATAGTCTTCTACGGTTTGATGTAAGAGGTAATGAAAGATATACATCATGGCTCATTGATATGTAGTCCCAACATTCTTTAAACCAAAGGGCATGACATGATAACAAAAGGTACCCCATGGGGTGATAAAGGATGTCTTGTGTATGATCTTCAAGTGTAATCAGAATTTGGTTATAACCAGAAAAACCATCCATTAAATAGATCATCTCATGTCCCGCAGTAAGATCTACAAGTTGATCAATACTTGGAAGAGGAAATCATCTTTAGGACATATGAGGTTAAGATCTCAAAAGTTAGTACATATACGAAGCTTTCTAGATGCTTTGGTGATGGGTACGATGTTAGAAACCCATTGGGGATAATCAATGGGAATGATGAAGTTGGTGGATAGGAGACGTTGCAATTATTCTTTCACAAGAAGAGCAATTCGAGGATGCATTCAACGAAGCTTCTACCTAACTAGTTTGGCATTGGGGATGACAATGATGTTGTGGATGATGATGGAGGGATCAAGACCCGACATGTCCAAATATGACCATGCAAATGCTTGGCTATGTTTGGACAAAAATGAAGTGAAGGCTTTAAGCTCTTGAGGTGTCAAAGACTAACCTATTTTAAGGATGTGGTGTTCCTGAGGAGCTCCAATAGTAATTTTGATAGTGGATTCATTTAGGAGACTGGATTTTTCTGGTGGATGAGTTTTTGATCTTGAGAACCTTTGGTTCCCATGTAGGAGAGAATGGAAGTGTCATCATCGCATTGAAGAATGTCAATGATAGGGGAATATTCCTCTACCATCTCTGGATATTTAAGGGGAAAATACCGGGTTTCATTTTCAGCTTGATAAGTCACTGGTCGAGAAAGATGGTGGAAATTAATTTTTTTAGGGGGAATAGGAACCATATCATCTTGATCTGGATCGTGAGATAATTGGATGGAGAAAAATCATTATCTGAACTGGAAGGATAGTTGGAAGGAGATGAGATATTATTTGAATCTATAGGATAGTCGAATGGAGAAGAAGTGTGTTCTGAATTGGTAGTATATCCGGATGGAGAAGAAGTGGATGAATCAAGATGAATGGGAGAAGATGCAGATGTGCCAGAAGGGTGTATGGTGGGATCATTATATCCCAAACCAAATTTTTGGCATGATTCATGGGTTTGGGAAAAGATATTTCCGTGAGGGCCTTGTTCATAGCGCCCAAACCAAACCCCTTCCATGCACAATGATAGAGGTATGTGTGAGTGAAAGATGGTTTACTAAGAAATCTGAAATTACCTGTATATCATTTGGCGTGAAAGTGATTCTCAATATGAGAAGAAGGTTGATCAAGGCCACCATAAACTAAATTAGTTTTGAGGGAAGAAGGGCCAAATGAGACAATTTCCCCAACATTTGATTGATACATAGGGGCCTTATCAGGGTGGCCGAGGTGATTGGGAGAAGGAAGGGTATTGAGAGTGAGGAGTTGATATTCCCCTAAAGCAAGATTTTACATTATGGTATCAGAAGAATCCATATGAGGTAAGGTAGATGGAAGTACAGAAGAGTGGTAGATGCATCAGAAGAAAAATTAGCTTTAGGAACAAGGACATCTTTAGGTCTGTAGATCATATGACATGTCTTAGAAGGAGGGATCTCTAGGAAGAGCATAAGTGGTCCCTTCATGTTCATATTTGATACAACGATGAAGAGTAGATGGGATGCAATGCATGGTGTGAATCCAAGGATGCCCCAGTAAGAGATTATATTTGAATTCTCCTTCAATGATGTAGAAAAGCTCGTGGAGGATTTTATGGCCGACACGGATAGGAAGAACAACCATTCCTAATGGGGGAGTGACTGCATCGTTAAAGCCATGAAGAATGGTAGGATACTTGGAAACAATGGTATTGGGTAATTTGAGATGATTGAAGGTATGAGAAGAAATAATGTTGATACTAGCACCATTGTCAATCATGGTTTGACAGATGCATGTGTCATCGATATAGATTGTGATGAACAATGGTAGATTATGTTCTTCTTGTGGTATCCTAGGGATTTCTAAACTTTCAAATGATACGGTAGAAGATGTTGCGAAGGCATGAGCTAAATCCATGAAAGGTTGGGGCTCATTGGATGATACTGGGATCTATTGCAAGACCTCCATAAGAGCTTGTTTATGGTGTGGAGAGCTTTGGATAAGCTCATAGAGTGACATTTTGACAGGAGCCTGGTGAAGTTGTTTAATAATGGTGTGTTCAATGGGAGAAGGATTCGAGGTGGCCAGAATAGATACCTTGGCTTTAGAAGAAGATGAAGATGTTGTTGTGGGATGATTGGTAGGAGCAGTGATGACAACCTTTGGCCGTGATGGAGGTGCGGAGGCAGCAAGTTCCTTAGGAGGAGGGATAGTGACATAAGTCTTAGGGGTGGATGGTGAGGTAGAGTTAGAGTTATATGGTTTTGAATGGGTGGTTATCCAAACAACATTGATTAAAAGAGGAGGATGATCCTTAGGATCATCCTCTTTTGATAATATGTTTGTGGTATTGTTGGTTGTATCTTTATTTGGTAGTGGAGTACTAACATGATTTCTTAATGAAAGGGTGGTTGAGATGTTTGGATAGACGCATGTTGGGATGTGGAAGTTGATAGGGGAGATGGTAGAGTTTGTTTTTCATCGTTAATATTTTCATTGAAAAATGATGCACGATGGCTTGGAGAGCTTTAATATTCATTGTCATTTCGGGGCATGGTGAATCTGCGCAAACAAGATTGGAATTAAACCAGGAAGGCCTTAGCGCATTTGGATCAAAAAATTTAATTGGTGGTAAAGTGATGGCTGAGGCTTGGTGGTTGGTAAACATAGTGGTATAATAACATGGTGTTATCCATAGAGAACTTTGGAATGATGCTTGGGAAGGTGGTGATGTAATAATGGCTTTGGACATTGTTTTGGATTTAGAGAGGGAAGATGAATGTGCTTGATGCGGGATAGTAGTGGAAGACACAGATGCCTTTGAATTTGCTTTAAGATATTGGTTGGAAAATGGAAGTTGCATTGTTCTAGTGGTGGTGCGGGTTGTTAGTGAAGGTAAGGATCCTAAATGGAAGAGGAAGACGAGGGTGTGGTCTAAAAAGAAGGAGACGGTGTAGTTTCTAGGGAGATACTATTGGGAATAATGAGGTTTACGTTTTCGATGAGGATGTGAAGGAGAACGCTTGGGAAATGGGGGTCTAGATATTTTATATGAATGGGGATTGTTAGGAGGAATGACAAAAATCTCTACAGGAGGAACTAGAGATATTGAAGTGGATATTTGTGGGGACTACGCCGATGTGTGAGTATCTAATGGTATAGAGGAAATGGGACGATAATTCAAAGTTAAGGAAAGCTGGAATGTTTTCCAAAAATCATCAAGTAATGACATGGCCGTGGAAGAGGGAGATGAGATAGATGAATGTAAAATAGTAGATGTAGTAGGTGTTGGTAAAAGTGTGGAAAGAGGGATTGGAAGTGAGGCTAAGGATGAGATAACAGGTAGAGGTGGGATAATTTCTGATAAGGTGATTGGATTTAATGGAGTAGATGTAAGAGGAAACGACACAAAAATGATATTTGCACATGAGGAGGGGGTGGTAGGTGTGGAGATAGGTGTGAGTATAGGAAGGGGTGCTGAAGTGGGCATGGATGTAACTAATGTTGGTGTGGAGATGAATGTTGATGAGTTTGTGGATGTAGAGAATGTGTCAAAGGGGACTGGTGTAATGGTTGATGAAGATGGTAAACTTGTGGAGGAAACTAGACTTTTATCACCAACGTGGATAGTGTTTATGGTGTGGGTACTAGGGGTTTGAGATATAGAAGTAGAGGTAGTCTGGTTTGTCGATGTGGGTGTATGATTTGGAAATGGTTGTTTAAAAATATCTAATGGTTGATTGGGTGAGGCATTTGGGTTATCCACTTGAAGTTCTCCCTGATCGATGAGTCTTTGGACTGAATCCTTGAATGTCTGACATTTCTCTATGTCGTGTCCTCGAACTTGATGGTACTTGTAATAGTGATCCTCATGATACCACACAGGTCGTGGTCTAGATTCATTAACAGGTTGGATAGGTGGTAGTGTGATCAAGTGTGTTGTTATCAATTTATCAAAGATGACACTTGTATGATTCTCCTAAGGGAGTATAATTGGGCATTGGCCATGTGAATCATTGTTGAGTTACTATGGTAGATGTTGGGGTAGGAGATGATTTAACAATGACAGCATTGGCAATTGTCTTGATTTATCATTTGATATGGATGGTCTGACAAATTTAGTTTTTGGCTTATTTGTCTTTAATTTTAAATGCCCTTGTTCTATAGCATGTGTCTCAAGCTTGCGGGCCATGGTGAAAGCTTCTTCAAAAGTGTGAAATGATTGGATTTGCAAGGTCGATGAAATATGCTTAGTGCAAGAGCACACAAAGAGCTCAATGAGGTCAGTTTGAGGAAGTGGAAAAGATAATTGGTTTATCATATTGCGCCATCGTGTGACGAAAATCCGTGATGGATTCATCTTCAAATTTTGGATGATATATACATATCATTGATGGTTATCTTGCACGTAATATTAATGGAGAATTTTCAAGAAATAATTGTGCGAGCTAAGAAAAAGAAAATATGGAGTATTGGAGAATATTATTATACCAATCTAGGACAGGTCCTGCCAACGACATGGGGAAAGTACGAAGCATCAAGTCTTGGTCATATGTAATGAGATAACACATATGTTTAAATGCTCGAGATGTTGTTGAGGTTCCTCCTTGCTGTTAAATTTGGAAAACTTTAGCAATTCCCAGTGTGGAGGATATGGTTTCATGGGCACGGATGGATGGATGGGTTCATTACATATTTGTTCATAAGACAATGTGATTTTGGACCATAATGTAGCAGCCTCTAGGTTGGCTAACCGACCTATTAATATTTGCATGAAGTCATTAGGAAGTGCTTGTTGAGTAGTGAAAGGTGGTGGTTGGACTTGCATATGTGTGGGTATCTGAGGGACTTGGTATGGGTGAGTGTAAGCTATGTGTTGTGGTTGAGGTGGTTGTTGATAATATGTATGTTGGTGGGAAACATGGGCATGGTATGATTTTGAGATAACTATTGAGATGGGGATGGGGATATGGGTATATGTGGGTTGATAGATTGGAAATGACACTATATGTTGCAAAGGTATTGTTGGAGGAAGTTGAGAAGTAAGGGTATAGACTTGTGATGTAGAAGGAATTTGTTGTTCGGATAAGGGATTTGACACATGGGATGGTTGAATGAAGGTACCAGTGACCATCAGAGCTATCGTAGTGATAGGGATGGCAGTCATGATAGTCATGTTGATGTGAGGAAGATTGGGCGGAATGGGCGTGACTACCTAGGTGGTCTGGTGTGCCGATGGGTTGGTGGAGGATGACACAAAATCATGTAAGGCCATGGACTTGAGGAATTTCAGAACTAGTACTATAAGGATGGACTTGTTGAAGCAAGTGGTCCATCCAAAAGGAAGGTGTATGTATCTTCTTAAGAGATAGTCTTGAAGGGCCAGGGTTGGTGTTAAGAATCTATCTAAATTTTGGGTCCCCAAGAGGGAAGATGGAAGTACCAATAGGCTCTGATCTAATAGAGGGTGGAGTGGCTGGCCTAGATGGGATGGAATGTTGGTCTAATGCCGCAGTGTAGCTAAAAGGTATTAAATGAGGTATATTAGTGAAAGAATGGGTGCTTTTGAGTGAGATAAGAAGATGCATATGGATGATGAAGTTGTTGATGTAGTGATTGATTGGGATGAAGCACTGTGTGTGGTGAGGTTGTGTTCCATCTTTTTAGTAGTGGATCGAGTGATTATGGGCATAAAAAGGAAATCACTGTTATATTAACAAACAAGTGAGGAAAAAATTTTTTTTTTAATTAAGAACGTGTGTAAAGGAAAAAAATAAAATGGCTGGAAGAGGACCTAGAAGAAGGTAAACTATGTTTGTTTTAGTAAGTTATGGCTGGGAAATGTCTGAAATGGTTCTGTTGGGTGATCAAATCCCAATCAATGAACCAGGTGTGAGGAATGTTTTGATGTGTTGATTAATTTGTGAAATTTTAGGTAGTGTGTGATGATAGGTGTGATGCAAAAAGGTAACCCCTAGTTACACTATGTGAGCAGGCAGAATGCACAGTTCATTTTACTCCCAAAATTGAAATATGAAATTCGATGCTGACAATCATCCAAAATAATGACAGTACCATGCAGAAAAGAGGAAATAGGGAAAACTAGAGAATACCTGTATATCACTTTTCCTTTTTATCTGACAACAAGTTGAGCCAAGTGTAAGCTTTAAGCGATCTGGAAAGCACTTTTTGTCGTATCCAGGTAAATGATGTTTGAAAAGATAATCGGTGATCGGGAACATCCAAGGACCTTATGACTGCAGATGAGGTTGACAAGAGATGATTGGCGATGTGGTTTGAGTTTAATATTTTATCTTTGACAACACAATCCTGTAAAAGCAAATATGAAAATTAGTGGATATGACCCAAAAGAGAATAAATAAATTAGAATAAACAAATTATCGGGATTAGTCGAATATAAATTGAATTAGACACTAAACAATGCAATGACTATTATTAAGTAATAAAATAAATGATGATCTAATGATGAAAGTAATGTGAATCGTAATATGCAAAATGATAGACAATGAGATAATAAAAATCAAAATAATAAACAACATACATACTATATAAATGACAAACCCATTTTAAACTTATAAAAATGAACGATAAACGAATAAGATAATAATTAAGCTCTAGATGATAAACAATGTTATCAAAACCAATGTGAATATTATGTTTATTTATGTAGTGAACTATCGATAAGGGTACTTATAAACTAAGTAATTTATTAATGTCTTAAACTCTACAATAGTCGAGTGACAAGATATTAAAATGATAAGATATCTAAAATAATGGGATAGGAAAAAGAAATTAGGAGCAATAACTTGACAAAAATTCCTTTATTGACACATCTTTGTTTACTTTTAGGACGCCACAAGGTCTATTGCACATGTACATGGCTTCTCATATAACATCTAAACAAGAAATATATAATTGACTATGGTATGAAAAAATGTCTGGTAAAGAATTTTGAGCCAATTTCTATGAAGAAACAATCGTGTTCGATAAAACTACCCATAAAGTTATGTTGAATTTGAAATTGAGCTTGAAAACAATCGAGAGAGGCATCACGTATTAGGATCTTGTGGATGATGAATATATGCCTTATTGCATGGGCATATGTGGCTGAAATACACGGGAGGGCTTAGATTTCTAGTAGAATCTAAGGGGACGTGGTGATAGGGAATTGCAATATCAATCTATACAGTAAATGCCCCAACAAGCTAGCACCAAACCTTCTCAGTATTTTAATCTTCCCTTTTAACATCTGGACGTTCCATAATTCAAAGTCAAGGCCAACGATATTTATCAAAATGTTGAACTCTAACTAGAAATACTCTTGACAACATTTAGATGTGCTTGAAGATTGATTGTAGGCTGTGGGGTAGGAGCACGGGAGGAGGGAGCTAGGGATGATTAGATGGGGAGATGGATGTAAGAGTTTGGTTGAGGAAGATGGGGTAGTGGGAAGAGCTACATGGTCTGTGTGGGAATGTGGGAGGATGATGCTCGGGTGAAGTCGGTGGGAGCGGCTGAGTGGAGGAGAAAGGTGGACTTTGGATAGGACCATTAGGAAATTGTGGAGCCACCCGTTTTCATGAGTTAAAGTGTTGAAAACTATACACTAAGGCCCTGTACACTTTCCACATCCCAACCTTTCAATCTTGAGGTTGGGCATCAAACTATCAGGGATTAAAAAATTGGCCTTCACAACGTGCCCGATATAGCTGAGAAACATGTTTTTCATATGGGTGATTTTTACCCATAGGTTTAAGGATAGTTTTGGCCCATGGTTTTGATACAACAATTTTGTAAAACTACTTGGGAAGGTTGTCTATTTATATGGTTTTGTGCAGGATAGATATAATGTAAACATTGAAAGATGTGTTTTGAATTGGGTGTAAGGTAGATGGTAGAGTTTGTTGGAGTGGCATAGCTCCAAACAGATTGGTATTGTATTGAGAGAGAGGTGGCTTATAATAAAATCTAAGGAAAGTGATTCAGGGTGAACGTAGGTCAAATTGGGTGAACCACGTTGAAATGGGGTAGTCGTCTTTGTGTTAAGATGTTATTTTATTCTAAACTTTTATTTGAGATAATTAATATTTTACGCATATTATTATACTACACTTTTGATTAACAAATAGAGGTATTATAAGCATATTTTATCCCTTATTTCCTAACACCATCTTTTCAAAGGCCAAGTATATGGGAGTTGGGAGGATGCACCACAGCTTAGATGAAGATAGACCAAAGGTCATGAATGGAGTAGGAAAGGTGAAGGGCGAGACGGGTTGGGAGATCTCTTGGTCTTTGTGGGGATAGGGTAGAGTGAGGTGGATGATAGATGAAGTCGATAAGAGTGGCTAAGTGGAGAAATGAGTGGGCTCGTGCAAGGAGAAGGGTAGGTTGGTTAGGGGGGATGGGGAGTAAGATGGAGATGGGGTAGTGTAGGGTAGATTTAAAATTTTAATGCGATGGTAATGTAGGGTAGTGTTGATGTGTAGGGTCCTGGTGTAGTGTAGGGTAGAGATGGGGTACTGTAGGGTAGAGAAAAGATGTAGGGTAGATTTTAATACGGGGCTTCTTGACAAAGTAGATCCAGGAAGCGTTAACTCCCTTAGTGGTTGTCAACCCCCGTGTGATAAGAATAATGATAAAATAGAGTCCAAACATATAACATGCAAATTGCTAAATAAAAGAACCTAAGAGATGCCGGTATGCAGATGGTGTTATTGATCATATGCGTGCAACATGAATCTCACTACATGAACCAGATCACAAAGAGTACCATGGAAATTATAAAGACAAAATAATAATGATATTATGATAAATGGCTAAAATTCCTCAGCATTCACCCAAATTTTCTAACTTTTTCTTCCTCTTCAAATATGGGGAAAACCCCATATTTATAGTTTAATGGTGAATTTAAACTCAAGTTAACAGATACTCAGGGTTGAGTAAAGTAACCCCGAGTTAAGAGACATGATGTGATCTAGCGAGGCTCACAATTTTACTTAAAGTAAAGAAAAGGATGAGGATGTGATAAGAGGTGGGGATATTAGGTGAAATAATATATTCTCCTTTTGAATCATTAAGAGTGGGATGTCAGATGGGTGTATTATTGCCCATGAATTAAATAAAATGTGAAATATGCGAAAAGAATCAATTATTAAATGGGTTTATATGGATCCCATTTAATAATTAATTAAATTTGGGTGAAAGAGAATATGGCTTATTGAAATTTAAGAGCAATAAAAGGCGAGAGGGGAAATTGGATGAATGTGAGATGACGGAGGGGCACTATACCAAAAATTGGTATCTACAAGTTAGTCGGAAATAGTTTGGCCTTTGATAGATTTTTGATAAGTGAATTTGAGGTTTAGGTCTGCAAGAATCATGATCCAATGTATAGCACATTGATTTTGGTAGGGCTTGGTATACATGTAATGTAACGGGTCTATATTGGTGACAACAAAGATTTTTTTGTTAAGTAGGTAATGGCGAAGTTTAGTGGCAACAAAAACTAAGGATAAGTAGATTTATTTGGTGTGGGTGTATCAGGTTTCATAGTCCAAAATGGTACAACTTATAAAATAAATTGCTTGATCCCTATGTTGCTCATTGCGATGAGTGAGCATGGCACCCAAGGAATGATCTATAGCAGAAATGTAAAGGTAAAATGGTTGTTCATCCTTAGGAGGAATGAGTACAGGTGGTTGGAGGAGGTATTGTTTTAAGGCCTCAAAGGCTTTGTGGAATTCATCATCCCATTTGAAGGAGACATCCTTTTTAGGAGATGATGAAATGGGTGGTAGTGGTCAGAAAGATGCAAAATAAAATGACGAATAGATTGCAACTTTCCTTACAAACTATGTAGTTGGCGAAGGTTAGTTGGTGGAGGAATTTTGAGAATAGCCTTGATTTTATTGGGATCAAATTCTATGCCACATAAAGAAATGATAAAACAAAGGATTTTTCCTGAGAGAACAATGAAGACACACTTCTTAGGTTAAAGGCAAACACAATACTTGATGAGACAGTAAAAGATGACCTTAAGGATTGTAAGGTGTTTGGCTCGATGTTTGGATTTGGAAAGAAGGTCATCTACATAATCTTCCAATATGTGATGCATGATTTCATAAAATATATAAGTCATAGCCCACTTATATGTAGCACTAGTGTTTTTAAGGCCAAAGGGCATGAATCGATAGTAGAAGGTCCCCAAGGAGTGATGAAGGTAGTTTTGTGTTGATATTTCGAGGTGAGTAATATTTTTTTATAACCTAAAAAACCATCCATGAGTGATAACATCTCATGGCCGGAAGTGAGATCAACTAGTTGGTCTATACTAGGTAGAGGAAAGTCATATTTAGGGTAAGCTATAATTAAGCCTTGAGAAATCCATGCAATTGTGGATTCCCCCTGTCACTTTTGTGACATGAACAATGTTATAGATCCATTGAGGATATTCAATGGGTAGGATGAAGGAAGCTGATAGAAGGCCTTTGAAGTTCTTCTTTGACCATAAGGGCAATGCGAGGATGCATTTTTTGCAGCTTCTGTTTTACAAGTTTAGCTTCAGGAATAGTGACGATATTATGGACCACAATATTGGGGTCAATACTAGGCATATTAATGTAGGACCAACCAAAATCATTGCTATGATCTTAGATAAATGAGGTAGAAGCTTCATGTTAAGCAACATCTAAATATTGTCCTATCTTTATAATGTGCGGGTTGTCTTGAGTGTTAATATTGATTTTGATGGTCGATTCATTTAACATGGTTTGCATCTCAAAAGGCAACGACCTATGAATATAATAATCCTTCACAACAAGATAGGTGAGAATAGACTCATCATCCTAACACTAAATGATGTTAATATAAGGAGTATCTTCATCGATCATGTCAGGATACAGGAAGGGAAGAGAAGAGAGAGCCTCGTCATCTTGTTGATAAGTCGAGGTCCCGAGGGAAATGGCGTTCATGAAAAAAAACTTAAGAGGAATGGATTCTAGATCCATAGACTCTGTAGGTGAAGGTGGTGAAGTTGATAGATAAGGTGAGGAACTTTTTCATCCTCAATGAGTTTAACACGACCTTTCTTGGAAGATGGTCGACAAATCCAATACCACCTCAATCGATATGTTTACGTGTAGTGCATGAGTTGATAGTATGGTGGCGTTATTCATAGAAGCCAAAGCCAAATCCATTCCATGTACATTGAAGGAGGAAATTTTGGGCAAAGCGGTGGTTGGTGAGAAATTATAGGTCATACGAAAATGGTCATGTTTGGGAAGGTGGCTCGAGAAAGTAGGTGGAAGTATCAAGTCCCCCATATGTTAATTTGGTGTGAAGGTGGGGATTATCATAAGGAAAAACCTCACATATGTGATGGTCATAGTGGGTATGTTGGTGAAGGTTACCATACTCTTGAAGAGTAAGGGATGTGTTGATGTTATATAGGTGATACTCCCCAAAGTGTGCTTTATTGAAAAACACCTTCTAAGGGATCGGTATTTGGTATATGAGTAGTGAGAATATATGAATCACTAGGTGATTGGGAAAGAGAATCCTTTTTTGTTGAGAAGTAGATGGCTTAGTGGAAGGGTTGGCTCTAAAGGCTATGGCGACAATGAGAATAGAGGGGTTAGGTTTAGGAGAGGTGGCGTCGGCATTGGTGGATGGGGTTGTGGGTGAAGAAGAAGTAGCAATGTTGGTAGATTCCTTGACCGCTATAAGGACATCATTAGTCTTATATAGCAAGTTGAGTTTTAAATGGTGATGGGTCATTTGGAATGGTATATTTATGTCCTTCATATTCAAATTTTACACATGATGTAAGGTTGAAGGAAAAAAACCCATGACCCAAATCCAAGGTCAGCCAAGCAACAAGTTGTACTAGAATTCTCCCTTTAAGACATATAACAATTCAGAGCAAGATACAGGGGGCCTACGAACGTGGATAATGATAGTGTCGAGAGTGGAAGTGCGGTGTTATTGAATGAATGCATCATAAATGGGTTATTATGCATCTAATTTGAAGGGATGCACATTTGATTATATGCGTGGGAGGAGATGATGTTGATGTTGGCACCATCATCGATCATAACATGTCAAACACATATATTATCAATATAAACGAGAGATGAAAAGGGTGGGATCAGGATCATCTGATTGGAGAGGTATAATCTTGTCATCGAGAGAAACTAAGGGTGGCTACTTGGTGAGTAGTGGCAGGTGTAGAGGAAGGGGATGAATTGGTGAGAGAAGCCACATGGTGAGGGGTGATAATGGAGGCCACAGGTGTTGGGTCATTAGGTAAAACCTCAATGGATTGTAGAACCTCCATGAGGGCCTGTCGATGGGATTCAGAAGTTTGGACAAGGTCATACAAAGACATTTTTAGAGGGGATTAGTGCAATTGTTTTATCATTATACGATGGGTGACCCGTTAGAAATAGGATATGTGGGTCCCCAAATGGTGATTTTAGTGCAGTGTAGATGGTATGTTAGGCACAAGATTGGCAGATGGGCTAGTTGTTTTCTCCTTTCCTTTGTCTTTATGGGCGAGTGGAAACTTGGATCATGTTAATCTAAGGAAGAGAGGTGGATGGAGAAGGTGTTTCAAGAAAAGTATAACAACATGATGGACAAAAACCTAGTGCGGGGTAAGAACCTTGCAAAATGAGTAGGGCACACTGGCATTTTGGTGGGGTTTTGGCTAGCTCTCTTATACGAACCATATTGATCTTGAATTTTGGAGGTGGATAAAAGGGGTGTGGAGGTGGTGATGCAGGTCATTGAATAGGTAGTGGGAGAGGATGTGTAGTGATAGGTGGAGGTGGAACAGGTTCCTCATCTAGAAGATCATCCTCATCAATGTCTTGTTCAGGAGGAAAAAATTGGAGAAGAATAGTTTTAGAGCCTTAAAATTTTCTACATCATGTCCTAGCACACGATGGTAGGCACAAATTTTAGTATCGTCAAACCATTTTGGTTTGCATTTGAGTGGTTCATAAGGTCTAAGGCACAAAAATGTGATGACGAAGGTTTCTAAAAGGTTGGTTAGATTATTGCCATAAGACCACGCCGATGGATCGCAATGTGAGGTGAGTGTGGGTTTGGATTGAAGTGTAGGTGATTGTGATGTGCGAGGTACTATAGGAGGTGGAATTGGAGGTGGGATAGGTTTGACCACTGGTTTGGTAGGTGGTATTTTTAGGCTTGGGTTGTACCTTCTTGGGTAAAGGCATAGTAGATGAACTAGCGATGGAAGGTGTTGTAGGATTAACTACCTCTTTGGAGGGTAGTGGGTTTTTCAATTTAGGTTGCACCCTCCTAGGTAAATGTGAAGGAGGCATATGTGATGTAGAAGGGAAAGTGGATGGTGGTAGAGGATGAGTTATCCAAGGTGATAAAGGAGGTGTGGTGAAGGTTGTTGGTAGAGGAAAAGTGGAAGGTATGGGTTGAAGAGAAGGAAATATCATAGGTACTGATGTTATTACTGTAAGTTGTGGTAGTATAGGTGGTAAGAAAGATGCGGGTAAAGGAAAAGGTGTACGTTGTGTTGGTAGGTTGGGTGTAATAAAGGATTTTGATGAAGAGGCATGTTTACGCACTTTTGATTTTCCTTAAAAGGTGATTGCCTTGCCAAGTTCAATGGGTGAGGCCCTAAGATAGATGGAAGGGGTAAAGGTGATAAAGGCGTAGTGGGTGAAACTGGTGTATGCGGCCTAGAAGGTTGGGTCTTCCTTTTAGGTGGAGGAATGGTTTTTACATGGGTTTGGGAAGATGTGGCTAAATCTAATTTGATAGGAGGATGAACTAGACTTGATGTTGACATGACACCCAATATGGTAATGGGTCTAGATGTGGGGGAGGTGTAGGTGCAAGTAGGTTCTTAGGCATAGGAACAGGTTTATTTGTTGGTAAAGGTTTGGATGTAGGTGAGGGTGATGAAGAAGAGGTCGTTTCAACAAGCATGGTCATGGTTGATTGGGTTGCTTGAAATACCTTTGGATAGATCATGGCAATATCCACATGCAACATTTGCATTTGGGTTGAAAAGGGTAGCTAAAGGTGTCCCCAAAGCATGGAATTATCAACGTAATCCAAGTGGTCGGCTAGGCATGAAAATGACATTTTGTAAGAGAAGATGACATTGGCTTAGTAGAAATCCTGTAAAATATGTGTATGAGACGGAGGAACCGGTTATCTTTGGAATCGTGGGTAAGACGGAGAGAGTAGATCAATGGGATCCTAGAATGCTAATGGGGAATTGTCCCCAACAGGAAGTGGCACATCTAAAGGATCCCCTATGGGTAGGGGAGATAACAGTTGGGATGAGGTAGTTTCCTCTTTCGGTGGAGAGGAAAGTGAGGATGACTCTCCCATGGGTAGGAGAGTTAATACTGTAGGTTGCGAGGTAAGTGGTGAAACGACATTGATAGAAGTTGTGGACTCCTCCGTGGGTGAATGGGGAGATGAAGGAACTCTTCTATGGGTACATTATTTGAAGTAGGCTCCTCTATGGATACATGAGCTCGTGATAGGATCTCCTCGATGGAGGGAAGAGAAGGAAATTGCGGAAGGGATTGTATGGTGTCAAACACAACATGGACCTCATGGACAAACTGTCATTAGTTGAAGGTTTTCCAATTTGGTTAGATAACGGGGTATGATTAGGGAATTATTTATTCAAGATATAAAAGTTTTTATTTGCGGGTGCGTTTGGGTTGTCCAGGAGGAGATCTCCATTATCTAACATTTCCAATAGTCTTGTTCCTTATACCATGCAGCCATAGGATGAGCAAGGTTGAAACCAATATGTGGTTTTATGGGTGGAAGAGCAATGGCTCTGACCTTAGGAATTTTTTCTAATACTAAAGAATAAGGCTCCCTGATTTGAGTGAAATTTCGTTTCTCTCGCCTAAATTGGAAAGTTTGAATGGGAGAAAGGTTTGAAGAAGGCTTCGATTGATTAGACGAGTGAGATGGCCAAATTTTAAAACTACCGTGTTGGTAGATCCTTTTGCTCTGGAATAGTTTTGTCATGGTTTTGAAGAGTAAGAAGCATCATTGGATTTAAATGTAGCATTTTTGTCATGCAATTGAATTTTATTCTCTTCTATGGCCCGATTTCAAATTTTCTAGCCATGGTGAATGCTTCATCAAAGGTACATAAGGTTTGGACTTGGAGAGTTTTTGAGATGTGACTGGAACAAGATTGAGTGAAACAACTCTATAATCTCAGTTTAAGGTAGCTGGAATGTAAGCTGGTTGATGAGGCTCCACCAACAAGTGACAAAATCAGTGATAGACTCATCGTCGTATTGTCGAGTTGAGTACAAGTCGGTCATAGTGACATTCTTGATGATATTGATTGAAAAATGGTCCAAGAAGGCTTGAGCCACTTGATTAAATAAGTAAATGGAATGTCGAGGTAAACCACTATACCAATCTAGCATGGGTCCCATTAAGGACATGGGGAATGTTCATAGGAGTAAAGCATTGTTGATAGCGATGGATAACACCCATGTTTGAAAGACCGCAAGTTTTTTTTTGTAGGTATTATTTACTATTAAATCGGTTGAATTTGGGCATTTCCCAATGTGCAAGGTATGGATGAATGGGAATAGATGGATGGATGGTCTCATTACATATTTCATCGTAATTAAAGGAATTGTGAGAGCCATAAACTAATGCTTCTAATATTTTCATCTTTTCCATCATCATTTTAATAAGGTCGTTAGTAGGTTGTGATGATTGAGCACCCCTTGTAATATAATGAGGTTGATGATGAATGTATGATGTGGATGAAATCCTAGTATATGGTGGTGTCAAGTATGAGAACTACGTGGGGGAATAGATGTAGGCGGAAAATATCCCGAATAGGCGATAGATGAGATTGGGGGTTGTTGGTGATATGTGTAAGTAGGTGGGGTAGATGTAGCGATCCTTATAGTGATTGGAGGTAAAGACTATGGGATGGAGAGGATGATGTTTTGGAATGGGGTATGGGTTGCTGACACGATGGGTGGTTACAATGCAATAGGTATATACAAGGTGGCGGGTGCAAATGAGGCTATGCTCAAGGTGGCTAATGAAGGAATGGTTGACACCATGGGTGCAACTGACATCAAAAGTGTGAACAATGTTGTAAGTGCCGTAGGTATTGATGATGTGGGGTCAAGTTGGGATATTATGGGTAGTAAGGTGGAAGAAGGTAATGTCGAGCTAGTGGTAGCTAATGCATAAGTGGGGGCAAGGGCGAAGGTATGGACACAGGCATGTCATATACCAATTGTCGAGAATAATTACGAGTAGAGGAATGGGTGAGATAATGTTGTAAGGAAGCGGGGTTATGGTTAAGGAGTCTTGCGAACTCCTCATCACCGTACTGATGATAATGGGTTGAGTAGGATCCATAGGTGACAGGATGGAAGGTGGCGATGGGATAGGCGGGAGTGGCTAAAGGCTTGCATGCAATGTAAGGGCATTGGCTTTATTACGAGTCAAAACCATATGATTTGGTGTAGTCTTGGTCATCTTTTCTCTGCAAATGATACAAAAAATATGAGAAATGAAGAAAAATAGGTTCTCGGGAGGTGAATCGATCGTTGTTTTAATTATCAATTAAAACAAGAACCTGATGGTGGATAGGTTAATCGATGATGATGAGATGGTAACCGATGACTGTCATGTGTTGGGGTTAAACCATATAATAGTGTTTCACAAATCTATAATCAGATAAAGCATACAAGAAATGAATGCATAAATAACCAGAAGATGAAATAAACAAGAGAAAGATTACACCAGATTTAACGTGGTTCACCTAGTGTGGGCTATATCCACCAAGAAATGACCAATATTATTATTCAGTGCTTTACAAAGGAAATACAATGAATATCTTCAATCTTCCAACACCTCACAAGGTGTTGAATTATTTTCCTCACTCATCTACTCTTTCTTACTCACCAAGAAAATTTACATGCAAAAAAATTGCTATTTTTCTTCTTCTTCATCTTACTTACCCTCATATAATACATACATGCATATATATCTACTTTGGTAACTTAACTATGCTTTTAAAATCAATATATCATCTTTAGAATAAGTGATTTATTCTAATTTTCATTAACAAACAAAAGCGGCATCACACGAGGTAATCGTTGTGATTCTTGCTGCTTAGCGTCGGCAGTTCGCCTAACCGTCGACGGATTCGCCTAACCGTCGGCGGTCACTTCCTAACCTAGAATGACCAACACCGGTTACACCTAACTGAAGCTAGTTACTATCAGAACCAGTAACATGTAAAAACAAGTTTCTTGTGAAGCAATTAAGCTCCATACTCAAAAATCTCCCACTTGGAGATTAATTGTTGCACTGTATTGTGCATCAACATCCTTGGTTCATTTTCCTTGGCCCATTTCTTCCTCTTCAAGTCTTAAACTCGAAGACCAATAGAAGTGGAGTGAAGCTCCAACTTCTCCCTTACCAATGGCTTCGTTAGCATATCTGCAGGGTTCTCATCCATATGGATTTTCTCTAACTTCATTTGTCCATCCTCCAACACCTGTCGTATGAAGTAATACCTTTGTTATATTTGTGGAGCCTATTTTCATGTTAGAGTGTGGTACACCTTCTATGTGTTACACTCGAGTATTTTCATGGGTGGTTTATTAACCCATGGGTAATAGGTAACCGTTATGGGCTATTTTTGGGCCCATGGTTTTGATACCCACGGTTTTTGCCCATGGTTTTGATACCCACGGTTTTGTATCAAACTGCTTAAGCAATTGTCTATTTATATGGTCTTATGCATATGATACAAAGACAAGAAAATGTATTGTAGATGTGTTTTGAATTCGGGTGTGAATTTTGTAGAGTTTGTTGAGCATAGCTCCAAACGGATCTGGGTATTATATTAAGAGAGTGGAGGCTTGTAATAAAATATGAGCAAGTGATTCTT
Source organism: Taxus wallichiana var. yunnanensis (assembly GCA_018340775.1). Lineage (NCBI taxonomy): Eukaryota > Viridiplantae > Streptophyta > Pinopsida > Cupressales > Taxaceae > Taxus > Taxus wallichiana. The sequence continues at coordinate 964,456,119 of CM031242.1, read as the reverse complement.
GGTGGACTTAGCCCAAATTGGATGAGCCACGTTAGAGCTTGTCTCTCTATGTTGTGGTATTTATTCTACACTTTTATTCTAGATCTGTAATATTTTTCGCATATTAGTTTCTGCATTTGTTGCGATTCTATAAGGGATTATTCCGCATATTTTATCTTTTATTTCCTAACAACCTCAACTGAATATGTTTCGTTATTGAATTAAATGCTAAGTTCTTTGCCAGATGAATCACACTCTAACTATCATTGTATAATCTACAATCCTCTTGCTCCTTACCCAACTCTTCCATGAACATGCTCATCCATATCATCTCCTTCCTAGCTTTTGTAGCTGTAATATACTTTGCCTCTGTAGTAGACAAAGTCACAACCTTCTGCAATCTCAAAATCCAGCTAACTGTTGTTCCACCTATTGTGAAAATATATCTAGTGGTGCTCCTCCTGCCATCCAAATCTCTAGCCATATCTAGAATAAACATAGCCACTTAAATAAGTATTTGACCCTCCATAGCATAAATCCATGCCAGATGTCCCTCTCAAATACTTGAGAATCCATTGGACTACTTTCCAATGTTCTTTACCTAGATTAGCCATAAACCTTCTCACAACTCCCACTGCCTATGCAATGTTTGGTCTAGTACAAACCATGGCATACATAAGACTTCCTACTCTTTGAAGCATAGGAACATGTGCCATGTACTCAACCTCCTCGTGTGATGAAGGACACTGATATTTTCTCAATTTTAAGTGTCCATCCATAGGTGTACTAACAGGTTTTGATTTTTACATATTAAACCTTTCCAAAACCTTATTGATATAAGCCTCTTGAGACAAATACAACTTCTTGTTTTTCTTGTCTCGGTGAATTTGCATGCCAAGGATTTTCTTTGCATCTCCCAAATCCTTCATTACAAATGTGTGAGCTAACCTTTCTTTAAGTTTACCAATGTCCTGCATACTAGATCCTACAATCAACATATCATCCACATACAATAACAAAATAACATAACTCCCATTTTGAAGCCTTTTAAAATAAACACATTGGTTAGATTCACGTCTCATATAACCATGCTCATGCATAAACTCATCAAATCTCAAATATCATTGCCTTGGGGTTTGCTTGAGCCCATATATGATCTTTTTAATCTGCACACAAGTCTCTCCTTTCCCTTGACTTCATAACCGAATGGTGATGCATATAAATATCTCCCTCTAAATCACCATGAAGAAAATTCATCTTAACATCAAGTTGTTCTAAATGTAAATCTTCTATTACAACCAAACTTAGAAAAGTATGAATAGAAGTCATCTTAACTACAGGAGAAAAAATTTCATCAAAGTCAATATTTTCTTTATGTGCAAATCCCTTTACCACAAGCCTCACCTTGTACCTTTTCAATCCACCCTCTTCTTCCTTGATTTTGTAAACCCATTTGTTTTGCAGTTTTTTCTTACCTATTGGAAACTTAACCAAATCCCATGTCTGATTTTGTTCCAAGGATTCCATCTCCTCATCCATGCCATGCTCCCACTTCTCATGGGTATCTACCTGTATTGCTTCTTCAAAGCTTTCTGGTTCACCACTATCAGTCAAGTAATAAATAAGAAAAGGAAGGTGAAAATCTCTTTAGAGGTCTACTTACCCTTTGTGACCTTCTCACTGAGATCTGGGGTGTCTGGGGCTCATTTTGTGCCTATTGCACATTCATGTCAATCTCTGTCAGTGACTAACGCCGGTCACATATAACTGACCATGGTTCCTCTGCCTACTAACCGACTACGGTTGCCTTACCAACATCGGTTATAGGAGTACAAACTATGGTTCTTATAGATGACTTCTTTGAACCTGATCCTATCAGTCGATGCTAGTTATCATGACCGACATCGGTTCTATAGAACCGACATCGGTGTCTGTGGATGTCTTCTTTAGGTCTGAAAATTGATTTTCCTTCAAAATCTCCTCAACTTGTTCATGTTTAGGCACCAAAACCTGATCCTTGTACATTCTTTTTTCATTCCAATCAACGTCATGACTCCTAACAATCTTAGAATCTTCTAAATCCCAAAATCTATATCCAAAATCACCAGATCCATAACCAATGAAAGTACATCTCTTAGATTTAGCATCCAACTTCCTCCTATTTTCCCTATCAACATGCATAAAAGATTCTGAGCCAAAAACTCTAAGAAAAGAAAAATCTACCTCTTTTTTTAGAGCAAGCTTCTTCTAGTATTTCACCATCCAGTGTTGTTGAAGGCCCATGGTTGATCAAGTATCTTCGTTGTATCCACCGCTCGCCCAAAATATCAAAGGCAAGCCAACATATATCCTCATGCTTCAAAGCACGTTCCATGATTATTCTGTTAATTCTTTTTACAACTCCATTCTCCTGTGGCATTCTAGGAACTATTATTTCTCTTTGTATTCCATTCTCTAAATAATAATCATTAAAATCCTTGTTGCAGTACTCACCACCATTTTCATATCTAAGGCACTTCAATTTTAAATTTGTTTCATTTTCTATAAGGGCTTTCCATCTTTTAAAAGTTTCAAAAACATCATATTTACACTTAATACAATAGATCCATACCTTCCTTGTGGCATCATCAATGAAAGTCACATAATATTGGGATCCTCCAATAGAAGCTACCTAGGATGGTCCCCACACATCTGAGTGTACAAGCTCCAATTTATAATCCTTCTTTGTTGACCCAACCTTGAGAAATCTCACTCTCTTCTGCTTTCCAAATATGTAGTGCTCACAAAATTCAAGATCTAATTGTTTCAAATATGATAACTTACCCTTAGCCTTTAAGATCTACATTCCTTTTTCACTCATATGGCCTAGCCAATTATGCCACATGTTTGCATCTGAATTTGTAGTAGATAGCACAAAAAAGGAATCAATAATACAGGTAGACAGATATAAATTTCCTACCTTCTTACCTCTTGCCACAACAAGAGATCCCTTGGTAACCTTCCAAGAATCAGTTGTGAATGTAACCACGCATCTAGATTCACCAAGTTTCCCTGCAGATATTAGATTTCTTTTAAGGCTTGGCACATGCCTTACATCTTTCAATACCCATGGGTTTCCATTCTACAACTTTAGATAAACATCACCTTTACCAGTAATATTACATGGCTCATCATCACCTAAATAAACTTGTCCAAAATCACCCTGAACATAATTTCTGAAATAACCCTTATTAGGGGTAGCATGGAAAGAAGCTCTAGAATCTAACACCCAAGATTCTAATTTATTATCCAAGGAGAGAATAAGGGCATCTTTCTTTACCTCACTTGCAACATTTTCCTCCTTACCTTTTTATTTACCTTTTCTGATGTATTCTCTTTGTTTTCCTTGGACCAACACTCCTTTACGTGTCCTCTCTTTCCAAAATTCCAGCAAAGTAAATCTTTGTACCTAGATCTAGATCTATCATGTCTTGACTTTGATCTCCCATTCTTCTTGCTCTTAGATGATCTCTCCTTAGATATTTCTCTTCTTTCAATAGTTAAAGCGTTTCCAGATGATGTTTCTCCTGAGATTTTCCTACGTATTTCCTCATTAAGGATTACACTAACCACATCATCAAATTTCGATCCTTTAGAAGCAATTGGTGTATTACTAACAACCATTACCAAGTTATCCCAACTATCTAGAAAAGAGCATAAGAATAAAAATGATTTCACTTCATCATTAAATAAAATTTCTACATATTTTAATTGATTTACTATAGATCGGAAATCATTCAAATGATTAGATATAGATCCACCTTCTTGCATCTTAGAATTAAACATTTTTCTATCAAATATACCTTATTCGAAGCACTAGGAGTTTCATACAAATTTGCTAAAGATTTCATCAACTCTACCGTGGTTTTTGCATCTACAAAATTCAAAGCCACCGATGCTTTCAGGCTCAATCTTATAGATCTTAGAGCCTTTTTGTGAAGAACTTTCCATTCTTCATTAGTCATCATACTCAACTTTCCATGCTCATTCAATGGTAAGTATAGATCTTTATGATACAAATAATCCTCCACCTGCATCTTCCATAGTTGATAATTACGACCGTCAAATTTCTCTACTTGGTATTTACTATCTTTTGTCATTGCTCTGCATCCCCCCTCAATCAAAAAAACCTATGAACGTAAATCTTGTCAACACACAAAACCTCTAAACAAAGCTCGATACCATTTGTTGGTATCATATAAGATAAAAACCTGGATTTAATATCATTTTTTGGGGTTAAACCGAGATAACAATGTTGCACAGATCTATAATCAGATAACCAATGAATGTTTTAAGAAATAAGAAGATGAAATAAACAAGAGAAAGATTACAACAGATTTAACATGGTTCACCTAGTGTGGGCTACGTCCACCAAGAAATGGCCAATATTATTATTCAGTGCTTTATAGAGGAAATACAATGAAGATCTTTAGTCTTCCAACACCTCACAGGGTTTTCAATGCTTTTCCCTCACTCAGCTACTCTTTCTTTCTCACCAAGAAAACTTACATGCAAAATAATTACTAATTTTTCTTCTCTTCTTCTTACTTACCCTCATACAATGCATACATGCATATATATCTATTTTGGGTAACTTAACTATGCTTTTACAATCAATAAATCATCTTTAAAACAAGTGATTTATTCTAATTTTCCTATAAAAAAAAGTGGCGTCGCACAAGTAACCGTTGATGGTTACTACCTAACTATCGATGGTCACATCCCGACTAGATCGACCAATGTCGGTTACACTCGACCGACACCGGATTACCATAAAAACTAGTAACATGCAAAAACAAGTTTCTTGTGAAGTAATTAAGATCCATATTCAACATCAAGGTGACCGATACCACCACTGTGGGAAATTAAAATTTTTGCAAATGAGGTAATAATTGATGAAAATGAAATACAAAACTAGATTCTACAAAGTGATTTTAAAGGTCCAAAGGTATGATGATGTGTCTAAAGACTTCAGAAAGAACAAAAAATGTGGTGAATGTTGTTTTTGGTGAAATGACCAAAAAAGCTAGAAACTGAAAATGGTTAGGTAAACCGATGACGGTCAGATGAAAACCAATGACGGTCAGTTGGACTGACACCGATCACTGTGAAATTTGAAAAGGTGGAAGAATTTGATTTTTGTGACTTAGATCAGATAAACTATCAACCTGAAACCTAAGTATGATAGTAATGGACCCTAACACACCAAAAAAAAGTTAGAATACACCAACTATAATTGTGGGGTGTGAAAGGAAGAAAAGAAAATGAAGAACGTGACCTCAAAACTCAAAACACAACTCAAGAAAAAGCTAAGAAAAACATGAAATCCTATGAGTGAATTTTATGTTTTAGCTTATGCTATTTTAGACTAACTTGTGAACAAAACAAAGTTTTTGGTTGGAAAGAGGGTATCCTATGAAGAGGCAAGATCTAAGGATGGTTTCAGGTTATGTTTTTGTGGGGGCGGTCCTTTCTCTGAGTTAATGATTGGACAAAGTGAAACCATCTATGCGTCCAATGTCAATCCTATGATCATTTGATGATTGAAAGCTTCTTTCGTAAGGTGTTGTTTAAGAAGATGTGTGAGTTTATTTTTGTGTAGTTTGGAAAAGAGAGAAGAGAATGTGCTCTATGATTCAATTATGTCAACCATCAGTTGGGCATGACTTCCAGTGTATAGGTTGCCCTTAGTTTTAATGTGAGCTAAAAATGCAAACATAGAAGTATGAAATGCAATTATTTTAAAACCCAAATCGAAATGTGATATTCAATGTAAACAAAGAGTGAATAGGAAAGGATATGACTTTCACTAATGCAAATGCAAGAAAAGAAAAAGAAGGATTCATTTTAGTTCCGAAATACAAATGTCACTGAGACAAATAGAAGAAAGAGAAGATTTCCAAGGAGAGAATTTAATGTTAACTTCCTTTTGAAAAAGAAACAAACATACAATGGTTCCCTAAGAATGAATAAATGTAAGAACCCCGAATGGGTCCCACCGGGTGTGCCAAAATGTTTCACTAGATTCTTAACAAATTAATGAAATAGATAAGGGTAGTGGGCCAAGGAGGAATATCTATTTATAATATCGGTTGAAGGTCATGTGCGCATTCGATTTCTGATCCAAGTTGATGAGAGCTCCCTTTTGGCTAGGAGGAACTACCTATAAATGCAAAACAATACCACCAGATAGAGTTAAACAAAATAATGAGTGGAATTCCTAGTGGAAGCTAGATCCGGGAAGTGTGATGCTTCCTGAATAGGTTGTCAATCCAATTTTTATATAACAATATTAATGTTATTTAAAATATACATGAAATAACGATCCTATTGGAATTGAAACGATTTAGGTATCTCATACAAAACAATAAGAAAGGTTAGGTAAAAGGTGATTGGGGTCAAAATGGGTCAGGTGATTGGCTGGTGTTGCGTTGTAGGTCTTGTACAGGCTTTGGGTAAGGTCTAGTAAAGATTAGAAATGGTTTTGGGCTATTGGGAAGTGGGTATTAGCTCATTGGTATGAGGTATATTGCTAGACACATGACCGATGTTGGCTAGATGATCGACGTTGGTTGGCTAACTAGTGTCGGTAGGGGCACTTAGCAGAAAGTTCTTAAAATTAGTTTTCAAACTTCTGTGATTGCAAAGAGGTTGGAAATGGTGAGGGTGAGGTCGTAAAATGGTTTTGAGGACTCAAAGATGATTAAGAGAGGGTGAAAATGGGTAAAAGGGCCAGGTATGGTAAAGTGATAGGTTGGTGGGAGGAAGGAAGTATACGGGTGTGGAGAAATATAAACTATTGAGATGAATAATAAATATTACTGAAAGAAAATGGAGGTAAATGAAGAGGTGTTAGGTACTTACTTAACAAGTATATTTAGAGAACGTAGGTGATGAAGACGGTGAGGGAAGAGATCTAGAGAGAAGAGTCATTGTATTCGTGTCGCAGCATTTCCAACCTCCATACTTCTCTATGTGAATCCATGATTGTGGAGAAGATGATGAATTCAAAATGGTTGTTGGTAGTGCTCCCATGTGTTTTCTTTTGCCTGAGTGCTTTAGAAATTTGAGTGCTCCAAGTCTCTATTCATATGAGATCCTGAATCAAATGACCAACCTAGGCAAAGGATTTTGGAAATCTATTTAACCTAACCAAAGTGAGGGTTAAGGGACCGGCATCAATTAAGGTGATAATATCTAGGTTGGCTAAAAATAGCCAGATTTTTGCTATTTTTGGTGTGATCTACAACCTTCTTGTGATTCTTGAGTGATGGATCCCCGAAAGATAAGTAGGAGTCTCTTTAGGTTTATTAATAGGAGTTGACTCTAGGTTAAGACTAAGTCCTAGTTAGTTAGGATAATCTTATACTTGGTCTTAGGTCATTAATGAGGTTTGTGTGGGTCATCCGAGTGAGGTGGCTAAGTGAGTTGGTTGGGGTGAGGTGGTTAAGTGAGGATATTAATTAATTTAATTAAGATAATTAATTCAATTAACATGTGCCCTAGGGGATATGAATGGGTAGGATATGGTTAATTTAATGAACGGAGTTTTAATGGAAGTATGACCCAATTTTGATGTCTACACACATCACCATATGACCTCTTCTATGTAAATACCAAGCCCCTTGCCTTTCATTCTAGGGCCACATCCCTCATCGAAAGTACCAATCACTATTACACAATAAAAAACAATTCCTTAGCACACATCCAAAGAAATCACACCAAAAGTGACCTCTTCAACACCTATCCAATCGAAATAATCATCACTTCCTTCAACTTCCACCTCAAAAGGACATTATACATTATTCCCTGGAAAATATCCTTTAAAAATAATTCATAACACTACCACCTCTTAAAACATCTAGCTCTCAAGGGTGGAAGCATTCTTGGTATAACTTTGAATCCTCTTGTGATTATCATCACATAACATGACATTCTAAAAAATACTACAAATCCCTTAATGTCACTATAAAAATCCTTGTAAACATGAAGGTAATAACTTTACAGTTCTCGTAGATCCAAATCACTTCAAATCTTGCCACATGACGTATCATCCAAATGATGTTCTTGTTCTTAAATCAAGCTCATGATCCTATTATGAAGCCTCCACTAGTTTATAAATCTCATCATCAAAAATACAAATTACACTTCATTTGATGATGTTATGCAGCACCTTTTGCTTGAGGAGTATCACCTCCTTACACTCAATTCACTTCCTACACCAAAGACTTATGGTAGGCCTCGACAAACATCCCATGTAAAAACCCAACATTGGAAATTTCATCTCCTATGGTTCACCAAACCTCAAAATAAATATTATCTAAAAGGGATCGACCATCCCTCTATAAGTCCCATTTATTAATGTCATGCCAAACCATTCATATCATACTTCAAATTATTATATAACCAAGTATATGCATAGATGTACATCCATCGTTGCTCTGGAAAGACATCAGATTCAAACATTACGAACAATGTGTCCACAATTTAATCATCAAACATTCCCTCAAACCACATGAAAAATATGGACTAGGTTATGAGAAACACCTTCTAAATCCTCCACACATACCACATCCAAATCCATCATATAACTTGAACCATCTTCCTCATCTACACACAATGATCCTATGGATACTAACGATAATGTTTACATCCTACCTAACTTTTTTTAGTCAATATTATTACATTAGGACTATTGACTTACCAAACTAATCACAATACTAAAACACTTCCCCTCATCTAGACCGAAATGATAGAAGTGGATTCACCCATTATCAGCATCCTTCAATGCCAATATGATCAAGCTATTCTCTCCCATATGGGGGAAGAGTATCATTTCCTTTAGAAGACCTTACCACCCTACACATCGACACTTCTTAATGAATCTACTATCAATGTTAACATAGGAACTCCACAAGAATCTCATATAGCTAAATTTGGTCAATCTTTAGATCCACAGGAGTTAAAAGACTTCACCAGCTTCCCATTCAAATACAAATCAAGATTTTTCTTGGTCATATAGTGTTATGCTAGGTATCGACCCAACATCTTCGTCCATAATATCATCACCTATCTTAATGCTAAACCCTTAAATAAAATCTACATAGAATAAACCCTCACATAGCTATTCTAATCAAAGAAGAGTTACAACATCTACTCTCCGATAATTTTATCATACCCATTGACTATCCATAATGAGTCTCTAATATTGTTCTCATAACCAAGGCCTCATGAAATTTATGTATCTATACCGACTTATGAAATCTCAATCTTGCTTTTCCTAAAGATGATTTCCCTCTCGCAATTATCGACCAACTTTTCGATCTAACTATAGGACACGAAATTCTCTCCCTTATGGATGGCTTCACTTTGGTTATAACTAAATCCTCATTGCCACCGATGATCAACACAAAACATCCTTTATCACTCCTTTGGGGAATTTCTATTATCGGGTTATTCCCTTTGGACTTTAAAATGTTGGTGTCACTTATCAACATGTTATGACATACATTTTTCACAATCTTATCCAAAAAACCATAAAAGACTATGTTCATGACCTCTTAGGTAAATATAAACAATGTAGAGATCATCTCATCATCCTCAATGCCATCTTCATCTATTATATTCAATATTTCCTTCGCATCAACCCTACTAAAGTGTGTGTTCATTGTTCTCAACGTTAAACTCTTAGGGTTAATCATATCCATTCAGGGAATAAAATTATACCCCGCTAAGATTAAGGATATTATTGCAATTCCTCCTTTGTCAATCCTTAAACAACTACGCATCCTTCAAGGTAAGATTCAGTCCATCCATTTCTTTATATCACAACTTTTAGATCATTATTACCCTTTTTATCATCTCCTTCAAAGGATATTAACTTTAAATGATGACAATTTCCAAAGGCGTTTGATGACCTCAAAAATATCTCCTATCGCACTTATACTCATACCAGCATGCAAGGGGGAGTCGTTCTACCTCTACATATCCGTTACCAATCATACCTTAGGTGTCATGCCCGTTCATCGGGATGAGCAATGTCGTGAAAAGGTTGTTTACTATATAATCTGAAACCTCCATGAATATGAAACCCGTTATACCAAAGTGAAAAAATTGTGATGTTCCTTGTACTTCACAACATTCAACCTCCACCATTATCTATGCAACCACAAGACATATGTTGTTACCATATTTAATCCTCTCAAAACCATGCACCTCAAACCATACCACTATGACTACATCACTCAATGGCTTATGTTTATGACTGAGTTTGATCTTGAATTTATCTCACAAAAATCTATCAAGGGAAAATCTATCACCAATCAGCTCATCGAGGCCCCACTTTGACAATCAACCACCTTACTAATAATTTTTGATGATCCCATCAATAATATTATCGATTACAAATACACCCATCTCAAAATGACACTCTTCTTTGATGGATCCAAGTGTCAACAAGGGGGACATACCGGTATCATTATCATACCCCCTGAGGGACTCCCATACCTCTATCATTTAAACTTAATTTTTAATGTACTAACATCATGGTTGAATACGAAGCTTTAATCATGGGTCTCCAAACTGTTGTCATGCTTGGTGTCCAAATCTTGGACATCTCAGAGACTCACAACTCATCATCAACTAAATCAAAGGAATTTATCATTGTAAAAATGAGATTCTACAAAAATATAAAGCCATTTTTGAATTCCTCCTAGAATCCTTTAACTATTACACTATCCAAACATTTCGTGATCCTCTAACAAATTTGTAGACACCGTGGCTTCTCTAGCATCCCTCATCCCTTTATCAACTGACGAATCAACTGATAACTCTAAATTGTTTGTTGTTGTCCATAGAATTGACCAACCATCCCACAACAATGAACTCCCTTCCATCAACATCATTGAAAACAATCCAACTGACCTTTGGTATACTCAGATATTTGACTATCTCTCGAATTTAAAATCCCTTCTAGTTATCTATAAATGCTAAAAGATAATTTCTTCAATGCGCTACATGATATGTCATCGTAGGTGATGTCTTATATAAACTTGGATTCAATGGATTCTTTCTAATATGCCTTAAATCTCATGAGTCTACTAAAGCCATTTAAGAAGTCCACGATGGTATATGTGGTGGACATTTCAATGGTACAATTGTCATTAAAAGTGTCCTCTGAATGGGATATTATTGGCCTACTATTAACTAAGATTGTTACGTGTATGTTAAGAAGTGCATCAAATTTTAACAACATTCAAATCTCACTCACATCTCCAGCCAAGCCTTACAACCCACCCAAGACCTATGAACTTTCTTGTAATGGGGGTTAGACCTCATGGGCACTATCAATCCTCATTCATCACAACAATACCATTATAGCATCACAACCTCTAAATACTTCAATGAATGGGTAAATCCATTCATTTAACATCTATTAAAGCTAAAAAAATAGTCGACTTGATTTATCAACATATCATGCCGCTTTGGTATCCCTCATAAACTCATTGCTGATAATGGAAAATCCTTTAAAAATAAATACGTTAAGAAACTATGTGACACATTTAACATCAAACTAATATTTTCATCACCATATTATCCAAAATAAAATGGATTGTCCTAAGCTTATAACAAAACACTTAACAAATTCTTATGAAAATTTTCAACAAAGCAGAAAGAATAGACATTTCCAAATCATGTTTGCTCTCTTGGCTTATCAAACTAACATCCACACTCCTCCGAGTGTGCTACCCCTTTTCTCTAGTCTATCGCTCTAAAGTGGTCTTGCCCCTTGAAGATGAAATTCCATCACTCACATATCCACGAGATATTTTATCCCTGATAAGTATTATTGAAAAGATCATCTAGCACAATTAGAATTATTAGATGAAAAATGCTTTAAAACTCTCGAACACCATCATTTATATCAAGAGTGAATTAAGCACATGTATAACAACATGTAAAAGAGTGTGAATTTAACATCGTTTATCTTGTTCTCAAGAAAATCAAAATGTAACTAATCTAGAAAGGATTAAACGTGGAAAGTTTTCCCCTAACTAGATCGGTCCATATGTCATCACTCACAAGTATGGGTCGGGAGCTTATTGTTTATCTTCCCTTAATGGTACACTTGAAAAGGAACCTTTGAATTCCTTGCACTTGTAGCCTTTATCTTTGTTAATACATTGACCATCATGATAGTAGTCACATAAAATATCTTACTACTAACCCGCCATCTTATCATCCTAATGATTTGAAATTATGAGGTTTTTTTAGTCAATATCCTTAAAACCTTAAAGATGAGCACCATAGCTCTATTCATCGCATCTTTCACATGGAAAAGTTCCTCCTTAGTAGGAACCCCACAATCATTACACCCATCCACCTTTTATACCAACAAAGGACATGACACATGGCACACGCATGTATTCTCGTGCATACATATCTTCCTCCTCGAAATGGTCTATTAGGATTTCCTCAACATAAAATAAATTCAAAATATATATGCATGCATCTTATCAAAAGTGAATAGACTGGTCCTTGAAGGATAATTATCAAATTTCAAAACTAGTCCAAAGACTATGATGATATTTCACCAAGAACTCCTCATGCTATGATTATTCGGTAATGCATAACATTTGGTTTGATGGTAGTAATCTCAAGCACAAGAATGAGACATAACACAAGAATACCATAGATTATGATATAAGGGAATGATGAAAAATCTGAAATACAACTGCAACATATATTATTAACATGATATTGTTACAATCTCACCCATGAATTACTTTGAGTGTTACCAAATCCACTCACCTTCCAACAATAATTCTAGAGAAACTTCATAGTTACACCTTTTGATGGCTTCCTTAACACACCTTCACAATGACTCCTTTTTACACATACTGACTCTCACCCTTTATTCTATGTTAAATGAGGGGGGTGGCCTCTCTATTTATAACACTTTCAGGCTTATCCACCCTATCTATAAGATAGGATATGAAATCTCTTCTGGCTAATCATATTCCATACCTAAACTCTTATCTTTACATGTAGGATTATCCTTTAGGATAGGATAAACCTTATCATTTCACATGGGTTCCACTTTTCTAGGATTTATACAAATAAAATATTCAAAATATTTATGACATCACTCCTTGTCATTATTACAAATATAATATTTCTAATTCTAAATCATGTACACCCTATTAACTTTTGACCCTTTTAACATTACCTGGACCACTTATGATAAATATTTACTTTTTACCATTAACTACTACTACAACATTCCTATTTTACTTTGACTGTTACCATATTGTACTTTATTGGCGCGTCATATTGGCAACACCGTTATCTTCTATCGAACACTACTACTAAGTATACTTAATAACACCCTATTCATAATACATACATTAATGAAATAGAAATCATGGAGGAAAATTCTAGTGTTGACATCTTCCCCCTCCCTAGCTTCTACTTTGTCCTCGGAGTAGATTATTATGGAAAATCTGCAGCTAGTGCCTAAAAATCTTTAACTTGTCGTGGTTGACCCATTTTATAATTAGAGTACCATCTAATTCCTCCATTCAATATGTACCATTTTCATGCACAACTACTATTCTATAGGGTCCCATCCATTTAGGAAGAATTTTTCTATGCCTCCTCTTTTTGTATCAAGAATCATATACTAGGACCAAGTCATTCACCTAAAATGGAGACCAGAGGATCTTTTGATCAAAGTACTCCTTCTACTTCATTTTCTTCTTATAGCTTGTATCCTTTGCTATTTCCCTCATTTCCTCTAACAAATGAAGATGTACCAATCTTTCTTTTATTGAATCACTTTCATCCATCCTTTCATTTTTCATAACTCTCACAGTGGGAATATCAAATTCAATAGGAAGAACTGGATCAATGCCATAAGCCAACCGATATGGTGAGTATCATGTTGTTGACTTTGATGTTTCCCTATATGCCCATAATGGTGCATGGATCTTTTATCCCACTTATACATCCACAAAGCTGCATCTTTTACTAGGATTTGCACAATACATAATTTGTTCACTCCACTTATCCATTTGTGTTTGGCTTGTAAGTTGTTCCTTTCATGTAATTAATAGAAAACATGTATATCAAGGATTCTACTACCTCATTAAGAAAGTGGCTTCCTTGATTTGTTACAATATCTAATGGACAACCACATAAGGTGACAATGTGTTCATACATGAACCTTGCCACTTCATCCATGGAAGTTGTTTTTAAGGATCTAGCTTCAACCCACTTGTTAAATAATCACTGGAAAATACAATATACTTTTTTTATGTGGGGTAGTTAGAAGTGGACCTACAATATCTATTTTCCACTTTTCAAGGGACCAAGTGGAAGAATAGGGCATAATGGAGCTGATGAAGTTTTACAATTCCCATGTGATTGACAAATATCACATGTCTTACAAAAATTATAACAATCTCTAAAAAGAGTTGGCTAGTGATAACCTGCATCCAAGATCCTTCTTATTGTAAGTTTTCCAGAGAATTTTCCTCCACATGTACCATTGTGGAATTCTTCAATTATCTCATTCCTTGATCATGTCCAACTTCCCTCTTGTATCTTCCATCAGGCCCTATCCGAAATAAGACTCCATGCAAAATAGAATATGGATGACTTGCTTGGGTAATATTCCTCTTAGTCTTTACATTGGCACCATCAGGAAACTTGAAATCATTCAAATAATTCCAAATATCCATGTATTCACTGAGATTATGTCAAGGGATAATAATACTACATCTGGGAAATCATCATCATCACAAGATGAACCCAAACCATCATAGGCTTAAGAGAGTGCATCTGCATTGACATGCTTCTTTCCTAGCCTATCTATAATATCAAATTCAAATTCTTGTACTAAAATTATCCACCTTTTTATCCTTCCTAATGGGTTAGAATTATTCATAATATATTTTAGATCTTGATGATCTATTACAACTATAAAATTCTTCCCTAACAAGTAATTTCTAAACTTATTTACGGAAAAATGATAGCTAGAGCCTCTTTTTCAGATTCAAGTATAATTTACCTCACCCCTTCTCATTTGTCTTCCCGCATTAAATCAGATGATCATTCACATTTTCATCCTTTAGGCTCAAAGTAATCCCTAGTTTTGCATCTGAAGCATCAATATATGCAATGAATGGCATGTTCTAGTTTGGATTCTTTAAAACAAGTGAAGACATGAAAGTTTTTTTAGTTGTTTAAAAGATTCATGCACCTTCTTTCTTGACTCATAAGCAACATCCTTCTTCAAGAACTAGGTTAATGGTTGTGCAATCTTTGATAAATACTTGATGAACCTTCTATAGTAACCCACATGGCCTAGAAATGATCTCAACTTACTTCTATTCATAGGAAATGGTAACTTCTTAATTTGTGAAACTTCAGTACCAATACCATCTCTAGATACAATATGTCCTAACAAGACACCTTTAGAACATATAAAGACACACTTTTTAGATTTTATTGAGGATTTTTCTTCATCTAACCTTTTAAATGCAGCATCCATCTAGTGCAGGTGGTTCATTTTACTCTCGTAGATGTAAAAATCATCTAGGAATACGTTGATGAAGCTTCCAATATAGGCTTTAAACACTCTATTCATTAGATGATGGAATGTTGGTGGAGCATTACATAACCCAAATGGTATAACTCTATAATAAAAAGTTCCCAAGGAGTGGTAAACGTAGTCTTGAGCTGATCTTTCTCAATTATATGCACTTGATTATACCCGTTATAGCCATCTACAAAACTATAGCATTCTGGCCGATTACTTTGTTCAAGATCTAAACCGAGAATGGAAGAGGGTAATGATATTTCTTTTTTCCTTGTTAAGCTTTATGTAATCAACACAAATGCATATCTTCTCATTCTTTTTCTTGCAATCACAATGGGAGAAACCCATTCTAAATTCTACACAGCAAATATGAATCCTACATCAAGCAACTTATATATTTCTTCTTTCACGGGCTTGGAAAAATTAGGATTCATTCTATATGGAATTTGCTTTATTGGCTTAGCATCATCTACCAGCTCAATAGAATGTTCTAAAAAATTTACTTGGTGGAGTTCCTTGTAATCAAAAGTGACTAAGTGCATGTACCTTCAAAAGAGTTGGAGGTAGGATTCCTTCTCACTTTCTATCACAACATCACCAATTTTTATTTGTTGGAGTCGATTTTCAATTTCTTCCTCTAGATAATTTCATTTCTCCATGATTCGGTGTGACTGGAAGGATATCCATGACCGACACATCCACCTCACTTTCTTCATCTTTTGTATCCACTTTACTAGGAATAGAGTAATTGGAGGATGTCCAATCATCAGTTTCATCACATGAATCCATAGGTCCCACTATTTGATGTCAAGGGATCACATTTATCTTCATCCTCTATTTGCCACATCTAAGTGTCATGAATCCTTCATTCCAATAGTTTATTGCATGAACTCTCCTTAGCCATGGCCTTCTCAACAATATTTTCATTACCTAAAAGTACGTAACATACTACCATTCTTCATTACCGAAATTATACCACACATACAACACCCACATGAGTGTTGATAGGCCACATTTTAAACCCAACATATTCATTATAGACTCGGTTGTTACATTAAATCGCAACACCTCCATCTACTAATGCATCATGAATTGAAATTTCCATTATATAATACCTCAGCTTGTGGAGCATAAGGATCCACCTCTTCTTCCAAAACAGGGACCTCAAGCTCCTTCCTTTGTCGAGAAGTGAGTCCACTTCGCAACTCCCATCTCTTCTCGGAAGACATAGCAAGAAGTTGTCCATATTTAATATTTGTAGGGGCTTAAAGAGATCTTCTAAGATGGATTATGGTCCTTGCTCCTGTGAAATCAAAAAATCCTGCACACCCAAATTTTTTCTCCTATGTTTTTTACTAGTCTCTCCTTTCATAATTTTAGGATCATTTCCATTTTGGTTATCTTTCTCTTTCTTTCTTTTTGTCAAAAGTACATCTACTTCATTATTTATACTCCTATCTACTACATCAAATGAATTCATAGGTGCTTTTCCTTTATCATTATCTCTTGTACCAGATGTAGAGGCCCTATCTGGACAATTATACTTATAATGGCCCTTTTTATGACAACCATAACATACAACTTCAGATATATTTATTTTTAGACCTCTATCTCCTTGGGAATTTTGGGAACTAAATTCCTTTCCTTGAAGAAGATTAATAGTTAACTGACCCATTTTCCTAAGGAGATCCTCATACTCAAGGATTTACTAGAGGGAAGATTTTTCTCACCAAGAGTGGTTGTGGTGTCTGGACCAAAGGTGTTGGTGTAGGCTCCACCTTAATAACAATTTCTTTGGGCTCCTCTTCCATGCTTTCTTCTTTCCTTCTAGCAATCTCCTTGCTTGTTTGAAGGTCATTTGAGTGGTCATACTTCACTCATTATTTGATCTCTGGCTTCATCCCAAAAATGAAATGCTTGTAGAGGAGATTATCTAGGCCTTTATTAACCCATCCGCTAATCCTTCATTATGATCTAGGCATCAAGCTTCCTCCTTAATTCTAAAGCATGAGCATGATAGTATCTGATCTTCTCCTTCTCTCATTGGAATAGCTTTGTGATCTCGATCATGACATATGCATACTTACTGTTTGTGCACCAAATTCTTCAAGAAAACTTTCAATTAATAAATCCCATGTATTTTTAACATTATCACCTAGTGTTTTAAACCACCTAATGGTTGAATTATTCAAAAATTATGAAAAATTCAATCCATTGTACCCTTCTTATGAGGACATTATAAATACAAGACCGTTTAAACTCTTGAATGAAATAGGGAGCATCTTCATTAGATTTGGTTGAAAAAACATGAATATGTCCCATTTTCAAAAGTAACCACAAGTGACAATACCAACCCACAAATACAATCAGTAAGAATTATGTGCACAAATAATTAGAACCACTACAATCGAAAGTGAGTTTAAACCTTTTTGCTGTAAAATAGGAATGACCACGATAAACATACATTTACTATGGTAAAAACTTGACTTACTGTGGTAAATACTATTCACAATAAAAAGTGACTTTACTGTGGTAAATACTATTCATAGTAAAAAGTGACTTTACTATGGTAAATACTATCCATGGTAAAAAGTGACTTTACCATGGTAAATACTATGCACAGTAAAAACAAGTTTATCCTCCAAATTGTTTCTGACTAAGTGGGAATATCTCTCCAAAAAAACCACCAATGAGGAATGGTCCCAACAATGGATCCAAAATGTCATCGCCAATGCATTACTATGATGATATTTCATATGGAACTCCTTGTGTTATGATTATTTAGTAATGCACAACCTTTGGTTTGGTGGTAGTAATCTGGAAACACAATAACAGACATAACACAAGAATACCACAAACTATGATATAAGGGAATGATGACAAATCTGAAATATAACTACAACATATATTATTAACATGATATTGTTACAATCTCACCCATGAATTACTTCGAGTGTTACCAAATCCACTTGCCTTCCAACAATAATTCTAGAGAAACTTCACAATTACACCTTTTGATGGCTTCCTTAACACACCTTCACAATGACTCATTTTTACACATACTGACTCTCACCCTTTATTCTATGCTAAATGATGGGGGTGGCCTCTCTATTTATAGCACTTTCAAGCTTATCCACCCTATCTATAAGATAGGATAGGAAATCTCTTCCGGATAATCATATTCCATACCTAAACTCTTATCTTTACATGTAGGATTATCCTTCAGGATAGGATAAACCTTATCATTTCACATGGGTTCCACCTTTCTAGATTTTATACAAATAAAATATTCAAAATATTTATGACATCACTCCTTGTCATTATTACAAATATAATATTTCTAATTCTAAATCATGTAGACCCTATTGAATTTTGACCCTTTTAACATTACTCGGACCACTTATGACAAATATTTACTTTTTACCATTGATTGTTACTACAACATTCCTATTGTACTTTGACTATTACCATACTATACTTTATTTTCGGCACCATATTGGCAGCATTGTTATCTTGTATTGATGCTACTACTAAGTATACTTAATAACACCCTATTCATAATACATACATTAATGAAATAGAAATCATGGAGGAAAATTCTAGTGCTAACATGCACACATCTCTTCCCCTCCTTGAAATGGTCTATTAGGCTTGCCCTCAGCGTAAAATAAAGTCAAAAGTATATATGGATGCATCTTATCAAAAGTGAATAGAATGATCCCTCGAAGGACAACTATCAAAAATAAAAAATCATACTATCAAAAAGAAAATTAGACTGATCCTCAAGGACAAAGCTTACTCTTGGTAAAAATCATAGACCGATCCTTCAAAGGAAGGATATTATTATATACCACTCCTTGAAGGATGGATACCCATGTAAAAAGGCTTCCCACATTGATCAACCTTCAAAATTCAAAATATCAAAAGCATCCCAAGAAAGCTTCCTACATTGATCATCTTTCCCATCAAAGAAAACTTCTCGCATCAATCACTTGCGTTAAAATAAAATATTAAAGCTAAGGCATCTCTCTATGAAACCATTGAAAGGATAACCTAATCTCCCACACAACCTACATGTGTCAACCCTTCCCATGTCCTAGGAAGGTACACTTCTCATTTCCATCTATGCCTAAGATCCTACGTGTGACTACCCATTATTAGTAATATGTTAACATTTTTATAAAGGCCAAAGTTCACGTGCCTTCACCATATTAATTCCCATCACATATGTATCAAATCTAGTATAAAATAATTATTGATGGCAAAACACAAGACCCCTAAATGTATGCAACTCGATGTGTTGAGACTCTTAGTACGATTACATAACATGGAGCTTTTCCCAAGTGTGGGACCTTATGAATCAGGAAAGCTCTCTGGATGAAGGTCGGTTCCTATTCCTCTATTCAGATGCACACATCAAAATGTAGAGGGTTTACTCAAAATCTAATCTAACTTGTTAAGGAGATAGGGTAAGAATATGCATAAAAATAAACCTAGAACTAACGAAGGTGATGCACCGAGGAATGAAGAACACCTATCTTGCCAATAAACACAAACCATTAAAATGCAATGCAAGATCATGCACGATAACCAAATTTACAGTGAAAGATCGGAGCGATGCAAATGAACATAGAGAGGATTGATAATCATCCACATACATGCATTATTTTCTCCAAATATTGATACAATACACTACAAAATGCCAAGAGGCAAAGTTGCATTACAATTTTAGATGGGAGGTTTGAACTCCACAAATTCACTTGCCAAAGAGAAGAAGGGAGGGGAAAAACAAGAATTTCCAACCTTTAGAAAGAATCCCTCCTTACAATTTATAGGAAGAATGAGAGAGGGAAGAGAGAGGAATTCCAAATCTACCCCAACCACCTCTAGGTTGTATTTAATTCATCTCATTATGGCGGTAGGTGAGAACCCTAGCAAACCCAAAAAATGGTGAATTATATTTTGCATTTTTGAAGAAATTTTCTCACCTAATTAAAGATAGAGGACCTTGTAAGCTTTCCAAAAAGTCCAACCTTGCGTGAATCCGAGCTCCCTGTGAAAAGTTATGGCCATTTGAATATCTAGGTTAGGGTTTGCTTCCTGGGGTGTCAACGCTCAAAATGTTGCACCTCCTGAAGATGCGCCTCCTAAAGATGCACCTCAGTGCATCCATTTTCATGTCAACATTTTCCTACATGCACTATAGGCACTCAAAATTTGATTTCGACATCTTTCGCTTTGTGCCTCCAACTCCGTGCTGTGGTGCATCCATTTTCATGTCGACATTTTCCTACTTGCGCCATAGGCGCTAAAAATTTCATGTCGACATATTCTACTTTATGCCTCCATCCTACACCGGGGCCCATCCATTTTCATGTCGACATTTTCCTACTGCGCCTTAGGTGCTAAAAATCCATGTCGACATCTTCTACTTTGCGCCTCCAACTCGTGCTAGGGCGCATCCATTTTCATGTCGACATTTTCCTACTCGCGCATATAGGCACTAAAAATCCATGTCCACATCTTCTTCTTTGCACCTCCAACTTGTGCAGGGAACATCCATTTTCATGTTGACATTTTCCTACATACGCCATAGGCACTAAAAATCCATGTCGACATCTTCTGCTTTGTGCCTCCAACCTATGCGGGCGCATCCATTTTCATGTCGACATTTTCCTACCTACGCCATAGGCGCTAAAATTTCATGTCGACATCTTCTCGCTTTGCACCTCCAACCTATTCAGGTGCATCCATTTTCATGTTGACATTTTCCTACCTCGCGCCATTGGTGGCATAAATAAATGTCGGGTTTTGAGTTTTTCTATTCCCATATTCCCTATTTGTCTATATTTACCCTGGGGAGATATATACAACAATAATCATTCCAAATTTTATTCTTATCTAAGAATTAAAACACATGTTGATATTTAAGATCACATTAAAATTAAAATATCCATAACATAAACACGCCATCATCTACATATCCACATCAACATCTATCAAAACATCCATATAAAATCAATATCTATCAAACATCTATATGAAATTTGAAGTTAAACATAAGAAATTCACAAAACCAACACATGGGTCATAAATCAAAATCACCATCATCATATATATATAAGAATCTATCATTTCAAAATGTCTCTATGCATCTTCCGGATTCTCAAAAGCTTCTTATATTAAAAATGTGCTTCGTAAAGATCCATGAAATTAAAAACATATAATGACTACTTGGTGAACCGAACACCCACAAAAAAGGTACTCCCTCAAACACTTTGCTCCCTAAGCACCACCATCACCTCTATCATCTCTCTGTCAAGTCCTCTACTAGGACCTCCACCATCAAGACCTCTATTTGGACCACCTCCATCTAGACCCCAAGGTTTCGACCACACTCACAACACTAACATTAGGCACCCCTCGTCTCTGTGCCAACTATGTTATGTAGATAAGTTCAAAGAGGCAACCTATGTACCACTATATCCTTATAATATTCTAGCTCATCACACACTAACTAGTAGTTAGCCAAGCTTACCATATCATGTGGCTCCATCTCGACCATTAACTTGATCCCTAGCTTCATCTAACTCATCACCTATCACTTTGAAGAAACTGTAATCCGAGATCCTTTCTCAATGTCTCTCACTCTTATCTATAATGATCTCGATCAGCTACCGCATGTGATAGATTTTGACTATGGCTATCTTGCTCACCTCTTAGTACATCCCTTTCACCAATAAAACTATCACACTCCACCCTTAAAACATCCCTCTCTACGGTCACAGCAATCCGCTCAACTCGTAAAGTGGCCTTCTCAAACCTCCAAACGTGTAATTTTTGAACCCTAGTAATTGGTGTTGTCATTGATGTCAAGTGAAATTGATGGAAAATGTGTGAATGGTGAAGTGAGGGTCAGCCAAGGGCATGTTGGTTGATTGGTATTTCCTTACCAATAGTGGTTGGAGCTTACAGAGTGGATTCAAAATGGTTTTAGGATGTCTTAAGTGTGTTGTAGGCTTGGTCAGTGAGGTAGGAGCCCACTGGAGGTATGGAGATGGCTACTCTCCTTGGATCAGGTGTCCTAAAGGTCATAAATGATGTTTATATGATGTTCAAGAACTTTTATATCAATCATCGTCGGTGTTGGAAGTCTTAGTTGAAACTAGTTCACTTAGGCCTATTTTTAGAGCCTAATGAAGTGAAAGAACTCAATGCAAGACATGAAAATCCTAGGTAAGCATGGTAGGATCCTAACAACACTTCCTAGGGAATATAAGAGAAACAAAACATGGCTTCTTTTAGCTCTTGGATGCTAAATTCAAGTTCTCACCAAAACTACCTTTGAGAACCAAAGAATGAACTCATAGAAAAATGATATTGGCCAGGACATCATAGGATCATTTATGAGTAACCAAGATATGTATCATGTAGAAATATGTGTTTTATTGCTTCATGTCAAGTTTTGAATAGTATTGTGCAAGTTATTCAAGTTTTACCAAAACCAAGTTCTTGAAGAAAGTAAACTAAGCCCCCCGTATTCTTAGCACTCAAAAAAATATTCAAAGTTCCTCATGATAAATCATAGAATTAATTTATTAAGATAACTCCAAGACTGAAATTTTTCAAAAAGTTTGAGGACATTTGAATAAAGAACAAAAAAATCTATTTGTTTTTCTAGCGGTGTTTTTCTCTCTCCAGATCTCCTTCTTGAAGTGATAGGCATAAAATGAATTCTTTGACCTCAAAATCATTTGGGATTATGATGAAAACCACTCAGAGTTACAATAGGATCCTCCTAATTTAGAATTATGGCATCCTTGCTCTTCGATTCAAACTACTTTGTATGTATGTCCTTTTTTTTTTAAAAAATGACCATACAAGTCCCAAATTAAAGACTCCAAGATGGTTTTTCTGCTGTATAAGGTGGTGTGTAATGTGTGTTTATAGTTCATGAGGTGCTTTGGGCCACTTCAATGTATATCTATTTTTTTCTCAATCCATTCTCCTCTCTTACCACCAAAAGGACCTTCAAACTAAACCTAGCATGGTGCTCGACAAAACTTTTTTGGGGATTAACATGGTTCTGAGCCAAGAAATGAATGTAAACTTCCTATACATGTCCTAGACAACTTGTTGACACCCATTTTTACCTTGATGAAGTATTGGGAAATTCAATTATCTAAGTCCTATATTGTTTTGTTTGTCAATCTAAGGAGATTGTAAAATAGAGATGGTTCGATTAACTCTTCTTCACAACTTGTGCACACAAGTGGTTGGTGATGGTCTATAGATTGCATCTTGATGAATCATACAATGGTTTTTAGGTAAGTGAAGTTATAATTATAAGAAGGCTCGAACTAAGCCTACCTTGTGGTGTGTCAAGAGATAATATACTCAGTCATATAAGATATTTATGTTTCATGCTTAGGGTCCTTAACATGGTGGTTATCTCAGCATAACATGTGATACAAAGAAGGTCTCCCTCTCAGAATGTTACCTCGAAAGTATAAGATAGTTTTTTTAAGAAAATCAACTCACATATGAATATTGTACTTGGTTGTTTGTAATAGTCATGAAGGACTATAACTTTGTCCTTGACCAATGAATTTTCTCCATAATTAAATGCAAAATAAGACCTAATAAATGTAGCTAGAATTGCTGATAGAATGATCATACCTCTGTTATGACATAAAACTGAACAACAAGGTGATTAATCCTTCAAATATCGAGCTATGGTTTGTTTCTAGAAACCCTCACTATACATAGATTTGAAAGATCAAGTAAAGTTGATCTTATTGACAATATATTAGGATATATATGATTATAGGAGCATTGAAAATGTTTATATCTCTCTCAAGGAATGCATGGTTGACTTAAAATGTATCCGGTTCATCTAAAACTCTGAGTATTGTAAGTATGTGTAGTCAAAACCATGAATACCTGTCATCAAAGTTGTCTCATGAAAAAGGTTATAGATTTTGTATCCTCTTAAATGTAGTAGATGATGGAGTGTCCACACATCAACCTCTCTAAGCTGAGAAGCTCATTAAAGATATGTTCCTTGTGCATGAACAAGCTCACCTTTGGTTGTGTTGAAAGTTCTCCATGACGCCAAGCTCCTAACTATTGAATAAGCATGAATGATGCTTCATACCCTTTGTTTTCAATGTTCAAGCTCTAATTTCTAATGATTTAAATCATATAGACTTGGTTTATATAAGTGAATGATTGAGCATAGTTCTTGAGTCTCATCACTCTAAATTTTTAAAGTGAAGTATAATCGTAAAGACTCAAATGAAGCTAGAAGCTCAATGGAGAATAATGGAGTGAGTTAAGGGGATATAAGGATTGTTTAAAGGCTTGTGCAATGTTGCTTCATTCTATTTAAACTTAGAAAAAGACTTCATTAAGCCATAGGGAAAAAAATTTCTCAAGAGAGAATATGAAGAGGTTTTTAATGCATTACAAATCATGCAAAGTAGATGTTAGAAGAAAAGTTTTAGTTAACTATAGAAGATTCGAGAGATCCCCATGTGTCATTATTGATTCTTATATTATCTTGAATATGTTTGCAGGTTTAGAGAACATAATTGATCTTATTCAAACACATCAAATTTCAATAAAGGAAGTTAATTTTGAAGTCTTCTCATCTTATTTTTACGTGTTGATTAAGGGTGTTATATGAAGATTCCTTACATATAAATTTGAAGAGAAAAGAGTATGATTCTTTATTATCTACAAAATTCCCGCAGATCAAAAACCATAACTAAAACATGTTAGATGTGCATAATAAAACGTTGAGATAGTTTAGTAGAAAAAATTTATTACCTTCTTGTATGAATTATCAAGGGTGACATATGAAAAGTCCTTGGAGTTGAAGTTAAAAGGTCATGAAAAGAAGTCTTTGTTGTATATAAACAAGCTATTTTTGTATGTAGGTGTTGTTGAGAACTTAGAAAAGCATTGCTACTATGTATGAGAGATTAAGGTATATTATATGCATAGAGATAATTTTGTGTATGAAACGCATAATATGATGGAGACACCATGATCTAGTGTGAAAATCATCATTGAAAGACTTGAAATCAGTTGTGTAAGTTAAAGAGAATATTGATGTTTTTGAGAGAAGAGTGTAAATAAAATGAAGAGCTGAAACATGGATCACAATATGTTTATGAAATCAACAAGGTGGTGAAGGTGATCAAAATTCTTGTATGATAAAATTCTAAGTTGTTGCTCAACAATTTGGGAGCCAGCTTCCTTACAAGTAGGTTCTTGCGAAATAGCATTCAAGTTGTTTCTTGGTATAGAATTGAAGTAGGTGCTTCAAAACTAGATTTGGTACTTTGGGCTGAGTCGATGCTCACCACATGGTGAAATCATTGTAACATTATAGGACAATTTTTCCAAGTTAGTTCTCTTATTTCTATGGGTTTTTGTCCCTTGATGGGTTTCCCACATTAAATATTCTCTTCTCATGTGTTCATGTTTTTGAAGAACAAGATACTAAGAGGGGGGTGATTCATTCTATTAAAACTTTAAACCATTTCCATTCATCATTCATTACCAATAAAATAACCATTCAACCGTATGTGTGTTTAGTTAAGCATTGAATACACCATACACAAGAACAAGAGAAAGAGAGTACACAAGAATACAAAATATATGTGGGAAACCCTCAAGGGGAAGAAAACCCACTAAAAATTTGTTGATATTACTCACAACAAAGAAATTTAGTGAATCACCAACTTCACAAGGATCACTAACCCCTAATTTAGTAGAGCACCAACCCTACAAGGAGCACTAGCCCCTAATTTAGTGAAGCACCCACTCCACAAGGAGGTTAATACCCCATATGATGAATAAGAACCAAATCCCCCACTTGAAGATGTTTGATCTCTAATTTTTCTTCTACCACAATTGATGGAGATCACATATTTAGCTCATAAACACTTGCTCAAACCCTAGGTCTTCAATCTTGCACAATATTCTTCTTTCTCAACTTGTCTTTGGTCTAAAATATTTCTATCATGTATTCAATCATTCCTAAACCTTCCATTTTATTCCATATACTTCATATCATTCACACATACCTACAAAACACTTCTACATGGGTCACACTTTTCCCTCCAAGAGCACTAGTTCAAAAATGAACCCAAACATCACCTTTATAGGCTTCTCTTCCTCATAAAATCAACATAGGTTGATAATATACCTCATTCACAATAAAACCATCATAAAAATTACATGTAACTTGATTAAAATGGTCACAAGTGACCCAAGTAGGTTGGCCTATCCAAAACCACTCTTCATGCACCAACAAGCCTCAAAACCCTTGCATTGGAATGACAAAAATATCCTAACACCAAAAATATTTTTATCCAAGATCTAAAAATCACCACACATGTTTAAAATAACATTTAAACATCATACATGGTCACAATTATCATGAACCAATCAAATTATTTCATTTAATGGGCCTAGTGGCTCATTACCTTCACCAAACAACTACTATCAACAACCTGATTTCATTTTGGGCCTCAAGACCACCCAATAACACCTCAAATATGGAATGTGACAACTATATGTAAATTTAAATACCTTTATAACACTCCTAAGCAATTTATATCTCATGAAACAATCACCTACTCAAACCACAACCACTTTTGTCTTCACCAAAACAAGCTGCCCAAAAACTAGTTTTCCAAACTTAGCTAATAAACACCCTTTCTGATACATTAAATACCTATAAATTCATTAAATAGATGAAAAATTCACCCCTCTTCACTTTCCAGTTGATAGAAATCACCAAATCAACCATTTAATTCTCCAAAAACTCAACACTTTAGAACGAATAGGACTGTATTGAAATAGCAGCTACAAACTTCTTCACAAAATGACCTAAATGAAAACCTAAACACCTCACCATGAGACAATCCATACCTCATTTTAAATCTCTATAAATTACCTTTCTATAAAATATAATAAATTCTTACAACTTTAACTCCTTCAACCAAGCCAATCTCTCGCAAACAAATTTTTATCTCGCTTGGACTTAAGAACTGGCACTTAGCCCAACTTGCTCCAACATACCAAAACTCACTTCCACACTAAAAAAATCATGTAAAATACTTATAAATGATTCCTAATCCCTCATAAACATTCACCAATCATGAAGAATTCAGATTCATCACTTTACCTCTTGTAGTCATTTGTACCCTGCTAGAATGAGCATCATCTAAAATTGAGCCTCAAAGAACATATCGTAACTTTTTCATACCTTATCAAATCTTAAAGTTTGATATACCAATGGAAATATATCTGAACCATATTCACAAAAAAACTTTAATTAATTCCTAACCCCTGTGTAGCTCCTGTAATCTCAATTTTACTGAAGGTTGCTCCAAACTGCCCCAAAAACTAATCTTCACAAATAGGGCACACTTTGCACTTTTTCACTGTAACCATGACCTAAAAATTCATGGAAATCAATAAAAAATCTAGGGATATCATAAATTATAATTTAGTCATTACCTCATTTGGAAAACATTTCCACAAACTAGAACTCTTCAAACAAGCCTTTTTAGGTGGGGCCCACATACTTTCACTATATATATATATATATATATATATATATATATATATTACATTTTATAAATATAGGAGAGTCCAATACAACATAAAATCATAAATTTTTAGGAACCAATCAAAACTAGGATGGTACAAGCACTTTTCGCAAGTTGTTCCTAGTTAGGGTTTACTAGGGTTTCAAACCACTTTACCTTCTTAACGATCATTCATAAAAACATGATGATAAAACCACCTCATTATTTTTTGAAAGATTCATAATTTACCTAAGAATATATTCCAAATATCTCATATCCCCGTATAAAGCACACAACTCACAATGAGTATCAAAAGTTTCAATTTTGCTTTAAAATACACAACTTACCTAGTTTCACCGAAACTTGCATATCTTCGAATTTCTTCAGCACTTTGACCTAAAAATTTTAATGAAGCATCATAAAAACATCCTCTAACTTTCCATAATCACCACATAGCCTAAATATCTCTGAAACTCTCTATCCAATCTCATTTACATGTGTTAAACTACATATTCTCAATTGTTTTCTTCCCAAAGACCTTATAGAGGCACAAAACCACCGAATGCATACATGAAATTCACTATATATGCCCTTTATACCATAACCATGCTTTTAAAATACTTATTTGGTCTAAATATCACCACTCCATACCATTCTACATTCTCGGGGCTAGTAACAAGGCTTGGAATGACCTGACTTAATGCGTAAAATTCATGAATGGCCATGTTGACTCAATGTAGACTCATATACACCTAAAAACACCTCATGGACCATGTATGACATCATGAAAACCTCCAACCAACTCTAGAGAGATCAAACAATGACTTATCTCACTCAACCATGCACTAGGACTACACTTGAACTTCACCAAACCACATGAACTTCATACTTGACACCTAAACAACATCATATGGAGACTCACATGACCACATGAAACCATTTTACATTAATGGAGTTAACATCAATGAAAACACAACCACAAAATGGCCAAAAATCTCCCCTTTTTCATTAATGACAACCATCATTCAAAAACATTGATGGCAACCAACATGACAAACACCTACATGACCACAATACCATGTTTTTGATGCCTCTCTCCCCATTTTCCATCTATGAAAAAGGATACACTGACTCCTAGACATGATAAGTGATATCAAAAGACAATACACAATGGAAATAATGCAAAAATTGACTTACATGCTCAAAATTATCCCCTTGAGACTAAAATCTCTCTTTTATACTCCCAAAGCAGAGCATAAGAAATCCTATGGACCTGTAATAAACCTCAACAAGGCTCCCCTTCAGCTGATACACCTCTAATTTTTCCTTCATTAATGTGTCTTGTCCACCTCTAAGTCAAAATCATGCTCAAATAATCAAAAGCGCATCTAATGTTGTCAAAACACTCTTTAGGACCTCTATCCCTAAAGCCCAACTTCAAATGCAAAATAGAAAAACTTTGTTATGCTCTACAATCTCACACACATTATGAATTTTCATCCTAGGAATCCCCTAGAGATATGCTATCAATATCAACTAAAAACTCAAAATTTAGACTTCTTACCTTGATACCTTGCTTTGAAGGATAAGAAACACTTCATCACCCTAAATTGATATTTTGGTCTTTACAACCTTCTTAGCATGCTCTTATGTTTGTTTGAGATAAAATTCCACATATCCTTAGGTATGCCTACAATTCATTCATTTTATTTCATCACAATATCTACTAGACCCCTTAAAGGACCAAGACTAGGACAAACTAGGATTTTTATGCCTTGAATACCTCCATGGACACATGTACACTAAACTTTTTACACTCATGAAAGCTTGACTAACTCCATTACATCATGTAGCCACTTATTCCAAACTTTTCATATTACACTTTGATTCTCAAGCTTGACTCCGATCTATCAAATTTTTTCAACCTTAAGAACAAAAAATTGAACTTCATCGAATCGACCTTGCTCAGTAGCATCATTACATGTCACAATGTGCCTTGATATCTTTTCTTGCTTCCTTATCCCAAAGACTTTTCATAGACCTCTATTACTCCTATAGAAAACCACTATTTACCCTAAAGTTTTTTGACAGACATGTGGTTTCATTCTTTGATTTGGGGTCAAGATGAGCTCCCCAAGTTATAGAGGCTCTTATCAAACCTCTAAGGTTTTACAATCCTTTGCACAAAGTGTCTACGCATCACAAACTTGACTTGGTCTTTTAGTCACTTATCATACTATTCCAAGGTTTTACCACACTTTCCCATAGACACATAACACATTAGTAGTGAATTACCCTTCAAGCATGCCTTAAATTAACCTTCATTTATGTTCATGCTCATTCAACTACTTGGACCACATTCTCAGGTTTGAAAATCATACCACAGATGTTTGATGCAAAAATAATGAAGACTCTTTGTATAAACATCATTTCACATGTTAATACCCTTCATTTCACAATTTTACCCTTAATTTTACATACTCGAGTTTGAAAAAGGAGTGTACCTTGTATTTCTTGTATTAGTCTCAAGTGACACAAAGCAAACACTAGATTTGACACTTTATAGATCATTTCTTGACACATGAGACTATTTTTCTAGTAACATCACTTGAAACTTAATCGAATCTTCAAGCATATTCTAAACACTTTCATAGATACCATGATATGTTGCAAAGCATAATTCATACTCAGATTGAGAGTACCATTATGCTTCATGTATAAACCATGCATTAAATATGATCATTAATTACTTCAAAATAGACCCTTACTCTTTGAAATTGAGTCTCCATTGTGTCAAGGTAAACCTAGGGAGTAACAACCTTTCCTCTATCCTATAGACCTTCATGAAAGACACTCATGATCACCACTCTTTTCTTTGAACTAACTTGAGGACCCAAGTCACATAGATTTTATTTTCTATGAGAACACAAAGGTTAACAACTCTTTGATGTCATTCAACTGATGATACCTCACAATATGACACAAGACCAATTGCACATTGTCATAGTGAACCCACTCATCTTCATATTAGAGGTCATGTAATTATAAGAAGATACATTACCTGAGCTTAAGTAATCTACTTCTTTATCTATTCAAGAACTTGAGAGCCTAGAAGTGTAACTTTCACTATATGAACTCCTATGAACCACCATTAGAGGAACTTAAATTTGCGTCACAATGTCTTCCCTTATTTTAGTTACATTACCAATTTTGTATCATATACTCACATTCATCCTTAGACCTGAAATTTAACTATTTATTGGCATAATTAGATGATAACCCTTGAATCTTTCTTTAAAACATCGTACTTGAGATCTATACACTTGCAATCAAGACTCGAGTATTGTTTAAAGTCATCAAGACTCTTGCTAAAAATCATGGAAATCTAACATCTTCCTGTAGCTTCACTTTTCAAGTCACTGTAGCATTCATGAGTACTGTATTTTCACATTCGCAAGGTTTAGTACTCCCTGAGTTCTTACCTTCTTAATTATTTATGATATTGTGTATCCTCATACTAAACTCCTTGAGATTATCGAACCTTTAAAATAATGAAATCACATTTTCTCTACCTATAGCATATCATTATTTCTTCACATTCTATGTATGTTCACATTTAGACCTCAACAATGACCCTAAGATCCACCATTCTACCTTACAATAACCACCATGATAGACCCTCATATTTCCTTAAATCAATCACCTCTCTAAATATGAAGCTACTTAGCTCTAATTTTCTTGTTTTATCAAATATTCAAGTCAATTTTTCAACAATTCTAGAACCTTAGCATACCTCTTATCTACCAAGCAAAGCATAGACCAAGCACAATTTGAAGATCATTCTTGTAGAAAATCATAGACTTAGTGCATCACAATCTTCTTTGGTTACTTTTAAGAGGTCCAGGATGAGATTCACACTAATTACATCATAAAGTAACTTGGAGAAATAGACACTTCTTTTATTCCACCTTTACACTTTGAGCTTGAAGCATAGTCATACTTTAAGGGTCCACACTTAGTGAATACATACTTCCCCAATTAAAGACCTAGACAATCTAGACTCAAGACATTGCAACTTTCTTCAACAACATTATAACCAACTCTCAAGATGAGACATTCAAGGCTTCAACCTTAGACAAGGTCATTGACATTGACTTCACACTTTTAGAGACTCAGAGTCATACTTTTAATGGACTTATAAAGGACTAATAGTACATTCACTGCCAGTGACACATATTACCGTGAATTTATGAAGAATATCATGACCACACTTATGACCATCTTTTGAATTCGAGATACGAGACCAACTTGAGAACTTATAGCAATCATTGTTAAAAGCCCATAGATCCTTATTCTTCATACTTCTATAGTGACAAAATACTTTTGAGAACACAACACATTAGATAGTTCCATTTTGACCACTTAACAGTTTTAAAACATTGTGATATCAAGATAAGAACCACCAAACAACCTTGACAACTAACATATAACATAGACTTGCCTTGAAGTATCAAGATCAATACCTAGTGGACATTGATTATATAAATTCATACTTGAGATCATGACACATACTCTTTTCTTCAACCTGACATGTCTCATAATTTATTTGAGCTTATATAGATTACCATAGACCTATATGACCAAGATATAGACTTAGAATGACTTTACACTTTCTTTTTTAAAACAAGACAAC
This sequence comes from Taxus wallichiana var. yunnanensis, assembly GCA_018340775.1. Lineage (NCBI taxonomy): Eukaryota > Viridiplantae > Streptophyta > Pinopsida > Cupressales > Taxaceae > Taxus > Taxus wallichiana. Next base: position 964,423,199 of record CM031242.1, on the reverse strand, counting down.
TAAATCTGCATGAATGACATACTAAACTCAAACACAATCCACATAACCACCTTATACATGATAATCAAACCCTAAATAAAATGAAGAATAACACATTCTTATACACACAAGAATCCAAGGTAGTGATAATGCAAAAGATAGAAGACACATACCTATTACCTCGAAATACCTTCTCATACCCTCATGACAAGGACTCTTGATGAGTAGTACATAACTCAGATAGAGACACATTGATGATTCTTCTTTGAAGACAACAAGACACATTCATACACCTACATCTATCAAGGACACAAAAATACATTGGAGGAATCATTTTCCATACCTTATTACCCTTGAAGTGTCCTAGAGGCCTAATTTATTCAACTTATCTTGCACATGAGCTTGAAAGGAATTCAAACACATGTGATATTCTTCAACAAGTGTAAACATGCTTCCTTGACTTGATTTGGGCTTGTTGACCATGTTTCCAACCTTGATTCCACTAGAATCCTTCTTGACAAACTTCATACTATGCATAGTAGACTGAGAATCAGTTCTCTTGACATCTTTAGCTTGAACTACATCCATATTTCCCTTAAAATATGACCTAACATCCTTCTTGACCATAGGATTAGACCTTACAATGAATCTCCTCTTGCTTTAGAAAATTCTTACAATATGACCTGATTGTTGACAATTGAAGCAAACAACACCTCTCTTTCTTCTAGGCTCAAACACACTAAGATTTCATCCACAATATTTGTCCCTATGACCATACTCACAACATGAATGGCATTCACCCTTGAAGATTCCTTCACCAATCCTAGAAGACCTTATATTGCAATCTCTAGCTCTATGACCAAAATCATGACAAACAAAGCAATATCCATTGAATGAAGAGCCATACCTCATAGCATTAGGTTGTCTAACTAAGTTAGACCTTCTCAAATCAGTCCTCTTAGTCACCTTCACATCTGATTTGGAACTTGGACCAGCTTCATCATCATGCTTTCCTTGAAACCCTAGGCCTATTTTTTTCATTTGTGTCTCTTTGACCTTCTAAACACTCATCAAGAGCTTTAGAGATATTCTCAAGATTCTCATACATCCTCAACCTACTAGATGCACTCTCCAAATCTAATTCAAGAGCTTTCAAATTGTCTTCATACCTAGAACAAGCTTCCTCTTTCTCCTTTAGGGAATTGGAAAAACTTTCAATTTGAGATTTCAAACCCTTGATGGCTTGATCATGATCTTTCTCCATTTCCTTGACCTGATTTTGATAGGCCTCAATACATGACTGAGCTATTTCATTCCTTCTCCTCAATATAGCCTCAATATCTAAATACTTACCCATATCTTATGCTTTTAGGATCTCCTTCAAGATGTTAGACTTGATTCTCAATGACTTGCTCTAATACCAATTGTTGGAAGCACAAGATACTGATAGGGGGTGAATAAGTCTATTACAACTTTAAACCATTTCCATTCATTATTCATTATCAATCAAATAACCATTCAACCATACAACAACCATATGTGTTTGTACTTAAGCATTGCATACACCATACACAAGAACAAAAGCAAGAGAGTGCACAAGAACACCAAATATATGTCGGAAACCCTCAAGAGGGAGAAAACCCATTGAAAATTTGTTGATATTACTCACAACAATAAATAAATTTAGTGAAGCACCAACTTCACAAAGAGCACCAATGCTACAAGGAGCACCAACCCCTAAATTAGTGAAAACCACTCCACAAGGAGGCTATAACCCCATAGGATGACTAAGAACCAACTCATCCACCTGAATATGTTTGATATCTGATTTTTTTTCTGCCACAATTGATGGAGATCACATATTCAGCTCACAAACCCTTACTCAAACCCTAGGTCTTCAATCTTGCACAATCTTCTTCTTTCTCAACTTGTCTTTGCTTTAAAATATTGATCTCATGTATTCAATAATTCCTCAACCTGTTATGATCTTCCTCATCCTTAAAATCATTCAAACATTGCTGCAAAACACTTCTACATGGGTCACACTTTTCCCTCCAAAAGCATTAGTTCAAAAATGAACCCAAACATCACCTTTATAGGTTAATCTTCCTCATAAAATCAATATAGGTTGGTCATATCCCTCATGCATGACAAAATAATCATAATATAATCCATGTAACTTCATTACAACAATAAAAAGTGACCCAAGTAGGTAGGCCTATCCAAAAACCACTCTTCATACACCAATAAGCCTCAAAACCCTTGCATTGGAATAAGAAAAATCTCCTAACTACAAAAATATTTGTATCCAAGCTATAAAAATCACCACACATGTATAAAATGGAATTTAAACATCACAAATGGTTGTAATTATCATGTACCAATCAAATTATTTCTTTTAATGGGCCCTGATGCCTCATTACCTTCACCAAACATGTACTATCAACAACCTGATTTCATATGTGGGCCTCAATTCCACCCAATAACACCTAAAATATGGAATGTAACAACTATATTGAAATTTAAATACATGTATAAAAATACTAAACAAGTTATATCTCATGAAACAATCACCTTCTCAAACCACAACCATTTTTGTCTTCACCAAAATAAGCTGCCCAAAAAGTAATTTTCCAAACTTAGTTGATAAAAAATATTACCGATACATTCAAGACCTCCAAATTCATTCAATAGATTAAAAATTCACCCCTATTCAATTTATAGGTGATATAAATAATCAAATCAACCATTTGATGCTCCAAACAACTCAATACTTTAGTAAGAATAAGATTGTCCTAAAATAGCAGCTACAAACTTTTTCACAAAATGACATAAATGACAAATCTAAACACCACGTAATGAGAAAATAAATACCTCATTATAAACATATCTTAATTTCCTTTATATAACATATAATAACTCCTTACAACTCTAAGTATAAGGTCTTCAACCAAACCAATCTCTACAAACTAATTTTTATCTCTACTTGGACTCAAGAACTAACACTTAGCCCAACTTGCTCCAACATACCAAAACTCACTTCCACACTAAAAAAAATAATTTAAAATACTTATAAATGATCCCTAAGCCATTATAAACCTTCACCAATCATGAAGTATTCATATTCATTACTTTAGCTCTTATAGTCATTTGTACCATGTTATAATGACCATCCTCTAAATTTGAGCCTCAAAGAACAGCTCATAACTTTTATATACCTTATCCAATATTCAATTTTTATATACCAATGTAAATATATATGAAAAATATTCATAAAAATATTTAATGGAGTCTTAACCCCCATGTAGCTCCCTGTGATCTTGATTTTACTGAAGGCTGCTCCAAATTGCCCCAAAAACTAGTATTGACAAATAGGGCACACTTTGCCATTATTCACTGAAACCATGACCTGAAAAAATCATGGAAATCAATCTAAACTCTATGGATATCATAAATGACAATTTATTCATTACCTCATTTTGCAAACTTTGCCACAAATTGTAACTCTTTAGAAACAAACCTTTTCATGTGGGGCCCACATCTTTGTCACAAGATCTATCCTGCATTTATGGAAATATGGGAGAGTCCTATAAAACATCCAATCATAATTTTTTAGGAACCAATCACAACTAGTCTGGTACAAGCACTTTTCTACAAGTTGCTCGTAGTTAGGGTTTAGCTAGGGTTTCAAACTACTTTACCTTGTTAACGATCGTTCATAAAAACATGACTATAAAACCACATCATTATTTTTTAAAGATTAATAATTTACATAAGAAGATATTCCAAATAAATCAGGTCCCCATGAAAACCACATAGTTCACTGACGAGCATCAAAAGGTTCACTTTTTCTTTAAAAACACACTAGAACTTACCCGGTTTCACCAAAACTTGATTATCTTCAAATTTATTTAGACATGTGATCTGAAACTTATCATGCACCACCATGAAAACATACTATAATATTATGTAATCACCACATATCCCAAATAGCTCTGAGAAACTCTCTAGCCAATCTCATTTACATGTGCTAAATTGTTTGTTCTCAACTGCTTACTTCCCAAGGATCTCATAGAAGCACTAAACCACTGAATGTAGACTTGAAAGTAACCATACATGCCATGTATACAATCACAATGCTGCAACCATACTTGGAAAAGGTTTATTTGGTCAAAATATCATTACTCTATACCATTTTGCATGCTCTAGGGCTAGAAACAAGCATCGAATGACCTAACTCAATGCACACAACTTGTGAATTGGCCATGTTGACTCAATATAGGTTCATAGAAACTTTGAAACACACCTCATGGACTATGTTTGAAATCATGAAAACCTCTAACCAACTCTAGAGAGTTTAAATAGTGAATTATATCACTCAATCATACATCAAGACTACACTAAACTTCACCAAAACCCATGAGCTTCATGTTTGACACTTCAACAACACCATATGGAGACTCACAAGACCACATGACACCCTTTTCCATCAATGGGGTTGAAATAAATGAAAACACAAACACACAATGGCCAAATCATGTGTGTTTATTCCTCTCTCTCTCTCTCTCTCTCTCTCTCTCTCTCTCTCTCACACACACACACAGACACCAGTTAGCTATTCGTGCTTATCATGTTTAAGATAGTTAGTTTTGGTTGATTAAATCACTTTGTAAATTGTGTCAAAATTTTTAAAGAGAACCGATTCACCCCCACTCAATTCCTATAATCTCTAACAAAAATAGTAGCCTTAAGAGCTGCTCTTTCAACTCCCTCATCACCACCTCCCTCACCACCATCTCCATCACATCCCTAGTGTTCGCCTTCACATAGGCCCGTGCCCGTTTATCTCCTCAAGAAGGTTGTGTTTGCCACCATGCAGCAAAAGCCTCTGTGACACCAACATCATCTACAAACACCGGTGCTCCCTTATCATCCACACCCATAGCCCCTCCTTGTTTGGCATAACACGAGGCACCGAATGTCTTGTAATGGAGTCCCCACATCCCCATCCTCACATTTATACACAATGAAGCATCTAGTACATCCTGAGTCAAGCCAAACTATCACCTAAAATGATTATATTGAATGAGCTCCCACTTACCCAACTATCAACCTTGCACCCATATATCCTGTTAGGTGGCCCTAATCTCACCCTCCTCTCCCTCCCACACTAGAAACCCAATATATGGTATCCATATCAAATATCCTACTTATAAACTTGAGATGATCATCCTATAATTATCCTCACTCCATACCAGCCCCAAATCTCCCATTTCATAACACCATCAAACAAACTCATTCGATCTCTCCAATGTCACCCTATCTCCCCATGGTAAACCCCTAGGCTGAGCAAATGTAATGTGCTTGTATTCCCAACAACAGAAAGTGGAAAATCAATATCAATCCTCGAACCTCTTTCGAATACTCCATGACCAAATATCCCTTTAATGTTTTGTTAGCAATGAAGGATCCCAAACAAACACAGCCCTCTATTTCATCTTGTCAACCACTACACCTGCCATGATCCAAGAAACCGACCACCACGGACTCAAGCAAAGAAAAAAATGTAATCCCTATCATCATCATGGTCATCAAAGCATGACCTTCTATTTCAGGAGTATATAAATTCTAGTAGTAGAATCCACCCACTATAAACCCCACACCATCTACATCATCCTCATATAATCTCCTCATCACATCAACCCTCTCTGTATCATCAATAAAATATATTCCCTCTTGTGCACAAGAAATATCATAGTCCTATTTACATCCTCTAAGGTGATCATCATTACACCCATCGACAACTAAAAATTACAGGTATCAAGATCCCACCTCTCCATCAAAGCCAACAATAGCCCTCATTTCCTATGAAAGCCTCTATAGTGATACATCGCCCCCAAACCAACATCCTCCAAATGCAACCAATCATCATCTAACATCCAAGCCCTCACATCCTCTAGGATCACAAGAATTATTTCTTTGATGGCCAACTTGTATCTCACCTACATCTACACAACACAAAAACATAGATTAGCACAAGTTTCAATCACAATTTTACAAAAGTACACAAAAATACTAATCACTAGCGATTCACCCCAATCGTCGGTGATTCATATGAAGTTCCAATGATTTCTATGATTTCATAACATGCCCCCATATGGGCATTAAAAACAAAAAATTAAAAAACTAACTAAAAAACACATGAAACGATAAAAAGGGTACTTACCTCTGCATGAGTGGGCCTCCTCTACCTTCCAAATGTTCCCACATATTCCATCACTCTCAATCATTCAATTAGACTTCTAATCTCACAAATCATACAATCCAAATAAATTTTTTTCATAGCCAAATATACTATTTATAAGCATCGATTATCTCATGCAGATCAGCGACGATTCTTGTAATCACCAATGATTTGCCATAATCACTGGCAATTCATCTAAACTTCCTGTGATCCATAAAAATTACTTGTGATTCCCCTTTTTCATCAAAACCACCATTTTTAACAACATTATCACACTTGCATAGCACATTCATATATAGTGTGCCTCATTTTGAGGACCCTGAATATATTTGAAACAAGAAAATCCTTTACGAATTCATTTTATGACCTCAGCACTAATAAGCCATACATTTATAGGCCATGAACCCTTTGGTTCCCCTAATGCTTGACCCCACGGTCTTTATAAATTATATCAATGATCAAAATGAATCATAAATGTATAGGAAATGAAGCCTTTGGTTCCCCTATCACTTGATTCCATGGTGATACCCATTTTGTTTTGATACCTCGTCTTGGGGAAACTTTAAATGAAAGACATATGCCAAACCTATCTAATCAACTCGGTCAAATTTGTGATCCTTACTTTACGCATCGCAATCACCCCCAGTTTGAGGGGTGATCACCCATCCAAGTACAAAGCAACCTATCTCACACTATTTTTTCTAGTAGTTTGATCGTCACAAACTACTCAAAAAAAGGGGCAAATGTAGACATTGGGTTTTCATCACCCACCTACTTCCTTTTATACACACATTATTTAATTAAAACCTATCATTATATCATTATCCTAAGTCACTCTCCCCTCATCCCGTAAAATCAATTTTTACGCCCTCATAAATTACTATCTACCCATCCTAAATTACATTAACCCCTTTAAAACCACCTAAACATCTCAAAACCACCTCAAACCTATTTTATCTTAACACCCTAACCTCCCCAACTTGACCTTAACCTCCTCCTAACCATTTTTCCTCCCAATTTACCCAAAATCCTATTTAGGAAGTGGTTTCAACCATTTCCTAAACATTTTCCTGAAATTTCTAGATCAATGACGATAGTGCACGTTTCCTTCCATGGTATTTATATGTCCTCCATCTACTCCCTTGCATGTATCCTTGTTTGGGGCATCATTTTAAGTATGTTTATGTGTGCTTATTTGTTTGTTGGTTGCTTGTTTATTTACTTTATCGTATTGCATTACTTGTGTATTTTTCTTTGATTCAATCCTCTAGCATCACACAAAAATAAGTATTATGGATCTTCATGTCATTTAACCCTTTTGTTGTATGCTTAAATCAAATAAAAGGTACTTTCGAGCTACGACGATGGTCTATATGTTACACTAAAATATTCCCTTCTATCATCTATCTTATCTTCCATTCTAACTAACTTTCTACCTATCATTTTCCATTTCTTCTACATATTCTCTCTACGACATGATTATCCCCATGACTCATCTGTTCCCTCCCCCTCCCTTGTTTCCTCCACTTGAGACACGGGCACAAAATCCACTTGAATCAAACAATGGTCAACCAAGACAAGTTTGAATCCCTTTTGTAGCTATAACCTTCTATTCCATGGGATCTATTAAGAAAAGAATATCTTGCATCAACAGGGCATGACCATGCGACATTAGCAACAATAAAGTTCATACTGGTATTATGCGAGGATCGTTTCTCGTATTTCCTCCATACCATCATATTCAATATACCATTGAATGTCTCACTCACGTCACGATCATATTTTATTATGGCATCATCATTCTTCTCTTCTTTTCAAGCATCGATTGACCTCTTCTACCACTCTAAAGACACTAGATGGGGCAACATCATCCATCCTACTAATCTTTCTTCTATTCTTTCAAAATAGAATTGTCTAAAATTGTCTATTAACTTTGAAATGGCGTCGTTTGCACTACAACACATCAAAGAGGATCAAATGTAGACATCTAAATCTAACTACACATTTTTAATACTAAAATTTTACTAATTTCCTCTTTCCCATCATTTCATTATAATTTTTATTTCCCAATGATTAACTAACATTCTCTTTTTTCGGGTCAATTAATGACACTTTGTTAATTTACTAGCTTTCCCCTTCATCCTGGATCCAATTAACATCACTTCATTAGTTATAATCCTCTTTTAATTAATTAATTAACCATTATTAACTAATTAAGCCTTTTAATCTTCTATTTAATCAATAAACCCTCTTATTTGTTAAATCCCCTTTCAAACCCTTCAAATTCTACTAATCTCCCTTAAATCATCTCTAAATGGCTTCTATAAGCTTAATTTGGCTTATTAATTAATCCTAGTTGATTAATTAAATCATCCCAACTCCCATGAGTTGCTAATATCTAATTAATATCTTCTAATCATATTTATCCCTTTCTAATTCTACTTTACCTTTATCCCACATTCACTAGGTTGCAAGTTTCTCCAAAAATGGAAAGCTATATAAAGAACCTAGTACACCATGTTTCAACTTACACCATGTCCTTGTAAGACATTTACACTTGAGAAGAGAATTTCATGTTGGAAATCTTATTGAATCAAGTAAATCTCCCCTTTCTACTTGGCCAAGAGTAGTAAGAGAAGAACAAAAAAATGGCAATCAAGCCATATTGGTGAGATCTCTTCCTCTTCCTTGGAGAAATCCTTTGATTGTGCATAGTTGCATTCAACTCATAAAGGAAGTATCTACAATCTAAATCCCATCCAAACAATCAAAGGAGAGGTTTGCATTTTAATGTTGATTCATGTTTTTATGCATATTAGTTTAGCTTTTCCTTTCATGGCTTTATCATGATGTATTAGTTTGATTAACTAGGCTATGAATCTACTTGGTGTTAGGTTCTTTCAATTAGCTTAGTATTAATTTAAACATGCTTACGGTTATAGAATATTACTTGACCTATTTTTTCCATAGTCGGGTTATTTCTCCACACTCTAAGGGATTATCCAAACATTTGAATTGTTCAAGAATTGTAGAGGAGAATTCATGGAATTGATCAATCAAATTGTACTTGTTTTAAATACCTAGAATATTCATTCCACTAATATCAACAAGCTTTAAAAAATGGTGAATTAATTGTAGACACAAAATCACGTACTTGGGTACATTTCTAAGTCCTAAAATCATACTAGCATTTACATGATTCCTAAGCAAGAAAACTAGTGGTTGACAACTATCTTTGGCCTCTTTTCTTTACCTCGTGATTTCTCTTTGGTTGTGCACACCCTACAACCCAGTTAGTACTTTACTTGTTTATATTTTATGGCTTTAGGCACCAACCAGCCAAGACATGAGCACCCAGGTGCTCCTGTCCCCTCTAAACACCCGTGACCCTTTTTATCTTACTCAATCATTTTGGATCTCTTTTATCTTTTGGGCATGTTTTTCAATTATGGGTCGGCCTTCCAATTTTCAATTACAAAATTCAAACAAGGGAATCATATAAATACATATTTATGTGTTCAAAATGAGGTACCAAGCACTAAACATATATTATCATCACATAAACTTGTATTCTAAAGGCATCTAAAGCATCCATCTAGCATTCATTTAAGGGACAAGAGGTTGCATCAACTCTACATACATTGTATAGGAAGGGGAAGTTCATTCTATTCCATCCACACATGTTATACATTTCTACATTCTATATATAACCCACTATCAAGTGCAATTTGCACTAGGGCATCCTAGGGCACAATTCTTACACACACTCACAAGAACTACATGGAGTATGAGATATAGTGCAGCACTTGGTTGTAAGTTCACTCTTAGGGTGACCATCGAGGTTAGTCTGAATCCCCATTCTATATATTATTTTTATATTTGATGTGTTTTGTGAGCTTTTGTAGGTGAACTTATGTTTTGCAGTTACATGTATCATTGAAAATCATAGAGTGAAAATCAAGTGATTAATAGGAAATAATGGTGAAGGTCTTGTGACACAAAAAAAAATAGATTATGAGGTCATATGCACGCAGACCTTGAGAAGTGTTCTCCAACACCCAGCGCCCTTGCCCTATCTTAGGTGCTCATGTTTGGCTTCATCCCTACCTATCATTATTTAAAGGTTTTTGTAACAACACTCTTCCCAATCTGTGCATCAATTTTCTCGGCCTAGATCAGTTCCAAATTACGTAGATATTAGTTAAGTCTTCTTTCTCCATCTCTTTCTTAGGGTTTTATATTTCATATATTAGGTTGTGTGTTTCATTCTTGTATTTTATTATTTTACATATCAGTACTACTCTATAATACCCTTAGATTTAATTAATTCAAATTAAATTAAATCATTTAGTCAACCCATACCCTCATTCGAACACTCTTCTTTTATTATTAACTTCAATACCCTCGGCTTCTCCTACCATGGATGTATCCATCCATGCGTTTTTTATGAGCTAATCCTGATTATGAGACTAAAATCAAATCTTTTCTAGATAATACTCACATTCCTCCCAATACTCCTCCCGACTATGTATATCAACAGTTCATAATAAAAATTTCTTCCCATCAAGATCATATTACCTTCACATATAATGTTATCACTCCTCTTTCTGCTTTTTTTTGACAACGATCCTCTACTTTATATCAGATTGCATCTATAACATTGGAGTTAAGTGAGTACTATTCAATAATGGATCTAAGATCAATCTTTGTAATTTCACATTTATTCAACAGCTTGGCCTTTCCTTAGCTGATGTCATCCCTTCATCCATTTCTCTCCATGGCTATGATTCTACTACACGTCCATGCATGGGAACTATCACCTTACCTCTAACAGTTGGGCCTAAAATTGTTCATCTTGTATTCTTTTTTATCAATGCCATTGTTCATTTAAATTGATTACTTGGTAGGCCATGGATTCACACCATGCAATTTGTTCCTTCTACAATTGATTGATGCATTAAATTCCTACATGATGGCTATGAACATACCATTGTTGTTAACCTTGACCCATTCAAGTATTGCCACCTAGATCCAGTCCACCGCACTACCTACTCCAATGCTTTTCCACAATGACAGCGAGTCATCCACATACTCCTCTTACTTCTGCCACCCTTAAACCTACCTCTGCTACCCCTACACATATCATCGATGCCAACCAACTCAAGCAACATCCTACCTCTACTACCAACATTCTTCCTCTCTAGGTAACTATTTATACATTGGACATCATACCACATGTCTCATCTCCCAAGTAAACATTACATCGACACTTCCTTATTTCATATGCACTCTTTTCATACATTACTCTTATTGGACTCACATTCCATTCAATCCCACTTTCTCAAACACTATTTACACACATAATGGCTTAGCCGGCTAGGATTCACACTTGTTGATATCCTCCCACCACCTCACTCTCCTCACATTTATCATGGATGTGTATTTGTTATTGTAGTTTATGGCCTTCGAATTTTTCACTTATCACTCTTACTTGCGCATACTTCTCGTTCCTCTCTACTCACACTTAGGTAGTTTTGGCTTGACTAAATTGGTGGCACTTTAGATCCTAATCATATTGATATCAAATTTCCCATGCCTTTTATTTGCATCTCTATTTTCAATTGTTCATTCCTTGGCTACACTCAAAATCTAATCGCTCATATATTCATGATTGTCCATAACCACCTTTCACTGATGAATAATATGTTATGGGCATGTACAATTTACGTTGCAAAGGATCTTTATATGATCAACCACACACTATTGCTTACCAAGTTTCTAACCCAAATCTAATAGGCTATGATCTTGACACTGACAATCTCCTAGATGGGTTCACTTGATCCTTCTATAATAACGCACTTGGGGGGAATTAAGCCTTCTTTTCCCCACCTATTATCATTAGAACTCTATTATCTCTACTACTACGCTTTGTGCTTCACATATAATATGTCTCACTACTATTATGTACTTTGATACATGTCATGTATCGTCATTACCCTATGATACACTATAGTTCCATGGTTCATACTAGACTATTGAGGGCCTAAATTTGAAATCAATCTCACAACATACAATTTTCACCTCTATGCTTCATGATCTATCTTTCTAGCACACATTTTCAAACTATTTCCTAATGAATTACTCTTGTTATATGGTTCATTCTTGATTTTTGAGGGTATTTTATAAATGAACTGTTATGGTGAAGTCACAGCAGACTTCTGAATGCTTGTAAGTGAATTGTTGAGGCATTCAAGAGTGTGATTCGTCAAACATGGATTTATCCCAAAGTGTGGGACTTTTCAATTGGGATAACCCTCCGGATGAAGGTTGGTTCCTATTCCTCTATTATGATGCACACATCCAAATTGTAGAGGATCTACTCTAACTTTCCAAGGAGACAAGGTTAAGAAGATTACAGGAAATTAAACCTAAACTAACAGAGGTGATGCACAAAAAGGAATGTTGAACACCTGCTTTGCATGGAGATAGAAACCACAATTAGGACAATGGCCCTCCTTAAAATATATAGGAAGAATGAGAGTAGGGGGAGAGAATAATTCAAAATCTTACTCTAACCACCTAAGGATGCATTAAAATCTCCTACAACAATGATGGGCGCCACTACAAAACCCATACCTCCATGTACTATGCCTTGTTGGGAAAGAAATGAAATACCCCCCTAAAATGGCAAATTGTATTACTTCATTTTGAAATAATTAGTCTCACTTAAATTAATATTTAAAATGGAGGACACTGATATCTTTCCAAAAAGTCATTTCTTGTGTAAATCCGAGCTCCCAGTCAAAAGTTATGGCCATCTGAAGATTGGGGTGCCATATTGCATTAAATACGAGTGGTTGACTATGTTTCTTCGGACTCCGAAATGCATAGCAACCTCGAAATCTGAAATTTCATAATTTCAGGTGTTTTTACTTTGGAGGTTGATGTTATTGTTTATTCGGTTGGGCGAGTGAAACCTCCAAAACTCCAAAACCCTGAAGTCCAAAATTCAGAACTTTGGACCTTTCCATTTTGGAGATAGATTACTATTCATTCACTTGAGTCAACAAACCCTCCAAAACTCCAAAACTCTGAAGTCTGAATTTTGGACTTGGGTTTAATTTTGCATTTTTGGGGTTTTTCAAGATTTCGTGGTTCGGGTTTTCAGATTTCTTTATCCATTTGGGCATGTGAAACCTTGAAACTCTGAAAGCATGAAGTCTAAAATTCAGACTTCGGATTTTGGACTTTTGCATTTTCAAGGATTTTTTATTGTTCACCTATCCGCACCCACTGAAACTCAAGTCTGAATTTTGGACTTTGGGTTTTAGAATTCAAGTTATGAATAACTTGTTTCTTTCCTCTGAGTCCCGAATTTGACCCTATCCCACCTCCGAATGGCTCTACCTCCGAAATACAAAATTTCATACTTTTGGAGTTTCTTCATTTCCCAAATTCCTCTGCAATTATTGACTTGCTTCAACCTATTCAGTCGATCCTAAAATACAAGTTCCCATGACTCGAATCGACCCCATTTTCTAGGTGTGCAAGTTCATGTTTGTTAATTTTTTCTTGAGAGGAAAAATTGGATAACAATTTGGTGACTCATGGGATCACGCGCACTGGTAGGTGAAATATCAATTGCCTTTAAGTATCTATTGGGCACAAATTTATGAATGATAGCCTAATACTGAACTTGTACTTGAATCTTACCCCGATTGCTTGTAACATGTTGATCCCCGAACCTACTCGCTACTCACACTCTCAATTTTCATAAGAAAATATTGAAGATGAGATTTTGTGAGAGTAGAAAATTATCTTGACCTAGAATTTTCACCTATTCCTGAAATGGACTATCCCAAAACCTGATTTTTGTTGTTCTAAATTTGTTTCCCTTTGAAATTAGCAATTATTTTCCGTAAATACGAACTTCTTCCCAGCTACAACATCCATTGGCAGGCACATCAAATGTACAATGATATAACCTCAGAGAAACAAAACCTGTGCTAAAGGAACTTAGGGAAATTTAAACCTAAACTACAACAAGATAATGTGCATATGCACTTAGAGGAATTAAAATCCTAGGATAATATTTACAAGGGTGAAACCTTTCCTTTCCAAAGAGAAATTTTTAAGATAGATTCCATTTAATGAAATGAAAGCTCTTCTCCATCCAATGTAGATAGTTGAAAGGTATTGCTATTCTTACATGTTGTTACCATGTAGGGACCACTCCAAATGGCATCAAACTTGGAATGACTACCCAATTTTGTCTAATTTGCATCCCACTTTAGAACTAAGTCCCCTTCCTAAAAGGTCCTTGTTCTTGCTTTCTTATCAAATGACCTCTTGACTAAGGCCTGATTTATTTCCTGCTTTGCATTGCATGTTCTCTAATTTCTCCCAATTCCATCAATTCTACATACCTAGCTTCCATAGGTTCAAACTCAGACAATTCTAGTTGTTTCATGAGCTCTAGTACCAAAAATCGAGTGATATAGGCAACACTACCTCTTTCCCATAGACTAGCTTATAAGGGGAATTACATGTTGACACCTTTGGTGTGATCCTATCAGCCCACAAGGATGATTTGAGCTTGGTATGCCACGTTCTCTGATTTTCATCTAGAGTCCTCGTGATGATTCTTAGAAAATTCTTGTTTGTGTACTTTGTCTATCCATTACCCTATGGGTAATAGTTTGAAGAGGTACTCAAGCGAGATCCATTCTTAACATCCCATTTTATGATCTTAGAACCTAGGAATGCCAATGCATTATCTGATATGATAGTGGCTAGTACACCGAATCTTGTCACTATTCCTTCATAGAAATCTAGTATGCTAGACTCATTTTCTTCTTTGAGTGCTATTACCTCGGTCCACTTGGTGAAATAGTCCATTTCCGTGGGTATCCACTTGTGGCCTTGGCTTGAATTAGGATTAATGACTCTGATGAAGTCCAATCCCCACTGCATGAAGGGTTGATTAACTGAAATCGGATGTAATGAAAGTGCGGTTGATCTTTCCTTTCCTATGAAGAACGCACATTTTTGCATTTCTTGATCTATGTGTAGTGATCACTAAAAATGTGGGCCAATAGTATCTCGCCTTCATTATTTTTATATTTGTTACTCGTGAAGCAAATTGACCTTTAGCCTCTCCATTGTGAAATTCATGTAACACCTTCTCAATTTGACATGTTCCAATGCACCTCAATAGAACTCCATTGATGTCTTTCTTGAACAAGATGTCATAAACAAGGACATATGGAATGGCTTGTAATCTGAAGTATCTCCTCTTTTATTTGCTTAATTCTGGAGGGCATAGGCCTTTTTGTAGAAATTGTATCATTTTTTTAGTCCAAAAAGGAGTGGGCACATTATCATTTGCTTTCTCTTGATCATCTTGTAGTACCAAGATAGTTTCTTTTCCATTATCTGCTTTAACTTGTTGACTCGAGGCTAGATGTTGACATAGTCCTTTTCCATGGACTAGCTTGGTGACCTTGATCTCGATGTCATATTCCATGACATGAGTGATACATCTGCACATTTCTCATTCAAATATTTTTTTAGAAGGAATTCCTTGACTACTGCATGGGAAACTAGCAGTTGGATCTTATTGTTTGAGACTAGGTGCTTGAACTTCTTTAGACTCCTAATTACTTGTGATGATGAGCTTCTCGATGAAGGAGTATCTCACTTCATATTTCTCTAAACTTTGACTAAAGAAGGTAACCGGATGTTCGAGATCCCTCCTTGTTCTTACGCACCAAGATTGTGGAGATCATTTCCACACCACCAAAGGCATAGAGCATGAATTATTTGGAGAATTTCATATTAATGAGAGTTGGGGCTTGAGATATAACCTTTTTGATATCCTCAAAACTAGCTTTACCCTAACCTTGCAACTTAAATGTCATGCTCTTCTTCAACATCAACGTTATTGGCTTCACAAGAGCGGAAAAATTCGGTACAAACCTATGAACAAAATTGATCCTTCCTAAGAAGCTTTGAAGAGCCTTCTTATGACTTGGCAATGGCAATGGCAATGCTCAAATTGCTTCAAATATTTTGGGATCAATTGTCAATCCTTCCTTTGACACAATATGGCCTAGGAGCTTTCCTTCATGGGCCAAGAATACACATTTTTGGGATTCAATGATACCCCAAATCTCCTACACCTCGAAAGACCTATCTTAGATGAAATAGGTGATCTACTACATTTTTAGAGAACATGGTGATATCATCAAGATACACTAACACTATTTTTTGATCAACCCCTTGAATACGATATCCATTACCTCTTTCTGTAGGCATAGGTCCCCCACTTAGTGGTGAAATCCATTTTGAACTGATTGTCTTCTTTCACCATTATTTGATTATACCCCGAGTAGCCATCTAAGAGAGAAAATCTTTCTAAGTTGGCTACCACTTGTAGTATTTCTCTATTAAAGGGAGTGGATAATGGTCTTTGAGAGATGCCCTATTCAGATCCCAAAAATCTACGCATAACCTAATTTCTCCATTCTTATTTCTAACCGGAACCAAGTTTGCAACCCAACTTGAATGCTTGATTGGAAATATAATACTCGCCTCTATTAGCTTGTTTAGCTCTTTCCTCATAAGAGGCTCAATGTGTGGGTTGATCGGTATTTTCTTTTTCTGATAGGATTAGCATTTGGATCTAGTTCTATGGTATCTTGTGCCAACTTAGGATTAAAACCTCTCAAAAATTCATAGTTCGGTGAAGACATCCAGAAACTCTTGGTAAAGTTGTATGAAATCTGATTTTTCCTGCTTAGTGGCCATTTTTCCAATTCGGAGTGTTTTACCTTCTCCAACCGAAATTGGCTCTGAATCTTCTCCTTTGACTTGTATGTATGGCTTCCTCTTTACGAAATTGGTCATTAGGATTGAATATTGACTCCAATGTTACTAAACCCTTTGGAAGCTTATTTTTCCAGACTACACTACTTGATCCCCCAACTGGTTCTCTAATTTTTCCTAATTCCTAGCTGAGAATTCAGCCTCTTCTTATAAGAAATTAATGATCTATTGATCATTCTCAAACACCTTTCAGCTTGTGTTGTTTTCTGGAACTACTGACCTTACAATCACATGGATGTGGGGCTATGTTTTGTCTCTTTTGATACTATCCACCACATCAAATTTCTCTCCAATGGCTACAAGTCTATCTGCAGCTTCATTTTTCTTTTTAGGTGTAGACTTGATGTTGAAAGCTTCAAAGTCATCAATGAGGTCCCATACCCTATTTTTGTAGTTCTTGAACAGTTCATTCTTTACAACATGTTATCCACGACTTGGTTGATGATTAGTTCACTATCCCCGAACACTGCAAGTTCATTATGCCTCTTTTCCGACCTAATTAAGTCCATGAATCAAAGCCTCGTATTCAACTGTTATTTGAACAAGAGAACTAAAATCGGAAGTTGAATAATACTTGATGTTCGTGGTGAAACCAACATTGTACCTCCTCCATCCCCTTATGCGCTTCTTGAACCGTCAAAAACAATTTCCATACTTCAAGGTGTTATCCTTATCTTCCAGCTCGGTGGATTGATCGTGGTGTATTTTCATCCTTATTAATCTGATTGTGGTTTCCATCTCCATGCAAAACAGGTGTTCAACATTCCTTTTGGTGCATCACCTCTGTTAGTTTAGGTTTAATTTCTTGTAATCTTCTTAACCCTGTCTCCTTGGCAAGTTAGAGTAGATCCTCTACAATTTGGATGTGTGCATCAGAATAGAGGAATAGGAATTGGCCTTCATCTCGAAGGGTTATCCTAATTGTAAATTCCCACACTTTGGGATAACTCCATGTTTGATGAATCACACTGATCGCCTTAACAATTCACTTGCATGCATTCGGTGGTGCTGTGATTTCACCATAACATTAACCTCATCTCATACACATCTGCTACATTCACACATTTCATACCATTCCATCACACTCATTCATTGCATTCACATATCTTGGTTACACTTAATCTTTTTCTTTACTTACATGATACACTTTGCTTACTATGTTAGTTGGATACTCAAGTATGTCATTATCTTTATCATATACACATGCACGTTCACTTGGTCTCTAGTTGTGAATGCATATTTCTTACAAATTTTCCCACGCTGCAATGATGCTTGACATTGTACCTTTTACCAATCCCACCAAGGCTCCTGGGGCATCTACATTTCACACTCTCACACATTACAGGTGTTATTGTTTCATCATTTACTACTTCTAATTTCTAGCACATTACTTTCCATTGATACATACATTTCTTGACATATTTTTTGGATAAGTGCAGCAAGTTGGGGGACAAAAAAGGGGTCATAAGTAGACGTCATATGCAAATATCAACTTGTAGGGATTATTAGCAATGCATACACTCAAAATTAGAAAAACTTATATTGATATGAATCATAGCATCTGGAATCTAGTTTCTAAACCACTAATTTTTTTAAAATGGACAAGTTTAGCTATATTAAACACTCAAAATTCAATGACTTGGTTTTTTTAAAATGCCTATAAGATTATAGTCTGTTTTCCCGAGATTTGGATGATATAAATATATATATATATATATATATTCCTTTGGTGAGAAGTTATATGCCACTATCTATCTTGGGATAGATTTTATTTTATATTTTTTGAGCAATATTTTTTTAATGATTTTTCGGTGAAAGTGGTAGTCCGAAAACATAAAGAAAAAAAGAGTACTTTCTGTTTGCCCGCCATAACTTCATCAAAAAATATTGAAATCAAATAAAAAAATTGAACATGTATATAATTTCACCATGGTTGGGATGGTATAAGTTTTATCACATTTTGACAAGTGAAACAAAATTTGCAGTCTTAAATATAGACATAAACATTCACGGGAAAAAGTGTCTTAAAGACTTACTATTACTAAAAATTATAAAATGATATTTATCCTATTCTATTCACTTTAAAATCAATATTTCTACAAATCTAACAGTCTCCCCTACATGATGGTACCATTTTTATGACATATTTTTGACTTTTCGGCATGGTTCAAGTCCGCGGAAGACTAAATTTGATGTTTTTTTGTTTTTGATGTAAAATTCAGGATTTGATGTCCACTTAATTATCCCCCAACTTGTTGCACTTACCCTTTTATCTTTCTAACATGAAAATTGGTGCTTCATGTGTAATATTTACATTATAGGACTATTTTCCACCATTGTTATCTGTCAGGACTTTACTTGACATTTTTGCAATTATATACTATTGTTTTCGGGATATGCCCTGTCTTGTACTCTCATTGTATGCTTTTGGCTACTTCGGCTCGATTATCATGTGACATTGTGAGCGACGTCCCATGTATGAAACATGTTTTTCATGGTCCATTTTGTTTACACATTTTCTTGATTACATTGTCTTCTATTGCATGTTTAATAATTTTTCTACTAACACATGTGACTAGCCACACTATTTACATGTGCCTTGGTTTCTATCATGCACATCCCCTACCCTCTACAAGTATCAACTTCATATCAGCATCAAGTCCTCTCTTTTGGGCCGCATTCTCCTATCGACATCGCATGCACCCCAAACAAGGGGGCATACATTGGGTGAAAACATTACCCCTATAGAACCTCAAAGCTACATTACGCTTATGCACAATACATAAACAACATAGGTAATAGTTACATCACTATCTCAAAATCGAGTAGGGTCAAAATTATAGCACATACACCAATGCCTAGACTTGGACACCAGCTCTCGTGCGCCCTGTGTCCTCCCCTGGGTGATAATGTTTTGGGGGAAAATATAGTCATCTTCACAGATCAACACAATTCACGGTAGCAGTTTTACAAGATCAAACATAGTCCTCCAGCAGAAAAGAGAATGCATTATATCTCCTTCAATTGCACAACTCAAAACTAATTTGGAACAATTAGGATAACAGAAAAAAATCGGGGATGCACCATCTACAAAGTGGTTCTCATTTGGCGAGTCATGGACGGAGAGTAATACTAGACCTCTCCCCAACACTTTCTCTTTGGCATGAGATCACTGAAAAACTTGAACTTTGCATGAGATCACTTAAAAACTCGCATTTTGGTGTGATATCGCTTAAAAAATTCTCTTGGCATGAGATCACCCAAAACCTCATTCTTCATAGCATTTTGGGACATATTTCTATCCTTTTGCACTCTTACTTATCAAGTACACACTTTCTTTTTACACACTTTACATACTTTTTACATACTATACACAAATTTTTTCATATACACAACTTTGACTACTCTTTTTCTCTTCTTTTGTAGGTTCATCCTTAATATGAAACAAGAAGCAACCTATAATAAAAATAAAATCACAACAACAAGTAAAATGCAATGCATATGCTTCACCCCTAGGGTCACTTTCCTTTCCTAGTCTCCACGCTTCACTTGTCTAATCGACACGCTATTCACTTGCATGCTCTATAAGATCACAAGTTACACATCTCTTATCTACTTTATGTTATCAAGTATTCACTCAATAAAATAAATTGGGGGAAGCGTTGACACAAAATCACACTCTTGGGTACATTTCTAGGCCATAAAAGCATACTCACATTTACATGATTTCTAAGCAAGAAAGCTAGTGGTTGACAACTATATTTGGCCTATTTTCTTTGCCTATTGCTTTCTATTTGGTCTTACATACCCTACAAACTAGTCGAGTACTTTACTTGTTTATCTTTTATGGCTTCGAACACCGGTGCCCAAAATCTCATGTCCCCTCTAGGCGCCCTAACCCTTTTTTATCTTACCAACTCCTTTTGGGTCTCTTTTATCTTTTGGGCATATTTTTCACTTATGGGTTGGCCTTCTAGTTGTCAATTATGAAATTAAAACAAGGGAATCATATAAATACATAGTTATGTGTTCAAAATGAGGGACCAAGCACTAAGCATATACTATCATCACCTAATCTTACATTCCAAAGGAATTTAAATCACTTTAAAGCATCCATTTCAAGGATAAAAGGCTGCATCAAATCTATATACATTGCATAAGAAGGGGAAGTGCATTCTATTCCATCCACATGTGCTATACATTTCTACATTCTAGATATAGGCTGCTATCAAGTGTAATTTGAACTAGGGAATCCTAGGGCACAATTCCTACATACTCACAAGAACTACATGGAATCACGAGATGTAGTGTAGTGCTTGGTTGTATTTTCACTCTCGAAGTGACCGTCGTGCTCAATCCAAGTCCACATTTTGCATCTTATTTTTTAGATTTGATGTGGTTTACGGGATTGTGCAACTGAAATTATGTTTTTAGGTTACAACCTATCATCGACGATCATAGTTTGACCTTCTAGTGATCAATAGGTAACAACAACGAAGGTCTTGTGATACACTAGAAATCAGGTTACGAGGTCCTATGTAGTCACCGACACCCAGTGAACTCCGGTGCCCAGACGTCCTTGCCTTATCCGAGGCACATGTGTTTGGCTTCATCCCTACCTATCAAAATTTATAGTGTGTCGTAATAACACTCTTCCTATTCTACTCATCACTTTTATCAGCCCATATCGGTTCCACATTGCGCAAATATCAGCTAAGTCTTGTTTCTCCATCTCTTGCTTAGGGTTTTATATTTCATATCTTAGTTTAGTTATTTCATTCCTCTATTTTATCATTTTACATATCATTTACTCTGTAATACCCTTAGATTTAATTAATTCAAATTAAATTAAATTATTAATATAGTCAATCTCTTGTGGTAGTCTTCCTGCAAAGATCTTTCATTTTAGACACTATTCTAATAGGTGGGATTTACTAAATCCATTGCTTCAAGTAAAGAATCCATACTAAAATGTTCCCTTATTTATTGTAGTAGGGAAACTACAATTTCTCTTAACCTTACCCTTGTTGATGATACAATGTTATCAAAGAGCGTCCATATGACATTTACCTTCTCAACCTTACCAGTTACTATTTGAAACAAGTGCATTGATATCTCATATCCACGTACAAAAGAACATACTTCTCTAAAAAAGTTGAACCACATAAAGCTACTTAGATTTCCAATCTTTATCAAATTATTCCAACTCTCAAACTTGGGACCTCTAAAAATAGCCTCATTGCGAAACAAATATTTTTTCCGAGAAAAACATGTTTCTTCAAACTTGAAAAATCAAATATATATATAGTTCTTTCTTGGACTTGTTTAATTAAAAAAATGTATTTCATCCAACATGGAAGGAGACTACACAACATGAGCAATGTATCTATATTAGTTAAATGATGTATCAAATCTTGAGCCTTATCCACTTACATGTGATTTTGCCATATTACTCATAATAAGGATTGATACTCATTGTACACCCTACAAACTAGTTGATACAATGAGACCCACCTAGTATCGACATATTTTAATATTTTATGACCATTTTTCAATCCTTCTACAAAGCTTTGTAATTCCATAACCTTTTAGGACTATGATAGAAATAAACATGCACCTCTCAAACAAGTTCTTCAACTTTTGCTACATATTTAAATTTTTTTACTATTTTGTATGCTAGATTCATTCTATAAGTCATAAAATGAATGGAAATCATATATTGGAAATGAGATGTTTAGAGTCTTACACATAGACCATTACGATGACCTTGCATTACAAATTCCCCATCTTCCCAACACATATCATATTTGTTGCAATTGAAGAATCATCCATGCTATTGATCTCCTTTAAAATTCTTATTACCAGTTCACAAAGGTTTTGGCATTGGAGCTCTCTCTCATCTTTTGAATAACAATTAAGTTAGGTTGTCTCACATGAATCTCAACAATATAAACATGCATATTGATCCAAGCAACATTATCTACTACAGTAACATCATCAATAAACAAAGACATGTATTGTGTAGACTTAAGTTTCTCTTTCAAGTCTTCTTTCTCAACCATAGCTATGCATTTTTCCCAATCCCAACCACTAATTTTAAACCAATGAGAATGAGGAAAGTTTGGGACACCAAGAAAAGACAACATCTTATTATGTTCAAGAAAATTTGTTATAGGACGACATTTTTTAGAATATGAAAAATAGTAGCTAGCTAGAGTGTTTTACCTAAAAGACTGTTTTAGATGACCTTGTCAAATTGAGATGTAATTGTCCCTCAATTATATGAAATTATTCTCTTAGTGTTTTTGTCCTCTTCAAGTTCATTTTCATACATAATATGTAAAATATTATCCACAGTTTTCTATCTGGCAACATTCTTCACAAATCCATTTACAATTTACTTTTCATATATCTTTCCTACATGCTTCTTAATATTAATCAATTTCATTTGTATTTTCTTGTCCCTACCCAATTTCTAACTACAAATTGTACATTTTCATTCTTTAGGAGGTTTAACTTTATTTTCATTTTCAAATGTGTTTAATAAATGGAAACTTAGAAACCCACTCTAACCTGAAACTCCTTCCCAAGTCCCACTTTCTTACCTTTCTCTTTCTTCCAAAAATAGGTGTCACATGAGTAATTGGCATGGTGGAATTTAAATTTTTTTACTACCGGAAGTTTCATCTCCTAAAGCACTAGAGTGGAAATGTAAATCATCCAATGATGTAGTTTCAACTTCATTCAATGGGATGTCTTCAAGGGGATGCATTTCATTGTCATCATCATTAACAACGCGGTCATCACATCATTAATGAAATCGGTTTGAGTTCTATTTCGAACGAAATCATTATCCCTTGATAATGTTGGAGAAGGATGGGATTTCGTAGATGGTTTCTCAAAATAAGATGCAATTTTTCTTATTCCAATACCGGGAGGCGGTGCACTTAAATTTTCCTTGAGGTTCCCTTTTTAGTTGTCATTTTCCTGTAAGGAAAATTTTTGAGTTGGCTACGATGAGATGAAAATCAAATAAGGCATTGTAGTGTCGCATGACATGGAAATAAAAATGACATTGACGATTTTGCACATATACTTGCGATACTATAAAATACAAAATTACATATTTTAATAGATTATAACATTTACAAAAGTAAATAAAGCAATGTGACATGATAGAAAATAGATTTTAAATTGGATCAATACTAAATAGAATTACATGCACTAAGTACTTGTAGGATGTAAACGATAATGTTACAACTAGAAAGACCTTGATTTATTTGATTTTTGTAAGAAATATGTTGAATCGTTTTCTACTACATGGAACAATGCCCAAATAGAAATTTCCCAAATCAGAAAATATTTTTAAAAAATTATTTTCTTTAGAGTAAATACTGAATAGATCTATGTATATATAAATGGTGAATTTGGTCAAATTACAAAATTTATCCCTAAAATTTCAGTGATTGTGACCAAAGGGTCCATAGATTTCTTGGTGATCCAATAATTTTATGAAATCTTGGCCCATTAATTACGTGACTATCCATTAAAAATACAAGTTGGGATTAGAGATTTGTTGGCTATTCACATGAGACAAATTACTATTTTTAAATTTTTAGGTGAAACATGGGTAATCGACATAGTTAGTTAAATAGCAAAATACATATCCCATAATTCTTATTATTTGTTGGGGTTAACACAAGGTTGTATGAGATAATATATCAGATCTAAGAATAAATTCAATAAAAACATATATTCTACGTAAGAAATATACAAAACAAGAGATATAAATCAATACCGATTTAACATCATTCACCTAGTGTGGGCTACATCCACCAAGAAACAAGCCAATCTATTATCCAAATCTTTAGAGAAGATATACAATGAAGATTTATAATCTTCCAAACCCTCACAATGTATAGTACTTTCTTTTTCTCAAGCTTCTCTTCCTTCTTCTCTCGAGAATTCTCTCTCTCACAATTATTTTCTCAATAATCATTAACTCTCTCTTCTAACCCTAGCTTTCTAGCTTATAAATACCTTATACAAACTTAGGGAACTTAGCCATGCAATTAAAATCAATAGATCTTATTTAATACTAAAATTAGATCTAATTCGCGTGAGTTAAATAAAACACTCACGCACAAGTAACCGATGTCGATTATCCCTAACCAATGTCGATTCCTGCTTGCCTGTCTGATGTTAGTCATAGCTAACCGATGTTGATCCCTTCATAACTGATGTCGGTTATTGTGTTTTCCAGGAAGTTGATATAGCATGCTAAACTAAAGTAATTGAGCTCCACATCTCAACAATCTCCCACTTGGATATAAATTACTGCACTATACCTGTATAGCATCATTCTTAGATCCTTTCCTTAGATTTGTTTCTTCCTCTTCAATTCTCAAACTCGAAGACCAACTGAAGTGGAGTGTAGCTCCAACTTTTTTTCTAATGGCTTCATTAGCATATCCGCAGGGTTTTCACTTGTATGAATCTTCTCCAGTTTCAGTTTCCCATCCTTTAATACATGTCATATGAAGTGATACCTCAACTAAATATGTTTTGTTCTAGAATGAAATGCTAATTTCTTTTCCAAATGAATTGCACTTTGACTATCATTGAACAATTTGCAATCATCTTACTCCTTTCCCAACTCTTCCATGAACCTGCTCATCCATATTATCTCTTTACCAGCCTATGTAGCTGCAACATACTCTACCTCTGCAGCAGAGACAAAGCCACAACCTTTCTAATCTTAATATCCATCTAACTATCGTCCCACCTACTATGAAAATGTATTCAGTAGTGCTCTTTCTACCATCCAGATCTCCAACCATATCTAAATCAACATAGCCACATAAATAAATATCCAAACCTCCATAGCATAATTGTATGCTAGATATCCCTCTCAAATACCTGAGTATCCATTGGACTGCTTTCAATGCTCTTTACATGGATTGACCATAAATCTACTCTCAACTCCCACTTCTGTAGAATGTCTTTTGTGGTACAAACCATAACATACATGAGACTCCCAACTATGAAGCATATGGTACTTGTGTCATGTATTTGACCTCCTCGGGTGAAGAAGGACACCGATCTTTTCTCAATTTGAAGTTTCCATCCATAGGTGTAATTATAGGTTTTGAATTATGTATTTTAAACCTTTCTAACACCTTGTAGATATAATCCTCCCGAGACAAATAAAATTTCTTGGTCTTCTTGCCACTTTGTGTATTTGAATGCCAAGGATTCTTTTTGCAGCTCCTAAATCCTTCATAGCAAATGTGTGAACTAGCTTTCCCTTAAGCTCGCTAATGTCCTACATACTAGATCTGCAATAATTATATCATCCACATACAATAACAAAATAATATAGCTCCTATTTTCAAGCTTCTTGAAATAAACACAATGGTCAGATTCGCATCTCAAGTAACCATGCTCATGCATGAAACTATCAAACCTCATTTACCATTGCCTTGGATATTTATTGAGCCCATATAGGATCTTTTTCAACCTACACACTAATTTCTCCTCACCCTTGACTTCATACCCAAGCGGTTGTTGCACATAAATCTTTTCATCCAAATCACATGAAGGAAAGTCATTTTCACATTTATTTTCTCTAACGAAAATCATCTCTACCGTAATTATACTCAATACACTACGTATGGAAGTTATTTTAACAACAAGAGAAATTATCTCACCAAATTCAATACCTTCTTTTTGTTAGCATTAGTTTAAGAATGTTAGAGTTTAATACATTGTTAATGGACAGTTATAATTGTCACCCTTCTCACGCAGCCTATATATTTGGCTTGCTCTTTTGTTTGTAAACACACATTTGAATACATTGAATATTATTCTATCTCTGCCTTCATTAGTATCGAGAGAGGCATCTTGGTGCTAGAGGGAGGGCTGTTTCAACACCGTGTGGAGCCATACTATCTTCTCTTTCACGTGTAGAGATTCCTTTGCTTTCTGTAACCTGCATAGAAGCCTACATGGATCAAGATCAAGATGAAGTTGTGTGTGGACAGGATACGGTTTATATCTCCGTGAAAGATGTGTTGCGAGAAATCCAACCCACACTCACGATCTCTCCATTGTTCTTTGTTTGCTATCAGGAATGCCATTGAAAATCCACAACATTTTGTTTAGCTCATCATTATAATCATCAAGGTCAACATTCCCAGCTTCCTTGAACAAAATTTTCTTGGCTTCTTCATCTGGCAGAGTATCGACAAGATGCTCCAGACGTTCAAACCCGCGTTGTTTGAGCATATCCGTGACACCCAAATTTCGAGCTGTCACCACTATTCTACTCTGCTTTGGAAGGATTCGTAAGGATTTGGGGAGCAGCTGCTGCAAGTCTTCTGCGCGAAGGACATTATCAATAAAAATAAACACTGGCTTATTTCCTTCTATTTTGAAAGCTTTTGCGAGATGATCATGACCCTCTGGGAGATTTCTCAATGTTATATTTTTAGCATTATTGTATGCTGGGAAAGCATCCTTCAAGATTTTTTGTTGTATACATTTTAAATCATTCTTCATAGGGTCTTCATGGATTTGAACACTGTGTAGTTACCCACGAAAATGGTGAACTTTTTGCGGTTTCCAAATCTAACAAAGTCATTACATGGTTTTTTCTAGTCTTCAATCCCAACTGTGAATCCACGTAGAGGTGTAAAGATATATATTTAAACATCCAAGAGCAACTATAATAGATTGCAAGAACAGGGGAAGAGTCTATCTACGAGGGAAGATGTCGATTTAAAAAAAAGTTGTATTATTCTTAGTGACCTTAGTTTTTACATACGAGCTATTGTATCTTTGGGCACAAGAGTGATTTGACAAGAGGATAGAGTGAAATGGAGGTTGGAGGAAATCCACAACCCTTGCAAGCCGTAAGTGATGAGGCCGCCGGCAGATTGTGGCAGAATAAGGTATTGAGGACCAATTCCTCAATTTTGGTTTGTTTATTTCAGTTTTGTGTTGGTTGTTCTCTTTTTTTTTTCAATAAAGTGTAGATGTTGCATAGTTTCCTGTTTGGGACCTCCTAAATTGAAAAGCGTCATGGGGAATAGAAAAGCACTTGAAGCAAGTGCATGGTACTCAAAGTTGGGTTCATGGTAATCTTGTAAAACCACCGAGGTATCATCCTCTTGGGTTCGTGGTACGCCTGTAAAACCACCAAGGTAAAATCCTCTTGGTTCGTGGTAATCCCTGTAAAACCACCGAGGTGAACATTGTAAAGTGTTCCTATCCCTCTAGGTTTATGGTCAACCTTAGAAAAACCATGTGAATCGAGACCATGTAGGCTTGCTCGTGTGAAGACCCTCTTTCCGATGTTCTCATTAAGGGAGGACATCCAAGATCGTGGGAATGTATGTTTGTACGAACAATGTAATAAGGGGGGAATGTTAGCATTAGTTTAATAATGTTAGAGTTTAACACATTGTTAATGGACGAGTTATAATTGTCACCCTCTTCATGCAAAGACCTATATATTTGGCTTCCTCTTTTATTTGTAAACACACATTTGAATACATTGAATATTATTCTTTTATTCTGTAAACACACATTTGAATACATTGAATATTATGTCTATCTCTCCCTTATTTTGTGTAAATCCCTTTACTACAAGCCTTGCCTTGTACCTTTTCTATCCACCCTCTTCTTCCTTGATCCTATAAACACATTTATTAGTCAATTTCCTCTTACTGCTGAAAACTTAACCAAATATCAAGTATGGTTTTGTTCCAAGGATTCCATCTCCTCATCCATGCCATGCTCCCACTGAACGTGGGTCTCATCGTGCATACATTGCTTCTTCAAAAAAATTTGGTTCACCATTATCAGTCAAAAATAAATAAGATTGAGAAGATGTAAATCTTTCTGGAGGTTTCCTTATCCTTTGTGACCTTCTCACAAGAATTTGGGCTACCAAAGACTCATTCTAGACCTCTTGGACATTTGTTTCCAATTATGATAGTGACCAACATCAGTCACCTGTAACCGATGCCAGTTTTGCTAACCAATTATGGTTTGGCTTTTCTGTAACTGATACCAGTTCAAATTGATGAGATGTTGTTCATGGGTCAATTGACATCGGTTAGTGTGTAACCCTATAGGTATGAATTTTAAATCCAAGAGTTCATTTTCATTCACAAACTTCTCAACCGGATCATCCTTGGGTACCAAAATTTGATCCCTGTACATTCTCTTTTCATTTCATTCAAAGTTACGACTCCTAATAATTTTAGAATTCTCTAAACCCTAAAAATGGAATCCGAAATCACCCGATCCATAACCAATGAAAGTGCATCTCTTGGATTTTGTACTCAACTTTTTCTATTTTTCTTATCAATATGCACAAAAGCTTCTGAACCAAAAACTTTAAGAAAATAAATATCTGCCTCTTTTCTAGTCGAAACTTCCTCTCGTATTCCTCCATATAGTGAACTTGAAGGCCCTGGTTAATCAAATAAACCATTGTATCAACTACATTTCCCAAAACTGCAAGGGCAATCCAACATGTATCCTCATACTTCTAAAGACGTTCCAAGATTATCCTGTTTCATTCTTTCTGCAACACCATTCTCTTGTGGTGTTTTTGGAACCGTATTTTCTCTATGTAATAATAATTGAAAGCCTTACTACATTATTCACCACCATTGTCAAATCTAAGGCACTTTAACTTTGAATTTAATTCATTCTCAACAAGGTTTTTCCATCTTTTAAAAGTCTCAAAAACATCATATTTATGTTTAATACAATAAACCCATGCCTTTCTTGTAGCATCATCAATGAAAGTAACATAATATTGGGATCCTCCATGAAAAGCTACCTGGGTTGGTCCCCACACATCTGAGTGTACAAGCTCAGTTTCTTCTCCTTCTTAGTTGCCCCAAATTTGAGAAGTCTCACTCTCTTTTACTTTCCAAAGACACAATGCTCACAGAAATCAAGATCTAAATCTTTCAATCTGATAACTTACCCTTAGCCTTTAAGATTTGCACTCCTTTTTGACTCATATGGCCCAACCGATTATGCCACATACATGCATCTAAATATGAAGTAGATAACACGTAAAAGGAATCAAGTAACACGGGTAGATAAATATAATGTTCTTACCTTCTTTCCCTCTTGCCACAACAAAGCACCCTTGGTGACTTTCCAAGAGTTTGCTATGAATGTAACCATGCAACCAACTTCACCTAGTTGCCCTACAAAAATAAGATTCCTCTTGAGGCTTGGCACATGCCTCACATCTTTCAATACCCATGTATTTCCATTCTACAATTTTAGATGAACTTCCCTTTACCAGTAATATTGCAAGGTTCATCATCACCCAAATAAATATGCCCAAAATTGCCTTGGACATAATTTCTGAAATAACCCTTATTAGGGGTTGCATGGAAAGAAGCTCTTGAATCTAAAATTCATGATTTTATTATATTATCCAAAGAAAGAATAAGAGCATCTTCATTAACTCTCACAAAGATTTGCCTCTTCACATTTTTCTAGGTGTTGGTTCTCTTTATCCTTTGACCAACAATATTTCTTTACATGTCCTTTCTTTCCATAATTCCAATAGGTAATTCCCTTACCTTTGGATTTAGATCTGCCATTCCTTGACTTTGATTTCTCATTATTCTTACTCTTGGATCTCTCCTTCTGCCTACCTCTACTTTTTACATTCAAATCATTCCCAGATGATGATTCCTATGTACTTTTCATATGAATTTCTTCATTCAAGATTATACTAACCACATCATCAAACTTCAAAATATTATTAGCAGATGTTGTATTACTAACAACCATTACTAATTTATCCCAACTATCAGGCAAAGAACATAAGAATAAAAGTGCTTTTACTTCATCATCAAATGGAATATCAACCGATTTTGACTGATTTACAATAGATCAGAAATGATTCAAATGACTAGATGTAGATCCACCTTCATGCATCTTAGGACTAAATAGTTTCTTCATTAAATAAACTTTATTTGAAGCACTAGGTTTTTCAAATAAATTAGCAAGATATTTCATTAACTCTATAGTAGATGTTGCTTCAGTAATATTAAAAGCCAAAGATGTTGTCGGACTCAATTTTATAGATCCAAAGCCTTTCTATCAAGAATCTTTCATTCTTCATCAGTCATCTTCATAGGTCTAGACTTTTCATCCATTGGTAAGTACAAATCTCTTTGATACAAATAATCATAAATCTACATCTTCCATAATTGATAATTTTTGTCGACAAAATTCTCTACCTTGCATTTGTTTTTTCTTCGCCATTGTTATAGCTCCCACTCAATCAGAAAACCCTCGTGAGTAAATCATCACAACATACAAAACCCTCAAACAAATCTTAGATACTAATTTTTGGGGT
Source organism: Taxus wallichiana var. yunnanensis (assembly GCA_018340775.1). Taxonomy (NCBI): domain Eukaryota; kingdom Viridiplantae; phylum Streptophyta; class Pinopsida; order Cupressales; family Taxaceae; genus Taxus; species Taxus wallichiana. Next base: position 964,391,685 of record CM031242.1, on the reverse strand, counting down.
TAGCACAAGGTTTACGAGATAATATATTAGATCTAAGCATACATGCAATAAAAGTGGATATTCTACCAGAAGAAATATATATAACAAGAGATATAAATCAACGCCTGATTTAACGTGGTTCACCCAATGTGGGCTACATCCACTAAGAAACAAGTCAATTTATTATCCAAAGCTTTTAGAAGATATATAATGAAGATTTACAATCTTCCACACCTCTCACGATGTACAATACTTTCTTTCTCTCAATCTTCTCCTTCTTCTCCAAGAATTTTCTCTCTCACAATTATTTTCACAATAATCATTAACTCTCTCTTCTAACCCTAGCTTTCTAGCTTATAAATACCTTATACAAACTTAGGGCACTTAGCCATGCAATTACAATCAATATATATGCTTTAATACTAAAATTAGATCTAATTCCCGTGAGTTAAATAAAACACTCACGCACAGGTAACCGATGTCAGTTAGCCCTAACCGATGTCGGTTCTACTTTACTTTCGACCGATGTCGACATGTGTTTTTCTAGCAAGTTGATATAGCATGCTAAATTGAAAGAATTGAGCTTCGCATCTCAACAATTGATTACGTGACTATCCATTAAAAATACACGTTGGGATTAGAGATTTGTTGGCTATTCACATGGGACAAATTACTGTTTTTATATTTTTGAGTGAAACGTGGGTAATCGACATAGATAGTTAAATAGCCAAATGCATATTACATAATTCCTACTATTCAGGTGATTAAAATTCACTGCTAAAATTTTCCCTACAACTAATAAATATATATATATAATAAATCACTTCTAAAATTACAAGAAAAGACTATTGCATTTCTCAATAGGAAACGAAGGGGAGGAAGGGTACTTGTAATTTGCAACCAAGGCTTCTCTTCTCAATGTGTAGCCACCAAAAAATGAACACCTCGACAGGTGATTTTCCATTGTCTTTAAACCCAAATTTCCAAAAAAACCTCTCCCATCCAAACCTCGAAAACACTAAAGCATTAAACATGATATGGGGAGAGCATGAACGGAATTTATTATGTGGCTTCCATGCCCCCTCAAGCCTCATGGCATCACTATGTAGTACAATCCCATATAAAAGAGCCCTCGCTCTTGAAGTTGGTACAGATTATTGGAAATAATCTTGCACAATAAAAACACCGAATAAAATAATATTAGAATAATTTTCAATTCATCTGGGATATGTCTTCATTTACATTGAGAGGTATAAATACACATATGATCTCCTATTAAATAGGAGTCATCCTTTATCCCACATATCTCTCAACCTTCCACTAATCTCTCTCAATCCCTTAGTTATCTCAACACACTCAACTAATCCTAAAAATACCAACGTGAGTTGTTTATACAACAAACTCACAACTAATATATAAAACCTATATTATTAATATGAGATATATTTTCTCATATTTAATAATATTACATTTTATTTATTCACCCATATATATTATCTCCATGATAATATATATTACATTAAAACATTCACCAATGTAAACAATATAATATTCCTAACACTCGTCCTTTACCGTGCGGACCACATCCTCGGGGGCAAGTAAAATTACAACTAAACACACAAATAAGCACCGACGAGGAGAGTTTCCACCATCAAGAAATCCAGAGCCCTAAATCAATGCCCACCAAGAAATCAATGGTTTTCCTTCGCAAGGAGAGATGAGGGCCATTGATTGCTACTATTCAACTCCACACTTCATAGTAAAGATGCTTATTAGCCTAAACATGTGTTTGACATGGGAACACATCCATATAAAAAAACCATTTCATGAATATTCCTCCAGACACAATTGTCAAACAATCTTATTAGTCCATGCCAAGGCATGTAACAATAGCAATCGATTTGTAAATAAATTACTTTTTCTAAAACAAACTTAATTTTTTAGTTAAAGTATATTTTTATTGGTTGTTGCAGTTTGTATAACTTGCTCTACTTAGCGTGCTCTATGTTTGATTAGGCATTATTTCAATTATTATTCTAGTAGCATGGCTTTGTTGATTTCACAAGTGTTTGTAATTTTAAGTCTTGTTGGTTCTTGTTTTTATATTGTTATTTGGTTGGGTGATATAGGCTTCGATTGGTTGATGTTTTTGTTATAATTTTTCTTGTTGCAAATATTTATATCTTTATCTAAATCTAATATTATTTGAAAAAAAAAAATATTTTACTTTTATATTATTTATATTATAAGTTTTCAAAAATTATTGATATATTTTATTTTGTATATGATTTATTATTTGTATTTTACCCTTAAAATGATGATATCATATTATTTCTTGTTGATAACTACTTTCTTTCCAAATATCATTTTTAATTTGTCACATATCATATCAAACTTAACGTTAAATCTATTCTTATTTCCATTGTGCTAATTTTCATCAATATTCTTACATAATTTGAAGAAGATTACATATAATAATTTCTTTATAGAATCCACCTCACATACTATAAATTAAAAATATTTCTTCCACTAATTTTACATAATTAATATATGCAAATTTTCGATACAAAATTATTAAGTCAATTATTTACAATATTTAACATTTAATATGTCAATTCCAAAAATATATACTAATATAGTTAACCCATCTCATATAAATATTAGATAACAAAATATATAATTATATGATATAGAACTCGTTTTTTATTATTTGGTCAAAGAAGCCACCACTTTCCTTTTAATAATCGTGTCTTGGAAATAAAAACCGGATCCTTAATATTGACACCATACTTATCTTACATCTATATTTAATTAAAAAGTCACGATCAGGGGAGTCGTATGCAGTGACATCCTTCACATATGCACATGTAATATTTTTAAATATGCTATTTTATTCTTCCACGTATGTTTATTTTAGTTTTTATTTTTTATTATTTTGGATGAAAATGATCTTATATTATATTAATTCAATGTGTTATAAGATAATTTTCGATAAACAAAGTTAAGTAGAACAGCAAGAGTCAAATTAGGCCTAGTCGAAACAGACATGTATGTTTAATTTAAGTTTAGGGATTCCACATCAATTTCTTGGAAAATATTTTCGACAATAAATTTATAATATAAAAAATCAACAATTTTATAAAACAATTTTATTCCTCTAGAGACCCCCAACTTCGACTCGAAGATTCCTCACCAATCTCTTGGGAAATATTATTTACAGTAGTAGCTGCATCTTTCTCTTTCTCAAAACTTATAGCTGCTTTCAATTCTATGACAACCTCACTTGCGGTGGGTCTATTCATCGGTTCCGCCGCAATACATCTCATGGCTAATTTGGCCACATGACTAATTGATTTCAGTTCATAATTGTTATGCAATCTCTCGTCAACTATTTCTGTTATTTTTACAGAATCTTCACCCTGCTCCACAAATGGTGTCACCTGTTGAGGTAAACAAAAATGCCCTTAGAACATACTTGAAAGTATAACTAAAAGCAGCAGTCAGTCTAAAAACGTAAATGATTTTTAGAATTTCTTACCCATCTAATCAAGATCAACTTCTCTTCAGATAGTGTTATATCAATTGGCTTTCTCCCGCAAATGATCTCTAACAGAACCACCCCAAAACTATACACATCACTCTTTTCTGTTAACATATGACTGGTAAAGTACCTGTCAAAAAAAAAAATCATTGTGGGAATGAATGAAATGGTTTTAATTGAAATTCTATTAAATTATTAAAAATTTCAACTGCAAACTTACTGATATCTTTTAGAAGGCTGCTCTTCCTCTCATTAAATTGAAAACCAAGAAATAAAAATGCGCAATATGTCAACAACAGAAGAGAAAATTACTTAGGATCTAAATATCCTGGAGTTCCTCTCACGGCCGTAAACACTTGAGAAGCATCATCATCCATTGCTACTTTAGAAAGGCCGAAATCAGCAAGTTTGCCATTCAAATTGGAGTCTAGAAGAATATTGGCAGACTTTACATCCCTGTGAATTATTTTTGGAGTGCAACCTACGTGCAGGTATTCCAGTCCTTCACAAAGAAGATTTATAGAATTAGATGAGAGATTTTCATCCTTAGCAATACATTTCTTACTAGAAGTGAAACTCAGGTACCTTGTGCTGCATGCAGAGCTATTTTAAGCCTGGTTCTCCAGTCTAGATTGGGGTATTTGAAAGCATCGGGCCCTGAGAGGGAGGGTTAAAAAAACAGAGCATGGTTATTCGGACTACAGAGTATGGCTATTTGGGCTACAAACCCTCTGTATAAATACACGAAACTGGAACAAAGATTGAATATAAATATATACCGTAAAGATGGTCATTTAAAGAGCCTCCAGACATGAACTGATAGACAAGCATGAGATCTCTTGATTCATTGCAGTAACCGAGCAAGGACACCAGGTTCTTATGATGCACTCTGGAGAGAAGCTCAATCTTTTTATCACATAGTTAGTTTAATTTCTTTATGATTAGTGCAGCAAAACCAGTATACATAAGATTGGACAATTTTTTTTTAAAACTATATCTGCATTACCTCATTTAAAAACTGTGCAACTCCTTGTTTGGAGAACAAGGAGAGCACTTTTACAGCAATCTGGTTTCCTCCGGGCAGTTCACCCCAAAACACAGAACCAAAGCCTCCTTGCCCAATCTTATGGCTAAAATTTTTGGTTGCTGTCAGCATCTCGTCCGGAGTAAATGCATGAGATTTTGATGAATCTGGAACCAGAACAGTTGAGTGGTCTGCAATTCACAGGCTAACAATATTACGAAGGTTCTTAAAGTGTCCTGCATGGATGAGTTTATGTATACAGGCTGACCGGAAAGTAATTTTCAATAATGTTAGTTTTCAATGGAAATGGTACCTTAACTTGGTGTTATTTAAAATGGTGACAACACATTATGTTGTTATTTTTTCTGTTAAAATTGATGGTGATACTTGTCAAAATAAGAATGCAGTATACTTGTTCAAAACAAAATGTGCGCCTGAAAAGTAAGCCATGAACCCAGTAAGCTGCAGGTTGTGGGTTCTACACTGTGGCAGCTGTTTTTTTGTGCAATTTTGCAGAAAAAGGGCCTCAGTTGGATATGCACCAAGGTTGTGCATCATTTATAACAAAATTAAAATAAAATCCACTCACCCAGAATTTTGACAGAGCTTCTGTTTCTCCTGCGATTATTTCGGCAAACTACAATACCAAGTAAAAAAGCTAAAGCAATCCCGCATGCTAATAATGATCCAAGAATAATCTTAGTTTTGCGCCTGTTTGAGTGGGAAGATAGATCACAATCCCCCTTATTCATACAAAGGTAGTGGTTGCCACTGTGTCTGCACACCATATTAATAAATAAATGATTGACAGAGGGAAAACTTTAATGTTTTAGAACATTGAGAGGTTTAAATACCTGATTTGCAATGTGGGGCGATTGAGTAGCTGCCGAGGAATTACGCCACTGAAATTATTGTTCTCTATAAATCTGCGACGATTACGAAAGCACCATTTATTGTTTACATTAACTAGGAGGTTACTGCTGATTCTGTAACACAGCTGATAATTTCAGAAAGCAATGGGAGGAGGACGTACAACTCTCTAAGATTTTGCAACTCAAAGAGCCACTCTGGAACAATGCCACTTAAACTGTTGTTTTGTAAATGCCTACAAAGCTCAACCATTGTCATGTTTCTGAAGCATAGTTTCTAGTGCTATTAAAAAAACAGCTTTTAAAAGCTTGCACTTACAGAGTCTCCAACTTGGACAAATTGGACAAATTTGGCAAGGCTCCAGTCAGATGGTTGTTGTCTAGCGACCTGCTCTCCAATATTATTGCCGAACATTAAAACGGAAATAAAAAATTGAAACCCATGAATACCCATTAATTCAATGTGAAATTTTGTTCTTACAAATGAATAAGTTCAGTCAATTGGGCCAAACTTGGCGGTATTGATGTTGTCAATTGTTTTCCAGACAAGTTGCTGACCACAAAAAATAAAAAAGTTTAGAGAAAACATTTTTTCCCATACTTCAAGACGGTTGTCATAAGGCAGAGTTAAAAATGAAGAATGCAATGATATAAACTTACATTTCCGAAACCCTTACAGCTGAAGAGCTGTTAGTACACTGGACTCCCTCCCAGGGAACAAGGAAACATGGATCGGAAACCCAGTTTTGTATGTTAAATTCTTGTTTCACAACGGCAAGAGCGTCAACTGCAATTATCAAATATGTTAGAATCTCATGCGGCGTAGACAACGAAATCTACTGAAATTTCTCTCAAACAAGACAAGAATCTGGATACAGACCGTCTATTGACGAGGTTGCAGGTTTTGTGACAAATAATTGGAAGTACTCAAAAGCGTTGATCAGAGGACCTCGAGTGGAGTGAAACGCCTTCTGCAGCGTGAAGTCAAATAATGGTGTTTCAGATTGGAAGGCCATTTCTCTGGCAGAAGAATGTCCCTCGAGACTAATATTAGCAAATCTGGTTTCATTATTTATCAAAATATCAAAAATTCTGGATTCAGACCCGTTAAGCGCTTCAATCTCTGCAAAATACAACACCAGAAAATAAGACGTCGTCATCTGTGGTGTCGGCGATTGTGCAAGGGAAAAATTCATGGTATCCTTGCTGATCGCCGCCGTTTGCATGACAACAGGTGGAAGAAGATTTTGGGTATTGTTTCTTGGAATTGATTCCACCGAGCTTACATTCTGTGCTCCCTTAATTGACAAAGGATCCCACAGGCGGTCGAATCGGTCTTGGGGATACCTAAGCATAACCAAATAAGAAATATAAATACAAATTAAAGGAACTTCCATTAAAAATGTCATAACAGGAGAAATGTATTACCTGATCGGGCGTTCCAATTGTGCGCCTATATCATATCTTTGAAGCCGACGCAACATTAGTCCCGGCTTAACCACATCATACATGCCTTTTTCAAGGGTTCTGAGCTCTATTGCAGAGATAAACAGATCATCCTGCTCTGAGTTTCGGATCAAGCAAAGATAGCCAACATCTCCAGCAGTAAACAGAGTCCTCTCGGCGTTTACCGGCTGTTGAGCTCTTTGCAGTGAAACGTGCATTACATAGAGCATATCGATTGTCTCGATAGAGAAATCGAAGCGTGGAATTCGCTGGAGTCCATTGATTGTGCCCACATAAAACCATGGTCTTAACAGGTGGGGAACGTCGGGAACGAGGGGTAATTTGTAGCATGACTTGTTGAGAGGCGCGGGGAACACCCGTACGGTTTGCAAGTAAAATGGCAAACTAGCACTGTCATTTATTTCTACCTTAACACCCCTGTCTCCTATGTAACTGTCATCTGTAACCCATTTAATATTGGTAGTCGGATCCGTGCGATTTTGTTTCCCACCGCAATCAATGCTCAGAAATCCTGTTATCACATACACAAATTAAAAGGAAGTCTTTCTGAGTAGTAAAGAAAGAATCCAAGTGAAACAATACAGATGCAACGATACCTGGCTGACCATTAACAAAAGACAGGCACCACAAGAGGATTAAAATAACTGTTCCCGTATGTTTACTGCAACTAAAAACTTGCATTTTATTCAATCTTGATGTTCACCAGATTCAGAAATCAATGCACATATATTTCGTGATTTTTCGCTCATTTGGGTACCAACCAACAAGGATACCAAAAAATTAAAATCCCGAGTATGAAGGTCAATGATACTTACACACGCCAAAAGCAGTCAATGATTTTGTTGAAAAATCTACTACTTCCAAGAGCTACCAATGTTCATCTAATTTGGCGTTTACAGTCCCACTCGTTGTCGAGAAAGTCTGCAATGAAGATAATGACGAACAGCAACCGTTGAAATTAGTTCTGTGCACTTGAACGACCATTGGATTAATCCTATCCGTCCATATTTCTTTTTTCGTTTTTTTGTCAACGTAGAAACAGACACTGCGCCATTAAAGGAAGTAGACTGGAAATGAGGCGAAACCCAGGATTCTGAGCGGAATGATTGAATGTGGAAAATAAGGATGTGAAGTCTGAATTCGAATGGGAGACTCACTTCAGGTCTGATCTCAGCCGAGACGTGCGCACTGCTGATCGTGATACTTCTACAGCATAGGCGTGCCGCGTGCCTACCACTTCATTTTTTCTTTGGTTACTAACTTTCACGGTTCACCCGACGACTCGAACCGAGGGCAACTGTGGGGTAGGCCCCTAGCCCTACTGGTTGACTCGACCCTCATGACTAGGGACATTGCACTTCATATGCATTGCTGAATCAACAAAGCTTTTTTCACAATATGCCTCGAAATTTACAAGCTATAGGGAGTATTTTAGTAGTATATTGGAAATCGTATGTGAAATGTATGTGAACGCCAAAAGGTATATTGTGAAAAAGTGAAATTGGATGAAAAAGAACAATGGGAAAGAAAGAGGGTGTAGCAAATGGCGCTTCATGGGTGGAGAAGTGCATGAGAAAGGAAAGAAGAATCGAGGAGCCAATGTGAAAATATACCCTCTACGAAGAGCACAACATGTTTGTCTATCATAAGAAGGAGAAAACCCGTGTTGGAAAAACGTCGATAAAACTATAGAGGGAGATATCTCAAAATGCAAGTAGCGGATGGAAAATGTTGTTGAGGAGAATACTTGTTTGAATTTGCAGCTCTTGACTTTGGATATTTAGAAAAATGTAAATGTAAGGGAGTAAGTACTTTAGGGACAAGAAGATGTAGAGTGTACTTAGAATGCTTAGGTAGCGATATCATGCAAAATTTAGATTGGTGTTTTTCTCCAAATATCAAGTTAACGATTAGGGTAGTGTAGTATTCACACGAGTGCAATTTATGTCTAAAGGGGAAAAATAAAAAAGGGAAAAGCCAACATGTTCCAACTTGAAACTTGACCGCAAAGACTACTTATTGCAAAACTTTGTAGCCTTTGTATCCAGTTGTAAGGACAAGTAATTGCAGGAAGTAGATGCACAACCATGTATCGATAATTGACACCTTCCAACGATTGGTCATATGAGTCAAAGGTAGATTAAGGCTTTGGATTGCATGCCCCACACATTTTCCACGGATCATATTGTTCTACCCAAATAATATTTGTTATTTGTGCTCCACTTAAGCATTTCAATCTCACAAAGAGGACACAATAAAATTTGGGGAAACTCAAAAAGTTTAAGGGTTCGAAACCCAAGCTAAATGGATGCATCCTGTAGTAATTTGTAGCCTCCCTTTCAAGTTGTAAGCTCAAGTAAGTGTAGGAAAATAGATGGTGCACAAACAAACACCGTTAATTGAGTCCCAGTCAAGTCCCAAGAGCAATCGGACATATCGAGTTAAAGGTATCTTTATTTGTTAATCAAATTTGTTGTTTTTATTTAATGGCATCAAGGTTTTCGATTGGATGAAATTTAATTGGATAGGTAATATGTAGACATGAATGGATTGTTTTAAATTAAAAGGTGAGAAATTGTATACTGCATGCCACACACGTATTCCATGAAGCGTATTATTCCTTCCCAAAAAATAGTTGATACATGTGCTCCACTTAATCATCATAATCTAATGTGATTTATTCACGTGAGTGCAATGATAGCTTAAAGGGGCTAAAATAAAAATGTATGAGACTTCACTAGGGTCCTAATTCAAGACCCACCAGACCTTTTTGCTTCTTATAACACTTTACAGAATGTTTTTTTAGTTTTAAGCTCGACAAATTATAGTGAAGTAGCGATGCGGGAGCAATCATTGATAAGTTAGGTCATTTGGGGAATGGACGTGGTGGGTAGAAGAAGATATTATCTAATAAGTGAATTGTTTTATTTTGTCATTTTATGTATTTTATGGTGGAAAGGTTTTTTGACTGCACGACATTTAGTGTGTCAATTGTTTGAAAGAAAAAGTGCATACAATGTGAAAGAGGTCAATGAAATATGTTTTGGAGATATCTAAAAAAGAAAAGAGTGATCAATTAGTACTACCAATGTCGATAGTTGTTGTTTGCAATTTCAGCTCTTGTACTTTACATGTAGTTAGAACACAAATAAATGCAAGAGGAATTCACTTATGTGTTTCAAGGGTTAATTTAGAAACAAGGATATGTTGTGTGGACCTAAAATCCCAGGGTAGGGGTTGCATACATATTTGTGATTAGGGTTTCTTTGTAGCTATTAGGGAAATGACCAATGTTGGCCTCTATCCGTGAGGCACGACATAGTTTTTCTAGGTGTGGATGATGTAGGTGAAGTATACCAGAAATGTAAAGGAGCGCAATGCAATGTGATAATGGAAAGGACAATGTTTGCAATTGGGAGGGTGATTTAATTTTTATTTATTTTTAAAACCCTAATTGCGAAGTAAGCTGATAAAACAATAAAAAAATGCTAGATATGATACGACACAAGCAATAAAGCATACAAAGTAGAAACCCTAAGTGCAATGAAGGGTTAGATCACTTAGCGGATTTCATAAATATTCTCGGAGGTGTGCTAATAGAACCGAAGTGCAAGATGTCATAATAGATCCCCAAAAATGTAGAAGTGCGGGGAGAAGCAGTCTTGGGGCGCTCTGGAATGGTATTGTGGCGTCCAGGCACTAGGATCTCTCTTTAGGCGTTAGGATCTACGCAGAATTCGAAAATGAATTTTGTAGGGTCGTTGATTTGTTTAAAACCATTGTTTACTATCGTTATAATGTCGCACAATGATCATCGATGTCGTTGATAACCTATAATAAATAAGATTTCACTGTGAAAACCCTCAAAAGTGCATCAAATCCCAAAAAAAATAAAAAATGCAAATGAGGGTCGAATTGTCCTCGATTGTCAAATAAGTGATCTTACGATTGAGTGTTGACTACATCTTAGAACCAATGTAGTTATATGTGTGTGTGTGTGTGTGGAATTGTGCCCTAGGTGGATCTTGTGTGTGTCACACTTGATAGTGAGAAAGTAGCTAGATGTAAAATATGTAGATAGATGTGTGCATGGAAAAATGAACTTCCCCTCCTATGAAGTGTATGCAAGAATAACCAGCCCTTGTCCCTGGATGAAGCTAGATGGATGCAATGATGCTCTTTAGATGTTTGTGAATGCAACCTTAGGTGGTGATAGTAGATTCTTAGAGATTGGTCCTTTAATTTGATCCCATAACATTATATTTATATGATTCCCTTGTTTTAATTTCGTAATTGATCACTAAAAGGATGACCCCTAAGAGATAAGGATGCCCAATAGCTAGAAAGGACCCAAAAGGAGTGAGTAAGATATAAAGAGGTCTAGGCGCCAGAGGGACCAGGGTGCCAGGCTGCTGGCATCCTGGGCAGGTGTTGGTGTGTCGTGTCGAGCCGAGAAAAGGTGAAGTATCAAAGGTTAGACTAGGTAGTAGGGTGTGTAAGGCCAAGAAGGAGACCAAAGAGGAACCTAAGAGGCCAAATATAGTGATCAATTAGTACTTTTCTCCCTTAGGAAACATATGAATACAATGCATGTGATTAGGACCTAGAAATGTACCCAAGTGCATGATTTAGTGTCTACATTTTCCTCGCTTTATGTTTGTGAGCGAAAGCTCGATAATATAAAGTAGATAGAGATGTGTACACGATAACCATGTAGATTGATGAAAAGAGTGTTCAAGGAGACAAAAGAGTGTGGAGTGATAAAAAGTGAAGCATGGAAGCTAAAGAAGAGGAAGTAAAAATGATGATGATGACCCTAGGGTGAAAGTATATGTGTAGATGTCGTGTTGTACCTATTGTTGATGTCATGCTTGAAGTGTGATTGATGTGAATTGATGTTGACTACTGCTTCCCATAAGGATGGACCTGCAAAAGAGAAGAACAAACAAGTAGTCAAATATGTGTGTATAGAAAGATTTTGATCAAAATGTATGAAATGCATGTAAAAAGTGCGTAAAATGTTGAAAAGTAGAAAAAGGAACATGTGCACTGATCCATGATGAGTGAAAGAGATAGAAAGGATCCTGAAGATGTTGTAGAAGAATGAGTTTTTGAGCGATCTCACGCCAATTGTGTTGAATGTGATTTTTTTGGGCAATCTTACGCCACGATAAAAGTAGTGTAGGGAGAAAGGTCTAGTGTCATTCTCGTACCTTTAACTCCTTCCTAAAGTAAAAACATCATTGTAGATGATGTGTAAAAATCCAATCCAGTCTTATCTAATGTGAAAGTAGAAAAGAAGGTGTAATGCATGTATGCTTGAAAGTGCTAAGGACTGTAATTGTGTTGCAAAATTCATTGTGTAAACTATTGTGAATTGTGTCAAACATAAAAATTGTGTATCTGCCCCCGGTCTCGGGCACCCAAGAAGGGACGAAGTACCTAAGCACCCAAGTCTAATTCTTGGCACTAGTTTCTATCTTTCAAGTAACGACCCAAGTCGATTATGAGCCTTGTCTAAGACTCGTAGATTATGGTGTCTTTGTGTTGGACCGTGTCTGTGTACTACTAAATGGGGTGACCAATTCACCTAATAGATGACCCCCTCATTCGGGGGTGCATGAGACATCGCTAGGAGGATGCGACCCAAAAAAGGACCCTGTGTTGAACTCGATATCGATAAGTAGTGTTGAGCAGATGAAGTATGACACTAAAGAGAAGGTGCACATAAGATTTGCGCTTAATAGAAAGGTGGATTTGAAGGCGCGGAAGGATAGGGAAGGAAGCACGTGCAAAAGACAAAATGAATCGAGAGTTAGCCATTTTCATGGTTACGAGCTATTTTTGGAGATAGCGTGCGGGGCACACAACCAAATGGAAACTTGCGCGACATGCAAATGCTATTTTTGGAAGAGTTTCTACTAAGCGCTTTGCATGAGTTCGAGTTAATAATAGAATTACCACTATCATTTACTATAAGAGATCTATTATTAGCACACTTGCATGTGTGTATATTATTGTAAAGGCGCATGGCTATTTTCAGCATGCGACCTATTTTGGGAATTATGTAAGTGGTGAAGGGAAAGTCCCCACCCTTATAAATATATAGTGAGTATGTAATTTAAGGAGGAGAGTGCTAGGAGAGTACTTATGAGTGAGCTAATATGGAGTTATGTTGCTAGAACTCGATGTGCACGCATGAGCTATGATACTAATTATTGTAAGAAGCTTTTGTGTATTTACTTGTATTTAATATAATGGAGCGTATTGGATGAATAATGGTGTCAAATGTGACTGTAACTAGTTATTACATGGATAATTTCATTATGTTTATCATTTGATTCATGATTCTTTAAGATCTAGATCTAGAATATGTTCTGTGGAAATTTTATATTGTTTATGGATCTAAATGCATTAACTCTTCATCATGTTCACATCCTACATAAGAAAATCTAAGGAGGGGCTTGGTACCTTTGCATGCTTTGGGTGAGCACTCAGTCTAGGCTGAGTGATGTGCCAGCGCACCTGGGTTATTCTTGGTAAATTCTAGGTTTCATCATTGGCTCCGTTTCAGACCTCTTTTCAATTGTTTTTAGGATGGTTCATGATGAAGACGTACCATTTGACCCTAGCAAGTGTTGAGGAGTGGATTAAAGATCTGGAAGAAGAGTATGCATGGAGATTCAACACTAGATGAATTTAATGCACGCACATGGGTGGAATGAAAATCTATATGATAGTTTGTATGAGATCTTCTTTTATATCTTTCTCTAGTAATCTGCACAAGTGGCTGGTTGCTTATGTGTCTAAACAAAATTGGAGGTATCGCACACTTGTCTAAACATAGGGAGAATTTCAGTGCCTTATATGACGTTAATTTGATTTTTACATGTGTTGTGGATACTTGGTTCCGTGGTGTTTTAAATAGCTATATCCCTGGAATACTCTATTTCCACTTATTCTTTCCCAAAGGTAGTTGAGTTCCAGTTTATATGGCATCCTAGGGGATCATACTTGTAAGGCATTCCACTAGTAATTAAGATCTTGATGATAACCACGGATTTAGAGGAAAAGCCAATGGATAGCTAAACCTCACCATGTGTGGGGCTAGGAACAGGATTGGTGAAAGATGGCGGACTTAGCGGCAAGAACTTTGAGAGAGAAGAAAGGTGGCTTAAGTACAATGAGGTGCACGAGAGGGAGATAGAGAAGTAGTGTGACATTGCAGAGTGGATGGCATTGAGGAGAGAGATGGCTCGTGAAGGATTTGGATCTCACGTAGGAGGTGTGGAGTCAGAGAATCAAGAACTCCCCCATCTGGGCAAGCATGACAGGGAACCCTCCTCGACCTCACAAGAAAGTGTGCTAGTAGAGATGACCTAGGCCGCGGGTGCGCTTCCGAACCTACGAGGTGAGTTTTCCATTATCTAGGACGTCACAAGTTTTACATGTGGATCTGGTAAGCACCACTAGGGGGTAGATGTGTGTAATGTCGCATCATCTTACAGAATGTGTTATTTCTATGGAAAGACTGGAAATGGGACACGGGAAGTACATATTTTATGATGAAGTGGTGAATAGAGATCTATGTGATCATCTTGGTTTGAGGAAAGCATCATCAAGTGGGCAAGGTCTACAAATAGAAGGACACAAAGGCATTCAGAGATGGTTAGGATGAACACGAAATATGTGGCATTTTGGAAAATCTATGATGCCAAAGTTGGAACGGAACTTGAGGTATTGCTCAGTGATCACTACACATACATTCCTTAAAGAGTTCTCTAGCTAAAGGTATGCGCACGCAAGTGCACTAGAGAAGAGTGTGACACCCATTTAAAAAACATAAGCCTACCATCACCAACAAGAGGAGGTTTTACATGGATAGTCACATAAGACCAAGATCCCTTGAAGTAGCCCATGGAAGGAGGTTTCGAGGCCATTCTTGGAAGACCATGGAAGTTCTTAGAAATATTTAGGGTGAAATACATGAGACACCTTGTTTACAAAAAGAGAAATCACAATGTGAAGATGAAACATTTAAAAAGAAGGATTATTACAAGCGCAAGAAGCGTATCTTGTTATCGTAATATTTTACGATCCACAACTTGATGACTTAGAATTGGGAAGATGTGATAATGATGTTGTGCTAGGAGAAAGCATTATCATTCAAGTTGTTATGGAATTGGTGAAGGGAAACACCCGCGTGTCAGGTATGAGGTGAGAATGGACGGTTTTAAGATCCCGGATACAAATCTTCTTCGATGGCAAGATATACTACTATTGATCTAGGAGATCACTTTGAGTGTTGTTGTGAATGGATGGATTTTGAGTATATATTGATTGACACGGGCGTGGAAGTAAATGTTCTTACTTTCATTAGGAAATATTTGGAACAAAAGAAGGAAGCAGAGAAGATGCATGGGTGTAGATGGGGATACCTCGTTGCACTCATCTTCCAATGTGCTATTTATGGCTAAACAAAGTTGAAACGAGAACTTAGACTAAGGCCACTCCCACTTCGGAGTTTTAAAATATGCATCCATTAACTATATAAGGGGCCAAGTTTACTAAGGATTTTGAGGTTTTGAAAGACAGCACGGAACTCATAGATATGTAGGCTGTAGATATTGATGACTAAAAGCAAACAGATTCCTGAATCATTGTTAAGGAATTTGCTAAAATGAACAGGGGCCTTGGTGTTATGCAAATAATGTTGATCTTGATGTTGATTCAACAAGGGATATATTAGTTTTTAAAACAAAGTAAGGAAAGAGTTATTATCCCTTTAATGTGACGGAAAATCTACACCGTATCTTGAGCCTTTGAGTGAGGAAGATCTCGAATAGGATTTATGTACGCATCATTCGAGACCCAAAGTTACTTGAGCCATCTAAGGAAGAAATCCTTAGAAGTGGGAAGATGCACAGTCTATTAGTGACACTACGGGTATTGCTTGCAATAATTGGGTGTATGGTACTTATGAGTTGGTAGGGCGTGAAGTAAAAAGTTCATTTGCATAGAAAAGTGGACCTTCTCAAGTGTTAGAAGGATAGGTAACAACCCTATACCTCAGTACACTAGAGAAGAAGACCCTACAGTCTTCCTGTGTGCCATGGAGGAGCATTGGACAGACCAAGTTGAGAGAAGAAATATGTTAGCATATACCTGCGGGACAGTAGCGCATTGGTGGGTGGTTCACAGAGATAATCTTATAGAATGGAATGAGGTCAAGATCACTCTAACAACTCAATTTTTACAAGCAATCCACCTACTCAAATCTGCACTTATCATGGTAATCAACCTATTCAGCACCACGTTCAGTAGTGTGAGAGACTCTAACAGAGGGGCAGGAAGCTTTACCACCTTCACTCTGGGTGCACAAATTTTATTCCACTTTACAAGGATGCACACGCGCTTGGTATGTATATGCGGAGCTACATAGAGAGACTAGAAATTGGTAGGATTTGATTGTAGGAATGATCCAGACTTTTGACTACTTCTCTACTAAACCCCTAGTAGAAGAGGCATTAAGGGTTATAAAGCACTTAACTATGGGAGATAGTGCAAGGCGGAAGAACTCATTCAGGATTTATTTGGTGAGACATAGACTTAGGAGTGTATTTTGATGAAGAAGAAGAGACATACGCCATGTTACTTCAGCACACTTGCTTTGAGAAAGAAAAAGGGAAGATGGTCTACATAGTGGATGATGAAGAAGTAGAAAATCTAGATGTCAATCATTCAACAGTGTGCACACGAAGTTTTGGATAGTGCAGATAAGAACACATGTGCACATATCATGAACCTATGAAGACAAAGAAAGTGAATATTCACACGGATACTGAACCTAAGGAGGCCATAATTGGGGATTATTGGTCTGACTCAAGTGGAAAAAATCATAGAGTTACTACGATACTTTTAGGACTTATTTCCTAGGGGATACCATGAATTAAAAGGTGTGCATGAATCATTAGGAGAGATGAAGATCAAGCTTAAAGAAGGTATGTGAATCGTCCAGGAAGAGACCCTACATGATGAACCTTAACTTACACATAAAAGTTAAGGAAGAAATTGACAAAATGTTGAAATCTGGCATCATCAAGCCCCTAGAAGAGTCTGAGTGGGTTAGCCCCATGGTTATCAGTATAAATAAATATGGTTAGATTTGGATTTGTGTGGATTATAGAGAACTGAATGTTGCATGTGTAATTGATCCTTTTCCTACACCTTTCACAGAGGAGATATTAGAAGGCGTTACGGGCATGAAATCTATTCTTTTACGGATGGATTCTCTGGGTATCATCAGGTCAGGATTGCATAGGAGGATCAAGAGAAAACAACCTTCACCACTGAGTGGGGAATTTTTGCATATACTTATGATGTCATTCGGTTTGAAAAACGCACCTGTTGTATTTTCACGCATAGTTGTTCAAGCATTCCAGGATTTCATCCACAAATTTTTGTAGGTTTACTTGGATGATTGGATGGTGTATGGACTTGTTAAGGATCATTGTGACAATTTTGCTTAATGTTTGAAAGATGTAGATAGTTAAGCATTTCTTTGAACATCAAGAAGTGTGTATTTGCTACACCATTTGGCACTTTGTTAGGGCACATCATCTGCAAGGAAGGTTTGTTGGTCGATCCAACTAAGGTTACAATTATTATAGGCCTAGAAGATCCTACCAGTCAAAGTGAGGTGCACGGATTCTTAGGTCACACTAGGTATTATAGAAAATTTATCAAAGGGTATGCTAAGGTTTCACACCCTTGGAAGAGTTACTAAAAGGAAAAGGGAAATTTTATTGGGGGGAACCAATAAAACGCATTCAAGACATTGAAGGAGAAACTTACAACGCATATTATGTGCTTTCCCTTGTGGAACCAACTGTTTCATGTACATGTGGATGCTTCTGGCATGGCCATTGGCGCGGTGTTGGCTCATCCTGGAGAAGGTATTATAGATCATCCTATATGTTTTCTAGTAGAAATTTGACCCTGCAAAGCAAAATTATACAACTACTGAGCACTGAAGCCTTGTCAATGATCTATGCGCTACATAAATTCGACAGATACCTGCTAGCAACACCATTTTTATTTTATATCGATCACATGGCATTGAAATACTTGGTAAATAATCTCATCTTACAGGGGCACATATGTCGATGGGTGCTCTTATTCCAAGAATTTGATTTTATAGTTGTGGTAAAACTAGGGAAAAGTAATTCTAGCCTAGACCATTTATCAAGGATATAGTCAGGGGAAGATGCACAAACAATTGAAGATACAATGCCGATGCATAGTTATACATGTTACATCACGTGCCTTCAGACTTGGAGGATATGTTGTTTTTCTACGCACAGGTGTGGCACCGAAGGACTAAAATCCTTAGAGAAGAAACAACTTGTAATTCACGCAACACATTTTATGTTGATCAGTGGTGACCTATACAAGTTAGGTCGAGATGAAGTATTCTACGCCGATGTGTATTGGAGCATGAGCGCACAGATATCATAGAAGAGGCTCATGGTGGTATTACAGGTGGGCACTATGCAAGTGACACCACTACGCACAAAATTCTACTCATTGGATTATGGAGGAGACCCTATATAGGATTATGAGGTGTATTGCAAAGTGTGTGATCACTTGTCATTGGCCTGGCAAACTAGGGAAGTAGAGATGAAATGCCTTTATGGCCTATTCCTAGTGCGAACCATTTGAAAAATGGGCTTTAGAATTTTGGGTCCTATTTCACCAGCCACACACGTAGGACTAGATCACGCTACATCATCACTTGCATAGATTATCTCACAATTTGGGAAGAAGTAGTACCTACCAAGATTGATAGTGAGCTATAAAGAACCAAGTTTTAATGGGAAAATATTCCTACAAGGTATGGATACCCACTAAGTTTGACAGGTGATAGGGCCCACATTTTTGAATGAGACAATCAGGATATTATTGGATGAATTTATGATTGTGTACCATAAGACTACACCATATCATCCTCGGAAAATGGGACTACCGAGGCCTTCAACAAAATTTTGAGCCAAACATTGACAAAAATTTGTGATGTTGGAAGGAAAGATTGGGATGATAAAGTTTCTACCGTACTTTGGGCATATCGAACAACATACAAAAGATTGAACAAGGCCACACCATTTCAATTAGTGTTTGGTGTGGAAGCAATTATTCTATGGAATTCATGTTACCTTCTTTACATATTGCATGCGCTAGAGTTCTAGATGATGAGAAAGCATTAGAAGAACGAATTGAAAATTTGATCAAAAAGATGAGTGACAAGCACGATGAAGTCAAGAAATAAGAAAAGGAGCAGAAAGTATGGCATGACAGAACATCGGGGACAAAAAGTTTGAAATTAGATAGATGGTGCTCCTTTATGATTCTAAGTTTCTATGTTATCAGGAAAACTTAAAGTACATTGGTTGGGACCGTATGCTATCACTCACATACTTGAAATATGTGCTTTCCAGTTAGAGGTGCTTGATGGAATATAGTTACCCGGTTACTTCAATGGGAGTAGGCTGAAGCCCTACTATAAATAAGTCTTCTTGGTGTTTGTAATAAGGTAGTGTTGTCATTTAGATTAGGTTTTCATTTATGTATTTCCTTCTTCGTCACTATGCTTTGTCATTTTAGTTGGTGTTTTGTGTAATAAGCACATTTGCACTGGAAGCTAATTACCATTTGAAGATTTTTATGCACAGAGGACTGCACATACCATTTGTGTGGGGTGGCTATTGAAAAATGGGTACACATAAAGGAACAAACTGCTACAGGTGTTATTCAAGTTTGGAGAGTTGTTAGAAAGGAGATTGCTTCCAAACAAGGACCATAGATGGAGATAAATAAAGGAACAAGTATAACGTGAGGTAAGCAGAGGCCATGGAGACTACCAAGGGAAGGCGCAGTGGTGAGGTACTCGGGTGCATGGAAGCGTCTTTCACAAGAGAAGTCCGCGGCCTAGAAGGTAGGAAGGCGCGCTAGAAGGTTATAGCTTAGGCATGAAGATGTACCGCACGGAAAGTGTGAAAATGGTTAATTAGTGAGAGGATTTTTGGTAGGTGAAGGAGTAATAAATGCACTAACTTTTTGAAAATATATATAAGGACATGATGCAATTTCATTTTTACCATTGTGATCGTAAGAATTTAAACGAGCTAAGTGCGATTGAGCGTTTGAGTAAAGAGTATTGAGGTGTGAATATTTTGAAACCAGACGTGGAGATTAGATTTATGCGCAAAAGAATCTTGTGTCCCCATTGGTGAAGGGTTTGAGTGAAGCAGACATGTTGAGAAAGAGCTAGGGCATGTGGTTTCAAACTAGGGCATGCATATTCAAGCTAGGGTTTTGACTTGCTCACTACAGAGGATAGAAAGTTGAGATTTTCAGATGACACCAAAGAAAGCACCGCAAGAGCCAAAGGAAAGAATAAAGTAGAAGCAGAAGTTAAAGTTTCTCCTAAGAGTAATTTCTCAAAGATGCAGTAAGAAGGTGTGATAATTGGGCAAGAGTGGGATTACCACATCCGTAGCTGCAAGGTGAGTGATTATAACCACCACACTTCTGATAACAAGAAATAATTGGATGTGTTGTTGAGTACAAAGACCAACAATCGCATGGCAGAGGATATGCCGAGTGTATGATGACGCTGGAGATAAATTGTTGAAAGGGTAGGAGTTTATCGGTTATATGAACTCCGTATTTTGGAAAGTATGAACCTCTATACCAGTGGATTATGAGTAGCAAATTCCATGAGGACTATTTATATTTTTGGATGAAGGGTTAGAACCATAGCATGACCATGATTTCGACATTGACAGGATAAAGAGGCACAGGGTAGACTTGGTTAGTGAATTGATAGATAAAGTAACAATCATGGAGACACGGAAAGAGTTAAGGTATACAAAGGTCCGCGTGGAATGGAAATTGATAAATTGAAGAAATACCCAATGGTGCAAAACATTGTGCGCATCTAGTGACCAAGTTGAATGATAGGGAGAGATGGTTGTAGGTGAATATAATATGGCTCCATGTCGTGAGGAAGATGTCTTGGGGAGTAGTCTATAACATAGTAGGCTACATTGAGAAACCATCATAAAGAATTGTGCACTGTGTGATAAAATCAGTTTTGGCGTTATCTTATTATCTATTGTATTTATGGAAATTGGAGTGCCCGACAGGCCGAAGAACAAGATTTGGGATTACCCCTTGGAGAATAATTCCATTGTGAAGAGGTTCGAGAAGTATTTATGTGAAGGGTCAATGGGTGGACCATTTAAATAGAGGGTGCAAAGATGTGGTATGACTAGCTCCACGTAGCATTTGAAGAGGAGTGGCCCATCCCTAAGGAGTTACCATCGGTGGTTGGTAAGGTAGTACATTTTCCATGTACTAGCATTTTTGCATCGTGATTTACAATGAGGGATGAGACTTGGAGCCCATGGTGAAAACTTGTGTATGCCTTCACAGTGTGCTACTTTTGGCATCATTCCACTGGTTCACCGATGTGCATCACCTAAGTTTTAATGCAGATAAGGTAGACTATGACTACCACACTTTGAGGAAAACATATGTGCATCCAGACCAGACCGTGTATATTGAAAGGCTCATCTTAGATGTTATAAACATGAAGCCTGTAAGCTTGGTTATTGGGGAAAGTGGGGCCACACTTGTATACCTTTAGCTTAAGCCTAAGTTGGAGGATAACAAGTAAATAGAAAATGAGTTTGCACTCTCAGGGCCACCTAAAGGTAAGCACATGGTAGAGAATGTGTCAGCCCCATACTTGCGAAACTATAGTGGTGGATGAGGAGGAAGAAGAGTGGGAAGATAGTGGTGGCCTAGAACATAGAGTCAGAGGAAACCCACAGATAGATTGGAGACTAAGCGCGCAAGTACCCCACCTCAGGTACAAGAAGAAGAAGAGGACTTGGAAGTAGTCCAAGGAGAGTGTTGTTTCAAGAGGGTGTTCAAAAGAACAAGGACACAAGGCATGGGAACTCCTCAGTCTATTAGGAGGTCACCATGACTATCTCCTCAAAAAGAGACAACTGAGAGGAAAATGAGGAAGTTGAAGCTGAATGAGGAGGCAGAAGAGCTGCGAGAGAGTGCACTGGATCCCTTGTATAACCAAAAGAAGTGGAAGAACCTAAGGATGAAGATATAAAGGATAAAGAGGAAGGAGGGAAAGAGGTAGGAGAACTGGAACATGATACCACTCAGAACATCAAAGATCCAACTCCAAATCTTGGTGCTCAGGTACCTAAGGGGCCAAGAACGAAGCGAACAAGTGGAGAATACAATGTTCTGCATATGGGCTATGATGAGGACATAGGTAAAAAAATTGTGATCGATTCTAGAATATAGTGGGCCTCAAGGAGTTGTATGGATGGGAGTTGATGGACCCAGACATGGAAACCACGCGCACAAGGAAATAGTTGTCTGGTCCATGTAAACTCACATGGATGAGCCTGATTTTGATGTATGTGAAGAGTCTATGTGTCAAGAAGAATGAAAAATGCACCATAGAATAGGCACATAACTATCAAACCCACTATTATGTATGATGAGCAGGTGAGTAATGCCTTGGTGAAAGTATCTACAGAGGTGGCACAGAGGAATGTAGATAAGGCTACCACTATTAGAGCGTTGCGAGAAGAAAACAAGGCCAAATATTTCAAAATATCATGTCTAAAAGGAGAGAAGGACCTAGAGCAGAAGAAGAATGAGGCCTTCATCAAGCATAGCAAGCGAGGAGATCGGTGATCATGTCCTAAAAGAAAAGACCCAACTTGGAGTCCAAGGTACACGAAAAGGTTCCTTTGGCTATGCATTATGTGCATACCTTAGTTGATTTGGTGCTTGAGGATGGACCCATTTGCATGCCAACGCTAAAGGACCTTGAGTAGGAAGCAGAGAGAGAAAGGGCTTCAATGGTTAGAAAAATTTCATCATATGAGGCATTGTTCCAAACCTTGTAGGAAGAGCTAAAGAAAGCAGACCAAGATTTGAATATACGTGTTGCTCCAAAAGTAGTAATCAGAATCAAGAAAATGGTAGAAGACAATGAAGTCCTGAAGGTGATGAAGGATGAGAATTTGGGGCGTGCGAAGAGATTAACACTAGTCAAGAAAAATCGTGAGGCCCTTACAGCAGCCCAAGACCCCCATAAGGCAAGGTTGGATGAAATTGGGAAGCTTATAACACAAAAGATGGATCTTCATGAAGGAAGGATGTCCATAATGTCCAACATTGTTCTAGTATTGAGAACAAAAAGGATGAGATTGCACAAGATGAGTTAGGTTCTATTACATCATATTTTCTAGAAAAGACAGAAGCCACACTAAATGAATGGTAAACCTTAGAGGCTGAAATCAAAGAAGAATATCTCGAGAGTTAATTCTTCCAGTTGAAACAGAGGATATTGTAGGGTAAAATTTCATTCTTTTTATAGTAATTATTTAATTTCCTTCCATTCCCATTCTTTATTCTTAAGATATCAAAAGGAAACCATTGTTGAGAAGGAAATGTAGTTTTCTTGTGGGGTAATGTTGAGCAGATGAAGTATGACACTAAGGAGAAAGGCACATAAGATTTTGCGCATGCAGTAGCAAGGCAAATTTAAAGGTGCGGAAGGATAGGAAGGAAGCACACAAAAGGTAGAATGAATTGGTACGTAGCCATTTTCATGGTTACATGCTATATTTGAAGATAGTGTGCAGGGCACACAACGAGATGGAAACTTGTGCAGAATGAAAATGTTATTTTTGGAAGAGCGTCTACTAAGTGTTTGCACATGTGTTTGAGTTATAATAGAATTACCACTACCAGTTAATTAGAAAAGATCTATTATTAGCACACTTACATGTGTGTATATTATTGTAAAGGTTCATGGCTATTTTTAGCATGAGACCTATTTTGGGAATTATGTGAGCGGTGAAGGGTAAGTCCCCACCTTTATAAATATATAGTGAGTTGTGTAGTTGAAGGAGGAGAGTGCTAGGAGAGTACTATGAGTGAGATAATATGGAGTTATGCTGCCATAACTGATGCACGCATGAGCTATGATACTAATTATTGTAAGAATTTTTGTGTATTTAATACAATGGAGCGTATTGGATGAATAATGGTGTTCAAACGTGATGTAACTAGTTATTGCATGGATAATTTCATTATTTTTATCGTTTGATTCATGATTCTTTAAGATCTAGATCTAGAATATGTTCTGTGCAAATTTTATACTATTTATGGATCTGAATGCATTAACTCTCCACCATGTTCACATCCGCATGAGAAAATCTAAGGAGGGGCATGGTACCTTTATGCACTTCGGGTGAGCGCTCAGTCTAGGCTAAGTTATGTGCCAACGCGCCTGGTTTATTCTTGGTAAACTCTAGGCTGCATCATGTAGAAGGAAAGTTCTTGGTAAAAACTAAGGCATATGCAAATAGTGGCTAGAAGACAAGTGTTAGTGCAAACAAGCATGTATATAGAAAAACAATGTAAGCTAACAAGAAAGAAGACAATGTAAACCATGAAAAGTGGGTTGCAAACATGGGACATCACTCACGATGTCGCAAGACAATTGAGGCCACGGTGGGCAAAAGCATACTGATGTGAACACAAGACAAAGCATAGGAAAAATCCCACAAATAATTACATATAATGGAAAACAAGAGTAAGAAAAACATCAAACAACCATGGTGGAAAAAGGTTCCTACAGGAAAATGTTTCACATGAAGCACCGTTAGCATGTTAGAAAGATATAAAGTATGTCAAAGCATGTATGATCCGATATAGTAGTGTGCTAGTAGAAATAGAAATATGAAATGAAACAATATCAGTAGTGTGTATGAATGTGGATTCCCCCAGGAGCCATTATGGGACTAGTATTAGGTACTGCACCAAGCATCCATGCTGCATGTAATGATCTATGTAGAGTATGCGATCACAACTAGAAATAAATTCAACGTGCATGTGTGTGTGATAAATATAATGACATACACTATATATGACTATCATAATAATAAAAGTGTACATGTGAGTATAAGCAAGTAAGAACTATATGCAACCAAGATATGCAACATGTTGTGAGTGTGAATGGAATGGAATGCAGTGTGAATGTGATAGGGGAAGCATGCCCCCCGAGTGTGTATGCATGAGTGAAAGGAGGTTCATTTATAAAATACCCCTCAGTGATCAAGAATGAACCATAGAACAAGAGTGTGTCATCAAGAAATGGTTTGAACGATGTGTTGTATGCTAGAAAGAGTTGATCAAACAAAGTGTGGAGTGTAGATTGTAGAGTATGATGCGTAGATGATGGAAAGATTGAATAAGATGCTAGAAAAATATCGATTGTGAAATGTGAAGTGTGAATTGTAGAGTAAGATAGCATTGTGTGCTAGAAAGATTGAATGTAGAAAAAGCATGAAATGTAGAATGATACAAGTGTGATGAGGTGAGGTTCAATTCAAGATTTAGACCCTCATCAGTTGAGTATGAACCATGAGACTAGAGTGCATCATCGGGTAGTGAAGATATGCACTATAAATGTTTGATCATGAAGTGTAGAATGTAGAATAGAGTAGTATGATGCACAAAGAGAATGTGCTAGAATGATGTAGATTGAAAGTGTGTAGTTTGAGAATGTGACACTAGAAAGATGTGTGGTGAATTTGACGAGTGTGAGAATGTGTAGTGTGCAGCACAAGATGTGTAGAGTGTGTAGTAGCAGATGTAGGAAAAGTTTAAAGAGTGCACAATGTGTATGATGTGCAAGAAGTAGATGTGAGTAGATGTCATAAATGTGCGAGAGTGTGAAATGTGCCTTTGTGTGAGGTTCATATATGTAGTATGCCCTCAACATTTAGGTATGAACCTTAGCATAAGAGTGTGTCATAGGGAATTGATGATAGAAGTAGTGTATCAAATTGTGCAAGAGGAATTCTAGAAATGTGAAGGATGAGGTATAGAATGTGACTATAGAAATGCTAGACACCTAGTGATGTAATGAGAGGGGGGGGATGAGCATGATGTCCCCAAAGTGTATGATGAAGAGTAAGATCATGTAACATCATCTAAAATATCATCATTGTTTGTGCTCAACTCCAAATAGAGAAACATCGAAACTTGGTAAGAAACAGTATCAAGTTGATCGAGTAAAGATCCATTGAGGCATAAATTGTACATGCCCATAACATATTCTTCATCAGTGAAAGGGGTAATTGACAACCATGGGTGTACCACTAAGAAATATTTAGAGAATAGGGAGGAGATGAGTCATTACAAACACAAACGATTACCAAATGGCATGGGAAATGAGATATGGGCATGATCAAGATCTATAATGCCCCCAATGTAGTCAAGTCAGGATTTCCCCAATGTAAGTAGAGAAGAGCAAGAGGTACGTGCAAGAAATACTAAAAGATGGAATACAAGCAGACCATAATCAAAAATAATGTGAACATATCCATGATAGAGATGAGGAGAATGGGGAGGAGGGATGAGATATTCCATTATAAATCTGAGTTGTATCAAGCCATTGTGTGTGCATACAGTAGAAAAGAAAGTAGGATCGAATGGAATATGGTGCTAGTAAGATTTATTCACAATAAGAGTATATGTGAAAGAAGAATGTGCTGATGTAGATTGCTCATGGGAAGCCAACAAAGGTGGAACGATGTCCAATGTATGGACCAACCCTTGATAAAGTACCATAGCATTAGTAATAGGGGGAGCCTTCTTGAATTGATATTCACAGGGCCAACCGCAAAAAAAAAAAGTATCATCAAAATATGATTTGTCAATGTCGATAGGAGTGAAAGTTGAGACTATGTAATTCATCATCAATAAGTTCAATAGTATCGACCTCATCATCAAATTCATTCATTTGACATAATCTTGGATGATAATAGAATCATTGCTAGTGTAAGGATTGAAGTCGGAGTGTAGGAGCGATGACAACCTCTATTGTAGGCGTAACAATATGATGGTAGAAGCGGTTAAGCGGGTGATATAATATCAGTAGTATGGGTAGGAATAGATGGTATGCTCGTAGATGTGGATGAAGGTATCAAAACACTAGGCTAACTAACATCATATGTATCAAGACTACTAAATGGGATAGGCATGACAATAACAGGATCTATACGACAATACTTGAATGGATTGGGATTTGCAAAAATTGTATTCTCATAACCATCATGCAATAATTTGACACACCTATGAACTGTAGATGGTATCACACACATAACATGAATCCATGGTCTACCTAATAGGTTGAATTGAAAGGAGGCCTCGATAACAAAGAACAATGTAGGTACAATCTTAGGGCCAACTTGGATGGGTAGAGTAATAGTACCCAAGCATGTGCGAGTAGTAGAATCATAACCTTGAATGAGAGTAGAGTTCTTAGCAATTAGATTATTGTGAATACCAAGCTTCTTAAGGAGAGAGTGAGAATCTGATTTATAGCATACCCATTGTCAATAAGTACTCATTTGAGACAAATTTTTCCAATAATAGTAGTGATAGGTAGTAGAGCACATGGGTTGTCATCGTAGCTTGAGATGGAGGTATTCCCTCGTCATTATATGATATAGCATGTGGTAGATTTTGAGAGATTGAATAAGATGCGTAAAATGCTGGGAGTTAGCACTCTTCATGTGTATAAAAGGAAAGGTGACCTCTAATGTATTACTAAAATCAGGTGAATTGCGTAGTAGATCATAAAGAGAGATTTTGGTGGGTGTATTCTTAAGATGCTCAACAATGGCATACCCCTTATTGGTGGTTATAGGAATTGTAGGAGTAATAGGTGGTGGAATAGAAGTCGGTGGATCCATGGGAGGTCGAGTGTGGCAAGTACTAACGACATTAATAGTTGGGTGAACCATTGGGGTAGCGAAGCGAGGAGGATGTTGTGTGTGAACTTGTATGAAATCGGTAGCAAAAGTAACAATTCCAAAAATCTTGGTTGGAGTAAAATAAGGATAAGAATATTGATCCATGGATTCGGAAGTAGGAGCAATATTTTGATACATTCTTAGAAAGGTAGTGTAGGAATGATCGGGTTCACCAAATGATTTAGCAAAAATATATCTTTTTGTTAAAACCCTAATTGCAAAGTAATTGATAAAACAATAATAAACAACTACTAGATATGATACGACACAAGCAATAAAGCATACAAAGTAGAAAACCTAAGTGCAATGAAGAGTTAGATCACTTAGTTGATTTTACAAATATTCGTGAAGGTGTAAAGAAGTAGAAAAATTCACATAACCGAAGTGCGGGATGTCGCATTGAGACTAGAAAAATGAAGTGTAGGAGAAGTAGTGTGAAGGCACTGGAATGCTACTATGGCACTGGGTGCTAGGATCCTCTTTAGGCATCAAGAGTCTGCAAGGATCTCTAGAAATGAATTTCACAGGTCATTGAGTTGTTTAAAACCCTCTTATCTGTCACTATAATTTCACACAACATCATTGATAACCTCTAATAAAGAAGACCACCTACAAAACCCTCAAAAGTGCATCAAATCCCAAAATTAAAATAATACAAATGAGGATTCGGATTGACCTCGGCTATCAAACAAGTGATCTTACAACTGAGCATTGCACTACATCTCAAAACCAATGTATTTCTATGCTTGTGTGTGGAATTGTGCCTTAGGTGGCTCTTGTGCGTGTCGCACTTGATAGTGAGAAAGTAGCTAGATGTAAAATATGTAGATAGATGTGTGCATGGAAAAATGAACTTCCCCTCTATGAAGTTGGTGCAGAATAACCATCCCTTGTCCCTTTGAATGAAGCTAGATGGATGCAATTATTCTCTTTAGATGCTTGTGAATGCAACCTTAGGTGGTGATAGTAGATGCTTAGAGCTTGGTTCTTTAATTTGATCCCATAACATTGTATTTATATGCTTCCCTTGTTTGAATTTCGTAATTGATCACTAAAAGGCCAACCCCTAAGAGATAAGGATTCCTAACAACTAGAAAGGACCCAAAAGGAGTGAGTAAGATACAAAGAGGTCTAGGGTGTCCAGAGTGGACGAGGCACATGGGTGTTGGCATCCTAGTTGGGCATTGGTTTCCAAAGCCATAAAAGGTGAAGTATCGAAGGTCAGACTGGGAAGTAGGGTGTGTAAGACCAAGAAGGAGACCAGAGAGGAACCTAAGAGGCAAAAGATAATGATTAATTAATAATTTTCTCCTTATTAGGACATGTGATGAGGACCTATAAATGTATGCAAGTGCATGATTTAGTGTGTATAGAGGGAGGTCTGCTTAGATTGCAACCCGATAGTTGGCATTACCCCCTTTAGATCAGGTAATAAGGATGCATAAAAGGAATGTTCAAGGAAGGAAATGACATGAATTGAAGGTTAAAAATAAAACACATTATGTGATCCATTTTTTTGTCTCTTTCTCACACGCATTATGCACATGAATGTAATTTGCATTTAAAGGGATGAAAATGTAAAAAATGAGGAAAACCCAATAAACATCTATTTTCAGTTTCAAGCTTGAGTATTTGTAGGGGAATAGGTGATTCTTGAACAATAATTGATAATTGAGCCACTCTAATGTTTGGCCATATGAGAAAAAGGTTTATTTTATTTTTCATTTGAAAAAGGGATTTTTAAATTAAAACATGTGAATTAAATGCTTGCATGTCCCACGCCTATTCCATGACTTAGTAAAAATGTGGGAATTAAATCCTTTCATGTTTCACACCTATTCCTCGGTTTATAGTATTCCCACCCAAATAACATATATTATGTTCTCTACCTTATTCATAAATGGGAAAATGATTCTCTACATAATTGTGATTAGGGGTTTCATATGAAATTGGGATCAAGGTTTCTATGTAGCTATAAGGGAAAAGAATAGGGTTTTCCTCTAGCCATGAGGCATTTAGTTTTACACGTGTGGACAATGTAGGTGAAGCACACCTGTAATTAAATACCTGCATGTCCCACACCTCCTCCATGAATTAGTAAATGTTATCCCAAATTCACACCCTTTTAGAAAATTTGGTCGAGCGATCCCCACACATAAAGAAAACATTAAGGGAAATGAATCAACCCACGAGCTCGCATTCAGAACCAGGCAAAGTGAAATAGAGGCGAGAGATTCAAATTTGACCCACAAGAAGAAATAGAATAAACGGCTCTTTTGAGTGTTTCCACATCTTAAATCTATTTAAAGGGTCAAGGGAGGACTCAATAATGGAGTGGCAGGGGAAAAGAACGATAAAATGACCTTATGCAGAGAAAACAACTTTGTCAAGTCGTTTCATGTCTTAAATCTATTTTGCAAGCTTCAGGAAGACTCAAAATTAAATTGCGAGTTAGACAAGGAGGGTATAGTTTTAAAGAGGCAGATGTAAGAAATAGAAAAGAAACAGTGAAGTCTCAAAGTTTTTGGGCTTGAAATAGTTCAAGAAAGGGTTCAAAATTGACTAATTATGGAGGAGATGGTGGAGAGAGAGCCACATGTCTAAATGGCGGTGCTTCCAAAGATGGATCCAAATAGAGAGGCTCAAACAAGCGCCACATCTCCACGTGTCCCAGGGTAGAGGCATGGAGGAGGCTCAAATGGTCAAAACAGTCAAAGGTGGATAGGGTGGGCCTCAAAGCCGCTAAGTATGAATGAGCAGAGGCCGACAAGAGTCAACTAGACGCTTCTCAAAGGCAACTTTGGGTCGGGTTTTGCAAACAAGCATGGTGCCTCCACGTGTCTAGAAAAGGCGAGTTAGTTAAATAGTCAATGCACTAACAAGCCGAGTGGAGGCTACAAGTGT
Organism: Taxus wallichiana var. yunnanensis; assembly: GCA_018340775.1. Lineage (NCBI taxonomy): Eukaryota > Viridiplantae > Streptophyta > Pinopsida > Cupressales > Taxaceae > Taxus > Taxus wallichiana. The sequence continues at coordinate 964,360,971 of CM031242.1, read as the reverse complement.
CTTAACATCATTGTTTCAAGGGTTAAAAGGAGAAAAGGTTCGAGTGAGCGCCGAGGGTGATAAGTGTCCTTAGGGAATGTGGGTCGTTGGGAAAAAGTTGGTTTTTGCCCCTTGTTACCTCAAAAGGATAATGAGTTGCAAAAAAGGGCTCACGACTCGCCAAAAGGAAAAAGTCAGCATTTAGACTCGAGTCAAAGCCAAGGTGGGGAGTCGAGAAAAAAAGTAAAAGTTTTCCTTTCATCCAAAAGGCATAAAGGTAAAAATAGAAGCGCATTTCCCAAACAATCAAGAGGATCCACATGTCCATGTGGGTTCCGAGGCTACGGGGATTTTAAAATTTTGCATTTTTGCCACAAAAAGATAAAAAGTAAATTCGGACCCATGGACGATGTTTTGTTCCAATCTGGCTAACACATGTCCCAATCAAAAGGGGACCCATTTTTCAAATTGTTTTCCCACCCATTCACATACGGAATTGATTCAAACTTTGAAGGGGCATATCTATCGACCGGGGCTCGAGAGATTGCAAAACGATATCATTGGAAAGATCTCAAACTCGTCTATGCCATGGGTGTACGAAAATTTAATTTTTGAGAGGTTAGGTGGGAGAAAAATGGAGAAAAATCTTTGAGCTTTCAATAAGGATCATCGATCTCATCAACGGTCGATTGGATTCAATCTATTTCCATTGTTTCCTCTTCCTTCAAGGCGCCGAACCAAGGATCGATGCAGAAAGATGGATTTGGGTGTAGATTTTAGCAAAAGGCATTAATTTTGGTATTAGAGCTTTAGAAATGGGATTGATGCGTATCTTAGAGTGGTTGGAGCAGATTCGATTCTTTCCTTCTTCTCTCTCCCATTCTTCTATATATCAGTAGAAGGAGGGGCACGTAAAAGGTTGTTCATTTCTTCTTCTGCCTCTCCCTTTCTTTTCTTCCCGAGGGTCGAAATGGATTTTGAATCTCCTCTCATACTCTGTAGATGGCGTTTTTTCCTCTTGCTCCCGTAATGATGCTCTATGTAAATTTCTAAAGCAATAAACCGGTTTTTGTGATGCATTTGTCCATCCTTTGCTTGTTTTCATTGCATCCTCTTGCCTCTCATCGTTCTGGAGTATTATGTGCATGTTTTGGATGTTTCATTTACAGATCTAGGAGCTGTGTTCGTGGGGATTGAAAATGGAGTTCTGTGTGAATCTGACATTTGGTCTGTGATGTTGTTGTCCATCCTCTCCATCGCTCACCTCACCTCCCTTCATTTCATGGCCATTTTGATAGATGATCAACATTTTCCTTCTCTGGTGTATCAACTTTGTTTTAGTGTAGGCTATGTATTTCCCTATTTTATTTCTCTCCTTGTCTCCTTGGAAGTTAGATTAGGATTAGATTACCTTGCCTACACTAGAATAGCTTATGGCATGTAGATTAGGAAGAAGAGGAACCGCCTTCTCAAGAGGGTCATTCCCATTTGCAAGCCCCACAGTTTGGGGGAATGATCCAATGTTATGAAATCACACCAAATGACTCGCCTTATAAAAGTAGATCCATAACTCATTTGGGGGTGCTGTGATTTCGCACTAACAATTTTGGCATGCCGGTGGGACCAGAGGTCTTCACTTTATTTCATCAAGTTGATGTGTTCTTGGTGGGATTCATCCTTTTGAGGCACATGCAAACACATTTGGTGACTCCATCTGGTCAAAACCCATTCTCTAAGTTACAGACCTTTTCCATCCATTTCCACTCATTTTCATCCATTTTCTTCTTCCATCTCTTTCATTTTCTCCCATTCCATGAGGTTGTGCAATCATGACTTCATTTCCTTCTTGGGACTCACACTTACAACAACAGAGCAATCCACCTCCAATATGTTTTACAACTCCTTCAAATCAGCATTTTGAGCAAAGGCAAAATCAATATGTCTACCCCTATGAGCAGCAATGCCAAAATCAGTTTGGCTATGGAGCTTTCCAAGAGTAGGGGTATGCAAACAATGAAGACAATCAAATACAAGATGCTGGTCTACTAGAGAAGATCCAAAAAATGGAGGTTGGCATGGTTCAGTCAAGGGGCATAGCACAAATGAAGGCATTTCAGATTGGTTTCAGGGCACCTTGTCCATGGGAAGGCCCTTTTCCAAGACATTACAACCCTCAGGAGAAGCTAGACTTCATGGTTGAAATGCTGCCCCAACTTGCACAATGGACTGAGGAGATTGAGGCTTATGAGTTGGAGTCAAGACAACCTTGTCAATGGGTAAGTCCACCATCTCATAACTTTTCTTTTTCTCTTTCTCAAGCAACACCATCTCAACCCAAGCTCCAATTTCCAAACTTCCTAGTTGTTTCCCCAAGTGTTGATTCCATTTCTCCATTCCCTAGTCTTCCACCCCATTTTAGTTCCTCTTCCCCTTTCCCTTCCAAACATTTATCCCCTTCAAACTAACTAGAAGTTCCTGTTGATGCAAAATCACAAACACCCGGGACTCGCAACACGATGGGTTGAAAGTCTCGGTGCGGAAATTTGCACAACATGGAGCTTTTCCCAAGTGTGGGACCTCGCGAAAATGGAAAAAGCTCTCCGGATGAAGGCGGTTCCTATTCCTCTATTCGATATGCACACGTAGGAAATGCAGAGGGTTTACTAAAACCTAATCTAACTTGCCAGGGAGACAGGGCAAGAAAATGCATGAAATAAAACCTAAACTAACAGAGGTGATGCACCGAGGAATGAAGAACACCTGTCTTTCCAAATAAACACAGACCATTAAAATGCAATGCAAGATCATACACAGATAGCCAGATTCGCAGTGAAAGATCAAAGGGGGTGCAAATGAATACAGAGAGGGTTGAGAATTATCCACAGACATGTATTAATTTGCTCCAAGGATTGATACAACACACTGCAAAATGCCAAGAGGCAAAGATACATTACAGTTTCAAATGGGAGGTTTGAACTCCACAAGTTCACCTGCCAAAGAGAAGAAGGGAGGGGCAAAACAGAAATGTCCAACCTTTAGAAAGAAGCCCCTCCTTACAATTTATAGGAAGAATGAGAGAGAAAAGAGAGAGGAATTGAAATCTGCTGACCACCTCTAGATTGCACTTAACTATCTCATTATGGTGGTAGGTGAGAACCCCAGCGAACCCAAAAGTGGCGAACTGTATTTTTTATTTTTAAGAATTTTTCTCACCCAATTAAATATATCCAGTCGTAGTTGGACAGAGGACCTCGTAAGCTTTCCAAAAAGTCCAACCTTGCATGAATCTGAGCTCCCAGTCAAAAGTTATGGCCATTTGAATATCTGCGCCGCTTGTGCGCTTCCTGTCGGACTCAAAATGTTGCGCCTCGAAGGTGCGCCATGAGCGCATCCATGTGTGTGTCGACATCCTCTTTCATGCGCCAAGAGGCACATCATCTTTACCACATGCCGACACCCGTGTCGTGCGCCATGTCTCTGTGCGCCTTGGGCGCACCATTTTCTCTGTCGACACTCCGTGTCGTGCGCCCATTCTGTGCGCCTTGGGCGCACCATTTTCTCTGTCGACACTCCGTGTCATGCACCCATTCTGTGCGCCTTGGGCATGTCAGGCATTTGAGCTTCTTTGATTTCTCCATTCTCCTGCTTGTCTATATCTACCTGGGGAAAAGATATATACAACAGTTCCACCTCCCTCCCCACCAAAAATAATTGCAAAGTTGGTTGAACCCCAACCTGCCACTCCTCTTGCTCTCCCAAGTGCATGTTGGGAAGAGACCCAAGAAACCAGTGAAGGAGAATAACAAGAAGAGGATCCCAACAGAAAATAAATGACAGACAATCTGAAGAGTTGGTCTGCCAGATTTGGGTTTACAAAGATTCACTTGATGGTTAAACCAATGGAGGAGGTTAGAGTTGAAGAACTAGAGGTGGTCAAGGCTGAGTTTGTTGCAGCAGAAGAAGAACAAAGACAAAGGGAAGAAAATCAACATCTTTTTACTCAGAATGTAGTGCCCATGTTGGCACTCTACTTGAAGAAAATGTTGATCCAATAGAAGTTGCACAATCAGCCATGGAAGAGAAAGAACAATCAGCTCAAAGCCCCATTGATGAGGAGCAAATGGAAGAAATCGAATCATAGTTTGTAGTAGCAGAAGAAGAAGGCATCATTGGAAAAAAATCTTTCATTTGAAGGGCCTGATTTGGTTAATGAATCCATCATGGGGGAGGAAGAACCAGCAGCTCCAAGTTCAGTTAGAGAGGAGCACATGAAGGTGGACAAAACAAATTCAGAGGCATGGAACCATGAGCTGGTTGCACATAAGATAGCATAGATCTCTCCCCCATTCAATCTCTCCCAAAGTCTGACTGTGTGGAGGAGTTTGAACTCACTAGCTTCATGTTTGAAGATGAAGCTTCATCTGGTGAAAAGAATGCAGATTTTGAGATCACCATGCAAGAGGGAGAAACTTGGCTACAACAGGACAGCATAGAGTTTGATTTTTTATCAAACTTAGAAGGATGTTTTGATAGGGAGCAGCCCATAGAAGTTGCAATATTTTCTTCCCCATCATTCACCATTCAAGAGCCTGCTGCCATGAAAGAAAACTTGCAAGCACAACCAAGCATTTTCCACCATGCTTCTTGAATCAAGGTTGGGAGATTTTGATCTTCCAAAGGCCACATCCACCATGAGAGGGAACCGCCAAGAAGACATTGTTGTCACAAACAGTCCTCTAGAACAACAAAGTAGAAAGTTTGATTTGACAAACTTCATGCTAGAAGAAGGGGTTGTCCAAGAGCAGATTGATCTTCAAAAATCAGAAGAAGAACTCCAGAGCCAACAATGTATAGTAGCAGAGTATGATGATGCAAAAGCAGCTCCAATGGATGTTGCAATCAGAGATGAAGAGCTGTAAATTGTAGAGGAGTTTTATGCTGCTATGGAGGAAGAAAAAGAGCGAAGAGTTCCACCACTTCTTCCACACCATCCATTCAAGAGGATCTGCAAGAAGACTCCATTTTTGGAGTTGAAAATTAGAGCTATGGGCATATCAAATGGACCAGACCTTTCCCAATCAGGTATTTGGCTTCATTGGAGCCAAAGGAGAAGCCAAAACCAGTCATGTCCATTTTAGGGCACGAGGATGAGCTACAAAGCACCAAGGATCAACTATCGTACCTCTTCAATCCAAATGCAGAGCAACTAAAAGAGGTATTGGTTTTGTCTTCAATTGATACTTTGGTGATTTGGGTGGAGGACCGCTTATTGTTAGTTTTTCACTCATACAAGTAGCTATATTAAGTGTCAAATCATTTGCATGGCTGCCCCTCTTGAGAAAGGGAAGCTACTTTTCCCTTCTGTGTGAGGCTTTGTTTAGCATTCTTTCTCTCTGGTTAGTGTAGGAGTAGGAGTGGATTTATTTTCAGTAGAAGAAGTGCTTATGCACACTCTACATGTCTCATTTGAGGCATGTATGATTTGGTCTTTGTATTGTTTGTATTGCTTCGAGGGGCATGAGGCCAAGCTCTTGACTATTTAAGGTATGAAGGCTCATTTTTACCTGTGATATTTGCAAAATAAAATAGGAAACAAATCTAGAGAAAGTAAAAGTCGTTTGAAATAGTCCATTTGAGGAACAGAGATGAAAACCATGTGTCGAATCAATTTTCTACTCTCGTAAATCATTGTCTCAAGGTTTTCTTATGAAAATTAGAGCGAGATGCGTGGGTAGGCTCGAGGACGAGAAAACCATAGAAAAGGCTTGCGAATCGGGCTCACGGTGGCTCGAGATCAAGACTACGAAGTTCGATTAGTTTCATGTTTATCAAGTACACTCCATGCCCAATGGATGCTTCAAGGCCACTGGTCTCTTCATCTAGCAGGAAGATGTCCCTGTGAGTCGCCAAATTGTTATCCCAAATTCACACCCCCAAAAAATTTGGTCAGAACGAGCCCCACACATAAAGAAAACATGAAGGGAAATGACTCAGACCCATGAGCTTGCATTCCAAAACTAGGCAAAGTGAAACAGAGGCCCGAGAGAGTCAAATTCGACCTTACACAAGAAGAAATAGAAGAAATAGCTCTTTTGAGTGTTTCCACATCTTAAATCTATTTAAAGGGTCGAGGGAGGACTCAATAATGGAGTGGCGGGGGAAAAGAATGATTAAACGACCCTATGCAGAGAAAACAACTTTGTCAAGTCATTTCATGTCTTAAATCTATTTTTCAAGCTTCAAGAAGACTCAACAATGAAATTGCAGGGTTAGACAAGAAGGAGGGAACAATTTTAAAGAGGCTAGATGTAGGAAACAGAAGAAACGGTGATGTCTCGAAGTTTTCAGGCTCGAAACAGTTCAGGAAAGGGTCCAAAATTGACTAAGTATGGAGGAGATGGCAGAGAGAGCCACGTGTCTAAACGATGCTTCTCTAAATATGGATCCAAATAGAGAGGCTCAAACAAGCGCCGCATCTCCACGTGTCCCAGGGTGGAATGGAGGCAAGGTCAAATGGTCAAATAGAGTCAAAGGCGAGATAGGGTGGGCCTCAAAACTGGCTAAGTATGAATGAGCAGCAGAGGCTGACAAGTGTCAACTCAACTCTTCTCCAAAGGAAACTTTGGGTCGGGTTTGCAAACAAGCATGGTGCCTCCACGTGTCCTAGAAAGGGGGAGAGTTAGTTAAATAGTCAATGCACTAACAAGCAAGCGAAGGCTACCAAGTGTCTTAATAGCATTGTTTCAAGGGTTAAAAGGAGAAAAGGTTCCCAAGCAAGTGCCGGGGTGACACGCGTGTCACAGGGGAATGCGGGTCGTCGGGGAAAAAAGTTGGTTTTTGCCCTTGTTACCTCAAAAGGGTAAAAGTTACAAAAGGGCCCGCGACTCCGCCAAAAGGAAAAAGTCAGCATTTAGACCCGAGTCAAAGCCAAGGCGAGGAGTCGGGGAAAAAGGAAAATTTTGCCTTTCGTCCAAAAGGCATAAAGGTAAAAATAGAAGCGCAATTACCAACCAATCAAAAGGAGCCATGTGTGCGTGCGAAGTTAGGGGCTGTGGGGATTTTTAAAGTTTTTCATTTTTTGCGCAAAAGATAAAAATTAAATTATGGACCCATGGACTTGATTTTTGTTCCAATCTAGCTGCCACGTGTCCCAATCCAAAAGGGGACCCATTTTTCAAATTGTTTTCCCGCCCATTTGTACGAAATTGATTCAAACTTTGAAGGGGCATATCTTTCGACCCAGGGCTTGAGAGATTGCAAATCTAATATCATTGGAAAGATATCAACCTCGTCTACGCCATGGGAGTCTGAAACTTTAATTTTTGAGAGGTTAGGTGGGAGAAAAATGGAGAAACGTCTTCGATATTTCAATGTAGGATCATCAGTCTAAACAACCAAATCAGATTCGATCTATTTCCATCGTTTCCTCTTCCTTCAAGGCACCGAACCAAGGATCGATGCGTGAAAAGATGGATTTGGGTGCAGATTTTAGTAGAAGGCATTGATTTTCAGTGGTTGAGCTTTCGAAATGGGATTCAATGCGTATCTCAGAGTGGTTGGATCGGATTCAATTCTTTCCTTCTTCTCTCTCCCATTCTTCTATATATTGTAACAGGAGGGTGCGTAAAAGGTTGTTGTTCATTCTTCTTCTCTGCCTCCCCTTTCTTTTCTTCCCCAGGGTCGAAATGGAGTTTGAATCTCCTCCCCTGCTCTGTAAATGGCGTTTTTTGCCTCTTGCTCATGTATGATGCTCTGTGTAAATTTCTGAAGCAATAAAACTCATTTTTGTGATGCATTTGTCCATCCTTTTCTTGTTTTCATTGCATCCTCTTTCCTCTCATCATTCTAGAGTATTCTGTGCATATTTTAGACGTTTCATTTACAGATCTAGGAGTTGTGTTTGTGGGGATTGAAAATGGAGTTCTGTGGTGAAACATTTGGTTTGTGATCTTTGTTGTCCATCCTCTCCATCGCTCACCTCACCTCCCTTCATTTCATGGCCATTTTGATAGATGATCAACATTTTCCTTCTCTGGTGTATCACCATTTTAGTGTAGGCTTTTTTTTTCCCTATTTTCTTTCTCTCCTTGTCTCCTTGGAAGTTAGATTATGATTAGATTAGCTTTCCTGCACTGGAATAGCTTGTGGCAAGTAGATTAGGAAGAGGAACCAACCTTCTCAGAGGGTCATTCCCATTTGCATGTCCCACGGCTTGGGAATTATCGAATGTTATGCAATCACACCAAATGACTGTTGACAAAAATATGCCCCGCGCTCATATTTATGGCCAACTCCTTTGTTCCCCTTATCTTGTGCCTCAGTCTCCATTTTTCGATTTTCAGGCACTCAAAAGTTTCTGGAAGTGGCACCATTGGATAGAGCTTTTTATCAGCTTTCAGGAAAGGTAAAATTTTCCCCCTAACTCCTCATATTTTTCAAGTTACGGCTCGGAGGAGTTTTTGTGGGAAATTTTCCCTATCGAGCCCATGCCAATAAAAAAGCCGCCACGTGTCCTGAAAGTGGCGGAGAGCGGAGGAAAACTTGGAAAATTTCCAAGTTTTGGAAAAATTTGCAAAAGGAAAATTTTTGGCCGCGGTGGGACCAATGAGGTGCTTCCACGTGTCCCAGGGGGGACGGCGGGTGTCGGGGGAAAAAATCATATTTTTGGCCAAGTTTTGGTCAAAAAGGTCAAAATGGAAGGATTGGCCCGCATGGCCCGCGAGCCAATAAAACGTCGCCACGTGTCCTCACCATCGGTCTCGGCGTCGACGCAAGGAAATCAGGTTTCCGGATCGGGTTTCATCGTCGGAGAAACAACAAGAGGAAGCATGTCGGGAGTTCTAAAAAACCCGACACAAGGAGATATGTCGTCAGGTCTCAAAACCCGGCCGCACAAAGGAAATCGGGTCGACAAGTCGGGTTTGCGTCGGAAACGCATGGCGCTAAAAACATGTCGGGGGTTCTCCAAAACCCGACACCAAAGAATATGTCACACGGTTTCCAAGACCCGACACAATCAAATCGGATTTCGGATCGGGTTGCAGTCAAAGCAGCATGATGAAGGAGCATGTCGGGAGGTCGTCAAAACCCGACACAATGCAAATCGGATTTCCGGATCGGGTAAACAAGTCGGAAACACACGGATCAGAGGCATGTCGAGCAGTCCTCTATACCCGATGCAAATGCACAAGGGAGTTCGAACCCGACAGGCGTTGGGGATCTCACCTACCACCATGGTTGTTGAAGAGTTAAGTGCAGTTTTGGAGGTGGTTGGAAAAGGGGGGCGAATTTTTCTCCTCTCTCATTTTTCTTCTTCCTATATATTGGCAAGGAGGGGCTGTTTTTTAAGTGTTGGACATTTTTGTTTTGGCCCCTCCCTTCTTTTCTTTGGCAAGTGGAGTTGTGGAGCTAAAACCTCCCATTTGGAACTGTAATGCAACCTTGGCCTATTGGCATTTTTACAGTGTATTGTATCAACCTTCGGAGCAAATAAATGCATGTGTGGATGTTTCTCAACCCTCTATGTGTTTTCATTTGCATCCTCCCCGATCTTTCTTTGCGAATATGTTTATCCGTGCTTGATATTGCATTACATTTCTATGGTTTGTGTTTGTTGGCAAAACATATGTTCTTCATTCCTCGGTGCATCACCTCCGTAGTTTAGGTTTTATTTTTATGCATTCTCTTCCTGTCTCCTTGGCAAGTTAGATTAGGTTTTGATAAACCCTCTGCGTTTTATTCGTGCATCACGAGCAGAGGAATAGGAGTCGGCCTTCATCCAGGAGAGCTTTTCCGATTTCGTGAGGTCCACACTTGGGAAAAGCTCCATGTTGTGCGATCGCCTTTGACCGAGACTTTCAACCCATCGCGTTGCACGAGTCCCGTGGGTCTTTGTGATTTCGCACCAACATTTTGGCACCGGTGGGACCAAGAGGTCATCCATGAAAATTTGAAGGATTTTTCATGAAATTTGCACAAAAATTGCAGTCTTTTTACAAATTTCGGATTTTGCACCTCCTAGCCTGAACTCCGAAATCATTTTTCAAGGGTTTATCTTGCTCAAAACAGGCCAAAAATTCACCAGTTGGTAGATCTGAGGGAAATCTTCAAAAGGGTATTTTTAGTTTTTTGATATTTTGATTTCCAAAATTTGAGTTTTTAGTGATTTCGGGTTTTCGGGGTCCGAGAGCATCAAAGCAGCAAATCGGGTTTTGGGGGATGCATTGCATGGTCCTATTCCCGACAGCAGTAATTTCAGGTTTTGAGGGATGTCGGACATGTTCCAAATTCCGACACAAGGCAATTCGGGTTTTGTGAGTTGCATTACATGACTGAGTTCGGATTGAAGATTGTCTCCTCTGGGTCCTTCAAATTTCAAATTATATTTTCAATACCGTCAAGTTTGGTGTGTAACTTGGCAAAATCCAGCCTTCTAGAGGCTTGTTATCTAACACATCTGGCGACTCCGAAGGGATAGAGTTCAGTGGTGTAGCAGCACAAGTTGCCCAGGCACATGAGAAGAATTCGGACAAGGTCTTATACTCGAGAAGAAGGGCTATTTGTCCACTTGCAACTTTCACCAGGTTGGGGAAGGAGAGGAAGAAGATCACAAAGATCACCATCCCCACCTAACAGGACTTTGTCTACACCTCCACCTGGTAGACCTTTTCTCGCATCAACCAGGGTTCTTAGGCCAATCATAATGGCGCATCTACCACCGAATCCCTTTGTCAATTTCACGGGAAGTAGTCCACTTTCCCTAAATGCTCAAAACCAAATTCCGATTGCGGCTGAAGAATATACCCTATTTCACAAGAGAAAATCATACTACTCTATTGATCACATCCGAGGATATTGCTAATGTATCGCATGATCCACGAAATAAACGAAATGGATGTTGCACTCAAGTTGTTGGCCTCATCTTTCAAAGGTAAGGCCTTGATGGTTTAGGAGCCTAGCGGCCGAGGATCTATTACAAGTGGAACCAACTTTGTTCGGCTCTTTGTGAGCCAATTCGGGGAGGGCGGAAAATTTATCCTGTTGGAGCAGTGACAACAATTAAGAGGGCTCCTTAACGAGCAAATGGTAGATTTCAACTTCGAGTTCCAGCGGTCATGGGACAGGATCCCAATAACTGTTAGACCAACTACCGAAGGAGCATTCCTTTATTTCTTGAAGGCTATAAACTCAGACATAGCCATGATGATCCAGTCAATGGGAGGAACAACACTTTGCGGGGGCCTACACACACAAAGGAGAGCAGAGAATTGTTTGATCCAAGTGGCAAGCTTGCACCAAGGCCGCCAATGCCTCTCTATCTAGAGATGGGAAATTCTGACAACTCGATCAAGCACCGAGTTGAATCCCATTCCAACTCCTAGAAATCAAAGTAATAATGAGGCATCCACATCTTCAAATACTTGAAAAGGAATTGCAGGAGGTCTTGAAACAAGCTGCGCAGAACCTTGGGAATGAGCTCATGACTATCAAAGACAGCAAGCTCAAGGTGCTAGGCCATATCAGCCTCAAGCACAGTACCAGAGCTAGGCCCTCATACCAACAAAATAGACCACCACCGCCTCAGCTGCAAATCAAAACCAGAACCAAGGACAACCTCAATTTGCCAGGCCATTTCGGCCGTATGATCCAAATCTGCCCAACACCCTCAAGAGCCTTGGTTCCGATGCAAAACAACATGGCACAAGGGAGTACTGTTTGGTGTTACCTTTGCAATCTACCTCACAATCAGTCGGCATGTTTCAATGGTGCACTGAATCAGGCCTTGATGGTGCAAACCATTGGTGTTCCTCAAGAACCAAGTCAGGAAGAGAATCAGCAGCAAGGAACGCAACAAGAAGGACCTCCAACAGAGACCACATTGGCAAATTGGCAAGCGGAAGACTTACGTGGAGTTAACCAACAGCCTTTCAAGGCGTGGCTGCCAACACACGGTCAAAGAAGAGAGGCATAGTAGAGGAACAACCACCCAATCCAGTTGTTCCTCAACCCGCTCTTACACAACAAGGGGCCAACAGACCAAACATAGCTCCAAATGTGCAAAACCAGCCTAAGGTACCTGTTGCAGCAACACATGCACCTGTTCAAGTTCCAGAAAAGGTTGCACCAAGTAAGGGGCAGCAAAAGGACAGTTCATCCCCCTTCAACATCATCGATCAAATGAAGAAGACACATGTGAACATTTCCATGTGGGAATCACTGGCGATCCCAGGACAACGAGACTTATTGCAAGCTGCAATGACTAATTGATGCACGCCACAAATGTATCAAACCGGGGACATGAGAAAGTTCTCACTAATGCGGTGCTGACATGATGGGGGCAGGACAGAAAAAAATTTGAAGCCTCCACCTTTCTATGTTTCATTGATTGTTGAAACCACTTGGTGCACAAGCGCATGATAGATTCGGGGAGCAAGTAGTTCGGTGATGCCGAAGCAAGATAATGGATCAAGCGAGAGCGAAGTATGAGCCGATCTTGAAAGGGGTAGTCAACTAGATGGAGCAGCGGTGGGAACAGTTGGCATCATCGAGGGTTAAGCCTAACACTACATTCATGTCCTAATGTTACAGTCCTGCAAGATGTGTCTGTAATTGACCTCCCGCCACTCTTTGCGTTGTGTTTATCAAGAGACTTCACTGCAAAGATTGGTGGATATTTATCTGCAGATTGGTCGCACATGATTTTCAGAACAAGGTATGGGGCCAAAGCAACAATCAGATCAGAATCAATTGCCAATTTCCATATTGAGCCTCATGTACCAGGTCCTATCAATGCAAATTGCTCAGCCTTTGATCAGGAGGAGTGTTCAAGTGATCTAGAAGCAGGTACTAAGGTCGAGGGAATTCCTGATTTAACTTTGGATGAATGGGCAAACAAAAGTCATGAATTTGACCCCTATAAGGAAATTGAAGAATCTGAATTGGGTGTGTATTGTGTACACGAAGAAAATTCACCCATTCCTGACATCATTCAGCCTGAACAAAGAGATGAAAGCAAAGTTTGGAAATTATTCTTCGATGGTTCGAGAAGCAGACAAGGTGCTGGAGGTGGTGCAATGTTGATTTCACCACAAGACATCAAGTATTATTCAGCTTTTCGTTTCCAGTTTTCTTGTTCAAACAACACAGCTGAATATGAGGCCTTGATTCATGGAATTCATTGGGCCAGGAAAAGGGGCATAAAGAACCTGCAGGTGTTTGGAGATAGCGAGCTAATCGTCGTCGGCCAAGTCGGGGACAACACGCTACAAAAAATGACTTGCTAAAGAGCTACAAGAAGAATAGGGTATGGGACCTCATTAAGGATTTGAAGCTTTGACATTGTGTCCATACCCGGGAAGAAAAATGAAGCGCTTGAGACAGGCTCGCGGCGATTGGAGCAACGTTTGATGTGGTTGATAACATCGAGAAGAGAAAAAATGAAGCCACACATCCATGTGGTGGTAAGGCAAGCAGATTCAGATAATAACACAAGGTGGCAGTGTTTGAGAATGATCAACAGATCGTCGATTTCTTGCAAGAAGAAGAAGCTGAATTCTCGGCTAGAAATCGGAGATAGGCTAGAGAGCGTGAGTATGGAGATCAAGTAGCAGCTACGGACAAACAAGCTTCCTAAGGGTTTAGTAGCGTTGGAGTCTATCTTGACCCTAACGACCGATTTCGTAAGGAAAAGGCTAACATACAGGTCAAGAGAGAAGATTCAGAGCCAATTCCGGTTGGGGAAGGCAAAACACTTCAAATTGGCAAAGTGGCCACTGAGCAGGAGAAATCAGATTTCATACAGCTTTGCCAAGAATTTCCAGATGTCTTCGCTTGGAGCTATGAAGACTTGAGAGGATTCGATCCAAATTTGGCACAACATACCATAGAATTGGATCCGGATGCTAAGCCCATCAGGCAGAAACAGAGACCAGTCAACCCTCACATTGAGCCTCTAATGAAGAAGGAGCTTAACAAGCTAATAGAGGCAAGCATTATATTCCCGATCAAGCACTCAAGCTGGGTTGCGAACTTGGTCCCAGTCAGGAAGAAGAGCGGAGAAATTAGGTTGTGTGTAGACTTCCGAGACCTCAACAGGGCATCCCTCAAAGATCATTACCCACTTCCTTCGATGGAACAAATATTGCAAGTAGTATCCGGTTCAGAGAGATTCTCTCTCCTAGATGGCTACTCAGGGTATAATCAGGTGATGGTGAAAGAAGATGACCAATTCAAGCGGCTTTCACCACGAATGGGGGACATATGCCTCTGAAAATGCCATTTGGGCTATCAAATCTTGGAGCCACCTTCGAAGGGAAATGGATATGGCATTTAAGGGGTTGATCAATAAAATAGTTCTAATATATCTTGACGACATCACTGTATTCTCAAAAAATGCAGTGGATCACCTCTTTCATCTAAGGCAGGTATTTCAGAGGTGCTAGAAGATTTGGGGTATCATTGAATCCCAAAAAATGCATATTCTTGGCTCACGAGGGAAAACTTCTAGGCCATATTGTTTCAAAGGAAGGGTTGACGATTGACCCAGAGAGAGTCGAAGCAATTCAAGCTTTGCCATTGCCAAGTCACAAGAAGGCTCTTCAAAGCTTCTTAGGACGGATCAATTTTGTCCGCAGGTTTGTTCCAAACTTTGCAGCTCTCGTAAAGCCAATAACGCTGATGTTAAAGAAGAGCATGGCATTTAAGTGGACATCTGAAGGCAAGGAAAGTTTCAAGGCAATAAAGGAAGCTATATCTCAAGCTCCGACTCTTGTCAATCCAGACTTCTCCAAAGATTTCATGTTATATGCCTTCGGTGGTGGGGACATAATTTCTGCAATCCTGGTACAACAGAACAAAGGAGGATTAGAGCAACCAGTTGCTTTCTTCAGTCAAGGCTTGGAGGAATATGAAACTAGATACTCTTTCATTGAAAAGCATGTCCTTGCAGTGATCAGGAGCTTAAAGAAATTCAAGCACCTAGTCTCAAACAACAAGATCCAATTGTTGGTCTCTCATGCGGGAGTTAAGGACTTCCTTCTAAACAAGGATCTGAATGAGAAGCGTGCAGGATGGATAACTCGTGTCATGGAATATGACATCGAGATCAAGGTCACAAAGCTAGTACGTGGAAAGGGACTATGCGAACAGCTAGCCTTGAGTCAACAAGTTGAAGCAGGTGATGAAAAAGAGACTGCCTTGGTACTACAGGATGGTCAAGAACATGAAAATGATGATGTGCCTACTCCTTGTTGGACTC
Source organism: Taxus wallichiana var. yunnanensis (assembly GCA_018340775.1). NCBI lineage: Eukaryota > Viridiplantae > Streptophyta > Pinopsida > Cupressales > Taxaceae > Taxus > Taxus wallichiana. Next base: position 964,345,736 of record CM031242.1, on the reverse strand, counting down.
AGAATATGATTCACTTCCTACAGACAGGCCTATGCCCTCCAGAAATGAGCAAAGCAAAGAGAAGATACTTTAGATTACAAGCTATTCCATATGTGCTTGTTGATGGTGCTTTGTTCAAGAGGGACATCAATGGAGTTCTATTGAGGTGCATTGGGACAGGTCAAATTGAGAGGGTGTTACGAGATTTTCACGATGAAGATTCTGGTGGACATTTTGCCCCACGAGTGACAGCTCTCAAGATAATGAAAGCAAGGTATTATTGGCCCACGGTGTTGATGATTTGCTATACATGGATAAGTGCAAGAAATGTGCACTCTTCACAGGCAAAGAGAGACTAGCAGCACTTCCATTGCACCCAATTCTGGTTGACCAACCATTTATGCAATGGGGATTGGATTTCGTCGGGGTCATCAATCCAAACTCAAGCCAAGGCCACAAGTGGATTCTCACGGCAACGGACTATTTCACCAAGTGGACCGAAGCGGTAGCGCTCAAGGAGGCAAACGAGTCCAATATACTAGAGTTTTATGAAGGAATAGTGACCAGGTTCGGTGTGCCGGCCACTATCATATCAGATAATGCATTGGCATTCATAGGTTCCAGGATAACAGAATGGGCTGTCAAGAATGGAATCTACTTGAGCACCTCTTCAAATTATTACCCGCAGGGTAATGGACAAGCAGAGTCCACAAACAAAAATTTGCTAAGAATCATCAGGAGGACTCTGGATGAAAATCAAAGAACATGGCATACCAGGCTAAAATCAGCATTGTGGGCTGACAGGATAACACCAAAGAGGTCTACAGGCAATTCCCCTTACAAGTTGGTCTATGGAAAAGAGGCAGTATTGCCTATATCATTAGAACTGCCTGCATTGGAGTTCATGAAGCAATTGGAGTTGGCTGAGTTCGAACCAATGGAGGCTAGGTATGCAGAGTTGATGGAATTGGAAGAAATTAGAGAGCATGCAGCTCAAACAATCGAGAAAGATCAGGCCTTAGTGAAAAGATGGTTTGATAAGAAAGCAAGAGCAAGGACCTTCCTGGAAGGGGACTTAGTTCTGAAATGGGATGCAGACCAGGAAAAACTAGGAAGGCATTCCAAATTTGATGCCATTTGGAGTGGCCCCTATATGGTCACGGGATGTAAAAATAGCAATGCCTTCAATTGTCTACATTGGACGGAGAAGAACTTCCGATTCTAGTCAATGGAATCTATCTTAAACATTGCTCTTGAAAGAGAAAAGTTCTACCCTTGTAAATATTAGCCTAGATTTCAATTCCTCTAAGTGCATGTGCACATTGTCTTATTGTAGTTAGGTTTCGGTTTCCGTAAGTGCTTTTGGCACGAGGTTTTGTTACTCTAGGGTTGGTTTCTCTGGTTCGAGTGTGCTCTCGGAAAAGGAGTTGCGGTGTCGGGCTGGGATCGGGTATCGAGGTTGGTTTGAGGGTTGCTTATGACTCCATGCCCAATGGATGCTTCAGGAAAGCGATATCTTCATCTAGCAGGCAGATGACCCCGCTGAGTCGCCAAATTGTTGACAAAAATATGCCCCCGCGCTCATATTTATGGCCAACTCCTTTGTTCCCCTTATCTTGTGCCTCAGTCTCCATTTTTCGATTTTCAGGCACTCAAAAGTTTCTGGAAGTGGCACCATTGGATAGAGCTTTTTATCAGCTTTCCAGAAAGGTAAAATTTTCCCCCTAACTCCTCATATTTTTCAAGTTACGGCTCGGCGGAGTTTTTGTGGGAAATTTTCCCCTAGCAGGCCCGCAGCCAATCGGAAGCCGCCACGTGTCCTTGAAAGTGGCGGAGAGCGGAGGAAAACTTGGAAAATTTCCAAGTTTTGGACAAATTTGCAAAGGAAAATTTTTGGCCCGCGGCCCCGCCGGCGAATCAGAATGCGCCACGTGTCAGGGGGGAGCAGGGTAAAAAATTCGCTAAGTGTTGGCGCATGGGAGATTTTTGCAATTTTGGCCCGCAACCAATGAGGTGCTTCCACGTGTCCCAGGGGGGACGGCGGGTGTCGGGGGAAAATATCAGATTTTTGGCCAAGTTTTGGTCAAAAAGGTCAAAATGGAAGGATTGGCCCGCATGGCCCGCGAGCCAATAAAACGTCGCCACGTGTCCTCACCATCGGTCTCGGCGTCGACGCAAGGAAATCGGGTTTCCGGATCGGGTTTCATCGTCGGAGAAACAACAAGAGGAAGCATGTCGGAGTTCTAAAAAACCCGACACAAGGAGATATGTCGTCGGGTCTCCAAAACCCGACGCACAAAGGAAATCGGGTCGACAAGTCGGGTTTGCACGTCGGAAACGCATGGCGCAAAAGCATGTCGGGGGTTCTCCAAAACCCGACACCAAAGGATATGTCGCAGGGGTTCCAAAACCCGACACAAGGCAAATCGGATTTCCGGATCGGGTAAACAGGTCGGAAACGCATGATGAAGGAGCATGTCGGGAGGTCGTCAAAACCCGACACAATGCAAATCGGATTTCCGGATCGGGAAAACAAGTCGGAAACGCACGGATCAGAAGCATGTCGAGCAGTCCTCTATACCCGATGCAAATGCACAAGGGAGTTCGAACCCATCAGGCGTTGGGGATCTCACCTACCACCATGGTTGTTGAAGAGTTAAGTGCAGTTTTGGAGGTGGTTGGAAAAGGGGGCAAATTTTCTCTCTCTCATTTTTTCTTCTTCTATATATTGGCAAGGAGGGCTCTTTTTAAGGGTTGGACATTTTTGTTTTGGCCCCTCCCTTCTTTTCTTTGGCGAAGGAGTTGTGGAGCTAAAACCTCCCATTTGGGCTATGTAATGCAACCTTTGCCTATTGGCATTTTTACAGTGTATTGTATCAACCTTCGGAGCAAATAAATGCATGACTGTGGATGTTTCTCAACCCTCTATGTGTTTTCATTTTGCATCCTCCTGATCTTTCACTGCGAATATGTTTATCCGTGCTTGATATTGCATTGCATTTCTATGGTTTGTGTTTGTTGGCAAAACATATGTTCTTCATTCCTCGGTGCATCACCTCCGTAGTTTAGGTTTTATTTTTATGCATTCTCTTCCCTGTCTCCTTGGCAAGTTAGATTAGGTTTTTGGTAAACCCTCTGCATTTTATTCGTGCATCTGAACAGAGGAATAGGAGCCGGCCTTCATCTCGGAGAGCTTTTCCGATTTTAGCGAGTCCACACTTGGGAAAAGCTCCATGTTGCCAGGCGATCGACCTGAGACTTTCAACCCATCGCGTTGCAGAGTCGGGAGTGCTGTGATTTCGCACCAACATGACCTTGCCTTAGAAAAGAAGATCCATAACTCATTTGGGGGTGCTATGATTTCACACTAATAGTAAAAACATGGGGATTAAACCCTTGCATGGGGATTAACTTACGTGTTTTAATGGATAATTTAGAGACAAGGATATGTTGATTGGACCTAAAACCTAAGTGCAATGGCATCATACACAATTGGTATTATGGTTTCTATATAGCTATCAAAAAAACAATTATAGTTTGCCTCTAGCCATGAGGTACGTAGTTTTTCTAGGTGTGAATGATGTAGGTGAAGTACACCTTAGAAGTGTGAAGGGAAATGAAACATACTTTTGGTAATGGAGTTTCTCACTCGAGAGTTGTCAGGCCGAGATGGCAACCCAACAGATGAAATTACTTCCCTGGGATCAGGTAGTAAGGATGTATAAAAGGAATTCTCAAAATAGTTGTTATAATGGATAAGGTATTTAGACAAGGAGAAAGTGAAGAGAAAAAATCTTTTTGACAACTTCTCACAAATCTTAGAGATGTGAATCCAACAATGTATGATTGGAATTTATTGGATGATTAGAACAAAATTTGATTATACAAAGCTAGCAATGAATAATTTGATAATAATATTCAACTGGTTTCCACAAAGAGTAACATGAATAACCATAACAAAATAAAATTAATTTCATTGAAAAGACTTGTTGCACGTAGCATTATAACTACAAACAAGTACCTCAACACACCGACTAGAGGTCAAAATAATGAACTTGATGTTGATTTATTAATTACTAATGATGCAAGGGTTATGTTAACATCCAATCTTTGGATAGAAATCAGGTCTTGTAAATGGAGCTCAAGGATATATTCAAAGCATAATATACACACTGGTAGTGGTCCACCAAAACCACCAACATATTTAATGGTTGAATTTGATAATTACTTAGGAATACCATTTGAAAATAGAACTCCACGTACCATCCCAATTACACCAATAAAAAGGGGATGCACACACCAATTACCCTTACGGTTGGCATGGGTGTTGACAATACATAAATCATAAGGTTTGACTCTTTCCAAGGCTACAGTTGATATTGAACAAAGGGAAACAATGCATGGTTAACATTTGTGGTTACCTCTCGAGTAAAGTCATTGGAAGGTCTAAGAATATTTCGGAATTTACATATGACCATTATGAAAAGATGAAGATGGGAAAACTATTTTGAAAATGAAAGGTTGTGGAAGAAAACCTTAAAGTCCTTAGAATATAAATAATGTCCCCTATGTAATACACATTTAATTTTATGATTTTGTCATTTAATGTGATGTACATTTTGCATTTTGATTCATATGAAATAATGTTGTATTTTTTTAACATGATACTATTGTTACTAATAAAATCCATAAGAACTTTGTGTATTATTGACCTAGAATTTTTATTACCCATACTTATTCTCTTAAGAGAGAGGATTCCCTCTTTAAATGCCTCTATGATGTCCCTTGTAAGATATTTGAGTCTAAAAGGATTAATTGTTAACATTTTCTCATTTTAGTTGATGTTTATGACATTTTGATCCAAATGAATATTAGAAAAGATTATTAAATGTTTGTCTTTCCATGAAAATTTCAATATATTATCTTGTATATTGTTGGTTTTGATTTACATAAAATATACCTTAAAGTAGTTCAATCAAATTCATTAGGAATTTTTTTGAAATATTAAATATATAACACAGGTCAAATGTTCTCCCGAGTTCTCGATATTATATAGAAAGAATCGTTGGTTTCACCGATGAGCTACATGGGCGGGGATCCTTATTATTAATAATATGATTCTTAAGTCACCAACTAGAGACGTTCTCATCCAGGTCATTCATGTGCGAACTAAATTCCCACATCCTGGTTCTGACTTTATTTTTGGTATCATCTTATGTATAATGCAACTCCTGTAGATGTTACTAGCATACCTATCTTAGATAAATATATGTAAAATATGCCGAGAGGTATCATTCTCGAGGTGCCTATTCCACTTATGTCACAAATTCAAAATAGGCGCCTCGAGAATGATACCTCTCGGCATATTTTACATAGATTCATCTAAGATATGTATGTTAGTTATGTCGAGAGGCAATTATAGCACAATATCGTGCCCGTGAAAGAAAAACTATGGCCCGCATTATTTTATATATACACTTTAATTTGTAAAAATTATACATTTGTAATATGCCACTCAACTTTGCAAAATCAAAACAAATAATGCACTTTTACATAATTATATAAGATTTTTTATTTTAGGATTTGTGTAAATAGTAAATTTAATTTAACATGGCATTTAAATAGGGGCCTTCTCTCTTCCTCCATTTTTTAATGAATATAATCAATTTATTATTTTAAGTTTTCCAATAAAATACATATGTGTGAATTAGTATTGATTTAAGTATATATTTCCTTGTACATCATTATAATCTAAGGTATTTATTTATCTTTGATTTCTTACATTTGTATTATATTTATTTTATCTATTTATTTAATATGTGAAGACTCCTTTTCGATTGTTAGAAACCACATAATATGCAGAATGAATACGCGAGAAAATAGAATAACAAAATACCAGTTTATAGAGATAGAGGAAAATAAAATATATGAAATACCAAACATGCAAGAGATGAACACCATATTTATGTGGTAAAACCCCAACTGAGTGCTTAGGAAACATCCATGGTGCAAGATATCAAAATTTATTAACTCAAGATGAACATATTACATGTGAACTCGTTATGAGAAACTTTAGATCTCCACAAAAATATATACACCTAATTGGTGAAGTATAGTTAGGATTCCTCCTCCTAAAAATAGAGTGGAAAAATGCCATTAGGATTTTCCTTCCTAAAAATAGAATTCAATTGAATTCATCTTTCTAGAAACAAGGGATTGATTCCTTAATTTTTGCTTTGAGGGCTCCACCCCCAAACCCCCTCTAGGGGGCTCCATAACATGTAGTAAGCCCCCTGGACCCCCTGACAAGAGTGGGGGGCAGGCCCCCCCCCACACCCCCTTTAAGAAGTGAGGTACAAACCATGCCCAAAGGATCAAAATTTAACTTTGTTGGCACATATCTAACAATCTCCACCTTGACAACAAATCCACTTGATATCTTACACGACCAACTCATCACCTTTTCTACAAAGCCAAGAGAATCCAAACACCATTTTAGCTTCTCTAATAGTACTAGTTTTGTGAACATATCAACACAATTTTCTATGGTGTGGACCTTTTCTAGTGCTATTGTCCCTTCATCAATAACATGTCTAACAAAATGATACTTAACTAGCAATATGCTTTGTCTTACTATGATAAGCCGGATTCTTGGCCAAATAAATAGCACTTTGATTGTCACACAATACCTTCATCTTGTATTGATCTCTTCCAAACTCATCAATAGGCCTTTTAGCCAAATTGCCTCTTGACAAGCATGATAGGCAGCTACATATTTTGCCTCAGTTGTTGACACAACAATAATCGTTTGAAGCTTTGACATCCAACTGATAGGTCCACCTGCAAGTGTAAAAACATAACCAGAAGTTGATCTTCTTTTATCCAAATCACCTAAAATCTGAATCAACATATCCACAAATAGAATCACTAGTATTATTATAGGTGATGTAATAATCACTTGTGCCTCACAAGTAGTGAAACACCCACTTCACTGTTGACCAATGTTCTCTACTTGGATTTTCCATAAATCTACTGATAACTCCAACTGCATGTGAAATGTTAGGCCTTGTACATACCATAACATACATTAAACTTCCTACTACACTAAGCATATGGTACATGAGACATATACTCCTTTTCTTCTTCTTCTCTAGGACATAAACTTGAAGAAAGTTTGAAATGGGAAGCAAAAGGGATTCTAACTGGTTTCACATCTTTCATACCAAATTTGGTTAGTATCTTTTCCAAATACCTATGTTGTGATAACCAAAGCTTACCATTTATCTTGTCTCTATGTATCTCCATGCCTAAGATTTGTTTTGCAAGCTCCTAGATCTTTCATATCAAATGTCCTAGCCAAATGAGCCTTTAAATTTTTATTTCTACCATGCTTTTTCTTGCAACAAGCATATCATCAACATACAATACTAATATAATGAATAAGCCATTGTCAAAAACTTGAAATAAACACAATGGTCATACTCACTCCTTAGAAAATTTTGGCTCATCATGAAAGCATCAAACTTCTTGTACCATTTCTGGGTGACTATTTTAGGCCATACAATGATTTCTTGAGCTTGCAAACAAATCCTTTTTTTTATTTTTTACAAATCCTTTAGGTTGTTTTTTGTGTGTGTTGTGTGTGTGTTGTGTCCATATATATATGTCTCTTTTCAAATCTCCATGTAAGAATGTTGTTTAACATCTAATTGCTCCAACTCCAAATCAAGTAAAGAAACTAGTGCTAAGACTACTGAATTGAAACAAGTTTAATAACTAGGTGAAAAGATTTCATGAAAATCAATACCTTCTTTCTATGTAAATCCTTTTTTGCTACTAGTCTATCCCTAAACCTTTCAACTTTTTCATCAACACCTATCTTCCGTTTGTAAACCCATTTGCAGCCAATAGGTTTTCTACCTTTTGAAGTTCTACTAGGTCCCATGACCTATTATTTTCCAAAGCATCCACATCCTCCTGCATTTCCCTTTTCCATTTGGCACTATCCACATCTTCTAATGCTTCCTGATAACAATTAGGTTCCCCATCATTAGAAATCAAAGCAATTGAAATATTGGGATTGTACTTACTAGGAGGATGCCTAACATGTGTAGATCTCCAAATTGGTTGTGGAGGTGTTTCCTCATGTTGTTGTGACCTCCATATTGAATGCTCAGGTGTTTCCTCAAGCTGTTGTGAATCTTCAACGTCTTCAACATATGCAAATGATTGTTTTTCTTCCTTTTCAAGTATCTAAAGATGGTTGAATTTCAACCTTCACATTTTCATGTTTAGGTTCTTGTTCTTCTTTGATTTCACATCTGATTTTAGGAGAGGAGACTCCTCAAACTCTACATCTCTACTAATGATGATTTTGTGGGTAGTAGGATCCCACACTCTATATCCCTTAACACCATCTACTTCACCATACCCAACAAAGATGTAGTTCTTCGATCTTGGGTCTAACTTTGAACATTGATTTTTATTAGTAAGATCATAAGCATTACAACCAAAAAAATTCAAGTTTGAATAATCACATGGATGACTGTCCATACCTCTTCAAGAATCTTGACAATCTATTGCAACTGATGGTGAGCAATTTATTAGATAAAAATTTGTACAAAAACTTTCTTCCCCATAAATGTTGATCCAAATTTGCATTGTTGAGCATGCTCCTTGCTCTCTCTAAAGAGTTTATTCATGCATTCAGCAACCCCATTTTTTTGTGGAGTATAGCTAGTGGTTTTATGCCTTTCAATCCCATCTTCCTTGTAATAGTTCTGAAATTCCAAGGATGTGAACTCACCTCCATTATTTGTTCTTAAACATTTGATAAACATGTCAAGTGCACTTTTCAACCAAAGCTCTAAATTGCTTAAATGTATTGAAAACATCATATTTTCTCTTAAGAAAGTAGACCCATACTTTCTGGAGTAATCATCTATAAATGTAACAAAATACAATGTTCCACCATATGAAATTAAAGGTGTTGGACCCCAAAGATCAGAATGAATATAATCAAGAATACCTTTTTACTTACATGACTTTCACTTTAAATTTTGTCTACATTGTTTCCCAAAAACACAATGCTTGCAAAAATTTAAGTCTAGAAACTTTAAATCAGGGAGTAACTTACGATCTTTCAAAACCTTTAATCCTTTCTCGCTCATGTGCCCCAAACGTAGATGCCATAAATGAGTATAATCTTCTTATTTTTTTTACATACCACTGTTTGATTGATATTTGTACTCCCTTGTAATATGTAAAGATTCCCTACTTTTAGAGCCTTCATTACAACTAAGGAACCTTTAGACACCTTTAGAGCTCCACCTTGACCTATGAACTTATAACCACTAGAGTCTAATTCACTCAAGGAAATCAAATTTCTTTGTAGTTTTGGTACATGTCTTACTTTTGTTAGATTCCTTACTATACCATCAAACATTTTTATCTTGATGCTACCAATCCCTTCAAGTTTTACAAGAAACATTATTTCCCAAAAGAACAGAACTACCATCAAGGGTTGGTAAGAATAAAACCAACCTCTATGCGGACACATGTGATGTGTAGCACTAGAATCCAAAAACCATTCATGATGATAAGAGGAAACATTACAAACAGATAAAACTTCATCAGTCATACCTTCACTTGTTTCTACTTGATTTTCTTCCTTGGTGACATCTTCCTTCTTTTCTGATTCTTTCCTCTTCCAACAATCCTTCTTAAGATGCCCTACTTTTCCACAATGCAGCACCTTGCCTTACTCTTCCCGCCTTGTGACTTAGATCTAGATGTACCTCTTGAGTTTTGACCTCTTTCTTTAGATCTGCCTCTAGCAAACATGGCTTCAGGTGTAGAGTTCTCTCCAGTAGATTTTCTTCTCATTTCCTTAGCCAACAATGCTCCCACAATAGAATCATAGTCAAGATCATCAACAATACTAAAACTAATAGAGGTTACTATATGATCCCAAGAATCAGTAAAGTACATAACAAGGTGACTTGCCTTGTCTTCATCCTCCACTTTCACACCAATACTAGTCAACTGGCATAACAAAGTATTGAAAATATTTAAATGATCAAAAATTTTCATACCTTCTTTCATCCGCAATGTATACAACTGCCTCTTTAGGTAAATATGATTTGTTACATATTTCATCATGTACAAACTTTCTAATCTGGTCCATAAGCACTGTATTGTCTTTTCTCCCACAATATTGAAAAGAACTTCATCTACTAAACACAACCATATTGCATTGAGAGCTTTTGTATCCAACTCTTCCTAGTCATCATCATCCATCCCTATAGGTTTCTTTTCCTTTCCATCAAGGCTTTGTGAAGCCATGTTGCACCAATACATCACGTGCTTTGAGTTTCCACAACTCAAAGTTGTTCTTGTCATTAAACTTCTCCACCTCAAACTTTGCACTTGACACTTTCTCCATTTGATGTAATAGCAACACCAAATACAGAACAATTGCTGTAAATCTAGAAAAATGTCGCTCTAACACCACTTGTTAGGAAACCACAGATTATGCAGAAATGAATATGCAAAAAGTAGAATAACAAAATACCAGTTTACAGAGATAGAGCAAAATAAAATATATGAAATACCAAACATGCAAGAGACGAACACCAGATTTATGTGGTAAAACCCCAGCTGAGTGCTTAGGGAAACATCCACGGTGCAAGATATCAAGCTTTATTAACTCAAGATGAACAAATTACATGTGAACTCATTATGAGAAACTTTATATCTCCACAAAAATATATACACCTAATTAGCAAAGTACAGTTAGGATTCTTCCTCCTAAAAATAGAGTGGAAAAATGCCATTAGGATTTTCCTTCCTAAAAATAGAATTTAGTTGAATTCGTCTTTCTAGAAACAAGGGATTGATTCCTTAATTTTTGCTTCAGGGGCTCTGCCCCCTACGACAAGAGTGGGGGTAAGCCCGCCACATCCCCTTTAAGAAGAAGATTACAAACCGCGCCACAAAGGGGTCCAAAATTTAACTTTCTTTGGACACATATCTAACATTTTTGTTACAAATTTAATACTAGATAACTCTAGACATCACACACACACACACACACACACACACACACACACACATTAGCCAAATTTCACAAGAAAACTCACTTAAATTACATTGACAAGAAATTTGAAATTTCGAAACTTACAATCTTCTTTATTAGAGGATATACCTAGATACAAAAATTAAAAATATCTAAAACAATATTGAAAGCATCCTTGGTCCTGGATAAAATTATTAAATAGAAATTTATACATATTAAAACCATAAGTGGCGATATGCAAAAAGGATTCATGGAATCTCTTTATGAAAATAAAAATGACAGGACAAACACATAAAACTATATAAAATCCAAGACCTCAAGAAACTTCCCTATGTGGGACACAATTTAACGTGAGGAGCTACTACGAACTTGCCATTCCGAATGGGAGATGGCTCTATGAAGCTGGGTGTTACAGAGTGCACACTCTTTGAAAATGGCACTTCATCAGTGTGAATAGGATCGTGTTGCTGAATCACTAACACTGAAGCGCTGGATTGAATTGTAGATGAGGCTAGCAGATCCCCAATTGGACCCAGTTCAGCACACTCTGCAGTTCTATCAGCCAAATCTGCAACCAATGGAGAAGGAAACCGCCCTCTGCCCACCAAAATTAAGTTGTATTTGTTGCTCTTCCCAATTGCAAGGACTGAATCCACCGTGTTACTGATCTGCTGCTCTGTATACGCAATGGATCCCTTGACATCCTCGGTATTAGAAGGGTCCATGCCATTGATGATATCAGCCAAAGCTTCCTCATCTAACATTCTTTCTTGCTCTGTATTGATTTTTGCAGTAGAGAACTTGTAGGCCTCAACATGGTCATGTGTAGGAAGGGGAGTTAAATTGAGCACAACATGGTCATTTCCTCTCTCAGGAAGGAACCTTATGACTGTCAATTTGATACCAGGATGTTCTGCCATTCTTCTTCCATAAACTAAAGCCTCACGGTCATCTGGACCTCCAAAGAAGAGCACGGCAACATTATGGGAGACACTAGAAGGTTGTTGTTGGGACTGACCCCCAAGACTCCTGTTGATTAGGATGCCGACAGAGCAAGGAGCATGCTCCAATACCCTCTGGTTCACAATCCTTATTCCAGCATTAACAGACTCCATGACGCCATCTACTCTTTGGTATTTGTGGAAAGGAAGAATAATCATTGCAACCCTCTTTTCTTCGGCAATGTTGCAAACATCTTCGTGCATGTCTTCAAATGTAGATATTTCAGTCATGGTTCTAACCGCTACCTTGCTTAGTTGTTCGTATGCATCGAAAGCGATTAATATCTGGTCTTCATGTGACCTGTTTCTGTTCCAGAAAGGTCGGCCATTTTTTCTTGCCTTGTGAACCAACATGATGGATGAGGACCTTTCTGAGAGCTCCACGAGGTGCATGATATAGAGGCGCATGGCAGACTTCTTGATTCCTCTTGAAGCTTCCATCAAGTTAATGATGGCAGGTATATTCCTGGTGCCATGCACACAGGCCAGAATCCTGAGCTCGTCTTTTAGTTTGTCTCTTTGTATTTTCCGGTGCTTATATGGGACTTGCTTCCTTGCTGGTTTGTATATGGCCATTATAAGTGGGGTAGTGATGAATGTTGTGAACAGAGCCATCAGAACCATAAGGGCAAACACTTCGTCGTTCAAAACCTTAAAGCCAAAAGAAACAAGGTAAGAAGGGAATATAGAACAAATTGAATCCCGGTGCTTGTATAAAAGATATCAATAAAAATTGGCCACCACGGCATCCATTTAACTGTTATATGGCAACATTTTTTCTCATCAGATAATTTCTTTTGTTGTTTGGAAGAGGAAATTGGAAAGTCGCATCATCTAAAATGTATAATGGAAGGGGTGGAATTAGATTTAAACACCATCTATCCACAATCAGCACAATTTACGGAGAAGGTGATGGATGTGTAAATCAACTAGAACCCTTCAATGATTGAAAGTTTGAAATTATGTAACAAATCAAAAAAATGCTTAGGAATTTAAATATGAACATTTGTAAAGTGTATATATATAAAAGATATCTATACTAATTTTTAAAAAATAATATAATCAATATTTCTATTGGCATTTTTCATATAGGTGTGTTTAAAATATGGAGCACCTTATCTAGTCTATGTGTTTCAAATTTTTGTGAGGTGACCGATCATTCTTGCTATTTTGGTCAAATTAGTCAAAATCAATTCCATTAGTTTTCTTTTATCACCGTTAGTTAAGTTTCCATGTCATCAATGTTGCCAATTATTCCCAAATCGTTCCATCAAATATCAACTATCTGCCAATCGTAAAAAAATTGTCTCGTGAAGTATAGTCTCGATTCTTGAACTAATGAATTGGCTTTAACGAAAAAATATCTCCATGCTTCATGTACAATTTGACAGCATAGATGATGGTAAAGTGTTAATTCTTAACCGTAGATATTAAATTTAGGGGACATAACAACTATTTTAATTTTGATTAACAATCATAAACTTAAAAGAATGGAAATGTTTAAGAGTTTAAAATTTTAATGTTATTTTTTATATTCCTTTTTTAAAACAATTATATAATTAATACAAATTTTTACAATATATTATTCATTATATTTTTAAAATGTTAAGAAAAATTATAATCATGTCAAGAGACATTCTATAATTGTAATTGAGAAATGATGGGTCATAATAATGCTCCTAAATGTGTTCGTTTATAATCTAATCTTAAATTTGACATCTATGTTATCATTATGAGAAGTTTTTATTTTTTGGAAAATTCAATCGAAAATTAATAATATCATAGATATACATTAGAGTATGGATCCTACTTTTTTATATGCACTAATGTAGCAAGATTGAAACAATTTTCACTATTTAATGAGAATTTTTTTAAGTGTTAATGTTATTACTAATTGCGGTATATTATTTACTCAAAATCCAAGAGAATCACTATGAAATTGATATCTCCAAACATCTTTCAAATACATGTATTGCAAATATCCATACTAATACTAACATGAAATAACAAAAATTAAAATTGTATGTGAAATTTGAAGTTAGTTTTCCACATAAATAAAAATTATATATACATGAAAATAGTGACGCGGGAATTGGTTTTATATTAAATGCAATATAATTAATTATATACATAGTAATTCACATCTAAATATATAGGAATCAATAAAATCATATTTAATTGTATAAAATGATATTGCTGAAGTATAACTAATTGACAAGAGGATGTTTTAGAATAATATTTTATTTTTCGTGGTTTTGGGACAATCATTAGAAAAAGATAACATAATGTAGGTTCAAATAGTTACGTGAAGTAGACCTTCAAAATTAGCATGATCTAAGAACCTTGACCAAAATCACATGTTTGACTAGAACACGGGGTAAGTACATTTACGAAATTATCAGAACTATAGAATATGATTAGAGAAACTTATGCACATGATGAATCTTATTTGATAATAATTTGTGTTTTTTAATAATTTTTTCAAAACCTTGCTCATTGTTACATAATTCTACATGGATATTTGGGAAACTAACCTCCTTCCTTGTGGCCTTAATGTGGCAAAAACATCTTGCAAAAAATGCAATTAAAATATTGTTGCATTTTGTTTCTATTCCAACTTATTATACTACTTATACTCTTCGTGTTAAAATGACTACCATGATGAACACTTTGCATGAATTGTGAAATCGAATTAAGGTGTTCTACCAAGGTTCTTAAAATTCATGTAACATGGTCACTTCCACATATATATTACTTAATGTTTTGGCTTACGTCATGCTTTCTTACCCCTTCCTAGAAGGTTTCAATGTTCCAAAGTTTGAATTATACAATGGGAAAGAAGATCCATCTCACCACCTTTTTATGTCTATTTCTTTAGAATTTTCATGTGATGATCGATGATTGACCAATCCTTTTCTTAAGATTTTGCATAGATAAGTATTACTACCATTACTATGTTATATATCACCATTCACCTAGCTAAGACATTACTACCATTACTAGTTTTTTGTTTGCAATATTATGCACAACACTCTCACATGGATATTATCTATCACTAAGTTTTTCTAACTCATTCTTCTTAAGTTTCTTTTAGTAAAGCCAACTTTTACCATCATAAGTTGATTTACAAATAAATATGAGAGATACGATGATCCATAGAGATCCAAAATGAATCTACTTCATCGAGATCACCAAAGAAAGAAGAAGAAAAATGAAGAAATGGAGGTTTTGTCTTTATGTTACAGAACCATTTGCTTTGTGCAGAGTGGCGATTCAAAACCGCCGCCAACCAAGGAGGCGGTCCTGTGACCTGGCCGGCCTGAGATGGCATGGGCGTGGTCCCTGTCACTTTCAAATAGAAAATTAAATTTGAAAACAAACAGTCCCGGAATTGGAAAGGTTGTCCCTGTCTCTTCTCCTTCATGACCTTTCCCATCCTCTAGTGCACAGGAGGACATGAGAAAGGCTATAAATACATGTAGGAAGGAGTGTTTTGAGCATTAGAAGTAAGAAAATTCATGGGAATAAGTATAAGAGTTCTAAAGCGATGGAATTGAATTTGTAGAAGAAAGAGTTTGAGAATAGAGCAATTAAGTAGTTAGGAGGAAGTGTGAGACATTGTCAATTTCCTTTCTCACTTATTGTAAGTCTGTATCTCTCATTTTTTTATTGAAAAGCATATCCATATATTAATGATGAGAAAATGTACAATGCTAATCATACAAAATCGGGTGGAAAAGATCACACCCCATATGCAAGATCATAGTAGCCATTAAAGGCTACGAGTGGCACAAGTTACATAATCATTTCGATAGAAGCTTTTCAATCAAAAAAAATTTGAGCAAAATTACAGGAAAACCAGCAAAAATCTCTAGACATGGAGCTAGGCGGCGGCAGCAAACATGGAGGAGGCGATTGAGGCGGGCTCTTCGGACGATCACCCCAACCACCAAGAGTGGTGGTGGGGGTGTCATCAATCGGCTCCCAGCCGTCCTCTTGTGGTTTTTCCGCCTCGGTTCCCCACCAGGAGGGTGAAATGGCCAATGAGAGCTGAGGAAACTTAGACTGATTCGGGCCCTGCCACCCAGAGCCGCCACCACCCAGCCGACCAAACACCCCAGGGGCGGGTGGAGCCCATGATGGAGGTGGAGAGGGGACCCACCGGTGAGGAGAGGTGCTCCGCCGCCCACGAACTGGGCCCCTGTCAAAATTGTGCCACCCACGGGAACGGGAGCGCGACCTTGTGAGCGGGAGCGGCGATGAGGAGAATCGGCGGAACACGACCGACAAGATCTGGGGCACTCCCCCAATGATCCAGCAGGGTTTGGAGGTGTTCAACCTCGATGCGGACTTTCTCTTCTTGAACCTGGATCTGAAGCGAGACATTGGAGATAACAACAAGCTTGTTAGAAATAGCAAAAATTCTATCCATTGTCTCCTTATTAAAAATAGTAGCATTTCTATATTTCCAAATATGATACAATATAACTGCTCTGAAAGAATGCCATATGTTATAAAATTTTACAGGAATAAAAGCCGAGTCCCCCAAAAGAACCATTTTCCACGTAAAGAAGGTGGGCAAAAAGGTTGAAAAAGGGTGTGAATCCAGCGCCAGGCAGACTGAGCATGAGGGCAAAACCAAAAGAGATGAAGAAGAGTCTCAATGTGGTTGCAAAAAGGGTAGCGCAATGGAGGAGCTCCCAGAAGAATGAGGTGTTTGCCCATCGGGAAGCCCTTGATGAAGAATACTCCAAAGAAAGTGAGCAACTTTGGGCTCTATAGGAATGGACCAAACGACAGAGAAGCATTGCTTCCACCCAAAACGAGTGGAATGCAAGCTCCAATGAGCATTGAGCTTGTTGAGAGGGAGCCGTCGTGCGAGAAGCTTGTAGCCCACCCGAGGTTTATAATTTCTGAAGGGGGTGGCAGAGGGCCAATGCCAATCAAACCACCATGGGCGTTGCGTAGTGACACCAATTTTATGCAGACAATCACCAGGTATGAGCTCTTGAATAAGAGAAATGGCTTGTTTATCATTATCATGAAGAGCAAATGTAGCTTTCAGGCTGTCCCATGTAAGCCAATCCCTGGTGATAGGACAGAACAGGTCCTGAATAAACTTAATTCCTTTTTTGAAGAACTGCAAACCCTTAAGTTGTAAGGAAAGAGCAAGAGGCTTGTCATGATATTGAATAACCGAATTCCACCACAAACTGAGAGAGTTGAGAGAGAGCCGTTCTGGAAACCATCACCCCGCCAAAGCAGGTGGGGTTTGAGAAGCTCCCAGGCCTTCCAAATGCTTTTGGCCACAAAAGAACCACCAATTTTGATAGGAACATGGCATAGCAATAAAGAGTAGTAGTTCAAACCCTGCCAAGCCTTCCGATTAAGTGGAGACCCTTGAGATATGTAATTTCTGAGAAGAATTTTCCAAGACTCCTCACCTTCAAGGCTGCGAATAATCCATTTGGCAGTAAGAGAAAACCCTTGCAATTGAATGTTGATAAGGCCAAGACCCCCAATTTCTTTGGGCGTAAAGAAATATCCCAAGCAACCCTGTGAAAACCATGGTTCCCCTCGGAGTTGGCCCACAGGAATTCTCGCAGAATTTTCTCCAACCTGTGATAAGCAGCTTTAGAAGGTGCCCAACATGAGGAGTAGTAAACATGAGTGGCAGCCAAAACCTTGGAACAAACTTGAAATTTTCCAGCAAGAGACAGATGCTTTGTGATCCAAAAGGAGATTTTTTGTTCAACCCGCTGAATCACATAGTTCCATAGGTCAGCAGGGGAAGCCATAAAAGCAAAAGGAATGCCAAGAAACTTAAATTGAACACCAGGTTCAATCCAAAGCCATTGAAATCCCTCTAGCCAAGGAGGTTTGGGACCCATTGCCTGCACTGTAACATTGGGTTTTCTTCCATTGGATTGCAGAACCAAGCAAGACAAAAAGTATCAAGACATTGCATAGCATTAGTAACAGAGGCCTCAGACTCAGCCAGAGTGAGAAAAGAGTCATCAGTGAAATGACCATTAATCAACTACTTAGGAGAAGAAGGTAGTTGGATACCTTTGACTAAACCGGCATTAGCAGCATTAGCGAGCAAATAGTTGAGACCTTCAGCAGCAATGACATAAAGAGGAGCAAGAGGGCAACCTTCTGGATGGAATGATGAAGAGAGAATCGCTTAGACTACTGGCCATTGATAGTAATACAAGCACCCACATCTTGAAAGAGCATATTCATAGAGCGGATGAACCGGGTCCAAAACCAATAGCCTGCAAAGCATGGCCAAAATGAAAGGCCACTCAACTCTGTCATAGGATTTTTCAAAATCAATTTTAACAAACAGAGTCGGTTGAGAGGTCTGATGGGCATACTCCATGCCCTCCCACACTGTAATAATGTTGTCCAAAATATATCTATTTTTAATAAAGTTAGTTTGCTCACTCCTGATGATCAAAGGCAATAAGTTTGTTAGCCTGTTAGCAAGAGCTTTGGCAATGATCTTATATGAAACATTGAGCAGAGTTATGGGCCACCAGTTGGTGATAAGCTCGGGGTCTCTAGTCTTGGGTATGAATTTGATGTTACCCTGGTTAATCAGAGCTCCCAGTGTTGGAGGACATAGCTTCCAGATAGACCTGGTAGAGATCTGGACCAACAGTAGGCCACAGAGCCTGGTAAAACTCACAGGGAAAACCATCAACCCCGAGGGCTTTATCAGAGGCCATCTGAAGAGCAACTTCCTTTAAATCATCGAGAGTGAGAGGCTGATCACAGGAAACGTGTTGAATTTTAGATAGCTTGCAAGGAACAACGTCAATGCATTGGAGGAGAGTAGCATCGCGAGCCAGAGTAGCAGGTTGAGTAGCAAACACAGCATGGTAGTGATGCACAAAAGCTTGCAGAATATCCGGTAAAAGGGTAAGCCTTTGATTGCCTTCTTTAATTGCTTTGATTTTGGTGAGAGTTTGATTAGATTTAAGAGAAGAAAAAAACTCCTTAGTAACTCTGTCACCAATTCGGAGCTAGTGCAGTCTGGCTCGAACTTGAGCTCCTCTAGCCTTATAGTGCTCCTCAACCTGAAGCTTATGCTTCCAATGAGCAGCTTGCACTTGAATGTGAGTGTTGAAAGGAGACAAATTAAGCTCTTGAATAGCTCTCGAGTATTCAATATGAGAGGCTTCATGAGCATTCTTGCAAAAAAAAAAAGTAGCTTGTTTCCCATACAGCCGAAGAAAGGAAGTGGTGCGAGTGATGGCATGAGACCACCAATCAATCCAGATAATCCCATCAACAAGTCTCGGGTCCAGATTCCAAATACGTCTTATGTAATCCAAAGTTTTGGGATGAGAGAGGTGAGACGTATTCAAATAGAACTGAGTGGACTTGGGCTTGGGACACTGAAAGTTCCATTGAAGCCCAAAGAAGATAGGCTTATGGTCAGAGACCAAAGCATTGTCCACGACCGAGACCGGGAGGCTGTGTGAAGCATCAAAGGAGAACCATTGTTGTTTGAAAGTAGAGCTCTGTCAAGGCGTTTATAAACTCTGTCATCACCAGCTCTAAAATTGGACCATGTGAACCAAGGAGTGGCAACATTAGAATGTTTGCGGTGGTTGGGATCAAACAAATAGAGCTTATTACGCAAGTAAAACTAGGCTTCACGCTCACTAGCACACCAACGCATAGGAATCCGGCCCAATTTGTCTTTGGGAGATTCAACCATGTTGAAATCACCACAAAAAAGCCAGGTAGCAGAGGGCAGGTGATCAGCTAACCACCGCCAAAAAGAAGAGCACTCGAAGCATCATTGGAAGCATAAATATTGGCCAACCCAAGAATGTGGCCGTCAAAATCAAAAAGGGTCCACACCACCCGATGGGTGGGGTCAGAACCCCATGATATGATGTTAGAGGTGAGGTCAGGGCTTAAAAGAGTGACAACACCACCTCAACCATTATCATGCACTGACATCTGGCAGAGAGAACCAGGCCAGATGGTACACATAGTAGCAGAAAGATGGAAGCCTGTGATTTTGACTTCCTGCAAACATAACACCTAAAACTTTGCAAAATGATTACAACTGTCTCTGACAAGATATCTGCGAGTCAGATCAGTTAGCCCCCTGACATTCCATGAGTAAACTATCATGGAGAACTATCAAGGTGCATGTTTTCCTCCTCGAGGCCTGCTAATGCTCCAAAGTGGTTAGAAAAAGTGACTTGCTGTGCATTCCCATGCATATAATCTCCGAGCTCAAACTGTCGGTGAGGTCTCTGTGAAAAATCCTCCTCGGAAGGAGGGGAGGGACTTCGTGAATGGCGTAAGGCAAGTTTTCTCTCTATCTGAGCAGCTGAACCACCGGCAGTGATATCCAAAAAGTTTGAAGTTTCGGGAAGCGAGGGGTGTGACAAAGCAGGAGCTGATGGGTGGGAGCTGATGACAATAGCAGCTTGCGGGGTCTGGGAAATAACGGAGGTGGGCTTGGGAAGGGTTATAACAGATGGCTTCATAGGAGCAGAAGTGGAAGCATTCACCGGTTTATAGGTAGCTTGTTGGGGCTTGTTGTGGGCCAAAGGTTTTCGGCCAAACACCGTGGTCCAACCATCAGAGGAGGGAGTGTTGGATTTAGGGTCCACAAGGGTTTCTCTAAAACTGGTGGTGAGCTTTGTGTCATGAGGGGACAATCCTTGATCATATGGTATGCGGATTGGCACCGGAAACAAGTGTTGGGTAGGTTAATATAAAGAACCTTCTGTGAAAAATGTGTGTCCCCAACCTAGGGTATCCTTAAGATCTTTCGAGAGATCAATCTCAACACAGACCCATTTCTGGGGTCGAGCCGAGTAAAACTTAGGTTGCTCATGGCAGATGAGACGACCCAAGGGTTTGATAAGCTAGTCAATAAAACCCCATAGAGGCAAGGGAAGACCTGGAAATTCAATCCAAACAGGAATCTTGAGTTTGGCTTGCTCGAGAGACTTGAAAGTCCCGAGTCCAGTGGGAGAACACCACAAGGGTATTACGAATAAACCAGGGACCATGATTGACAACAGCTTTGCAATGTTCAGCATTGGCAAAGTGAAACAGAAAGAAACCCTTAGTCATGTTTTGGACTCCCTCCACCTTGACTCCGTGGGGTTGCCAATGGTTATGGATCCATTGGCGGAGGATACCTTCAGGGGAACTCGGCCCACAAAATAAGCAACAAGAGAAAAAGATTCAAACCAGTTGCAGGCTTTATCAAAAGTAGGTAAATCAAGCACAATATCTGGGGAAGGAGTATCAGAATCCTTACCTCGTCGAAGACTTTGAAACAAACTTCCTCACTTTTTTGATGCCATTGTCCAGAGCTCCCACGTTAAGACCAAGCATCAATGGATGCATGGCCCGTGGAGGTGGTCATTATATAAGCCACCGCCCAAGGGGCGGAAAGGTGATCAATACAAAATTAATGCAGATATTCCCACCTGGATCTAAAGATTGGTGGTTTGATGTGATGGCAGCATATGGAAAGGCCGAGCATTCACTACACATAACTCTCGCAGAGCTCTATCTCTCATATTTTGAATTGGCCAATAAAGAAAAAAGGGAAGAAAGAGTTGTTTTCCCTTCCCGATTGGTTTTCCTCCTCTAGAGGTTTCTAGGATAAAAATCCTTGGCATATGTGTGTGTTAATTCATTTCTCTTTCAAATTTTAGTTCTAAGGCATAAATAATTCAATCACTAGCTCAACTGTCATTTTCTATTTGAAAGTAGAACAACAGTATAATTGTGGTTTTGTGAACAAATTCCAAAGTAGATAGTTTATAGATCATTTTGGTATCAGAGCTAACAAGTATCCAAGACTGTGGTATTCGTTCTTGGATTTTTATGGAAGAGACGAGATTCAAAGGCAAAGAAGCTTTACCTTGCGATCCAGATATTTCTAAAAAGAATTCGGGGAAAAATGGAGGAAGAGAACTTGGTTTGTAGAATCGAGATGTTGGAGACCATGATGGATAGGATGTTTATAAGACAAGAAGAACTTGCATATTTGTAGAAGATGACTTTTATTAAGTAAGACTCCATGGACTCAGTGGTTCGAGGCTTAGCCAAAAATTTTGGCATAGGGAGGAGCCACCATGAGGAAGAATATGGGGAAGAGCATGAAGAAGAGACTTCAAATGTAAGAGAGAAGGTAAAATATGATCATGCTCCTTTTAAATTTGAGACAAAAGTTGAAATTAAAATCTTTGAAGGAAAAGTAGATGCAGAGTTTCTTGATAAATGGTTAAAACAATTATAAGTCTTGTTTAGTGTCCATAATGTCACTAAGGCCTGAGAGGATCACCTTTGCACGTCTCAAAATGGAGGGACATTGTCTGCATTTTAGTGGGAAACCCATATAGCACCTTGTGAAAAGAATAAATGTTCTATTTTGAAATATTGGCAAGAATTTAAAGAATTACTTAGAGCTAATTCTATCGTATTGGCCACAAGACTGACCAAATGATTAAATGATAGCATTTAAGACAAGGCAGTGGTCAAAGTGTGCAGGACTATACTACGGAGTTTCAAAGGAAGGCCATGTTGTTGAATATGGACTTGGAGGATGAGGATATTTTGACTAAGTACTTGGGAGGACTTCACACTCACCTTCAAAGAAAAGTCATCTCCACAAAGCCCAAAGATCTCAATGAGGCGTGTGTACAGGCATACTATATAGATGATGAAAAGAAGCAAGGAGAAGCAGATTTAAGGGCAAAAGTATCGACAAATCAAGAAGAACAAATCACATGGGAAAACAAGTAACAAAGGTAAGTGGAAAGGGAAAGGTAAACAAGTTGTCACTAATTTAAATACTTGTAAATATCCCAAGAATTTTTGCAAGAACTATGATATCAATGGTCATACTGACGCTACATTTTGGAAGTTACATCCGGAGTTACATCCAAAGAACTGAACCAAGGAATCAAATAAGTCCATGACAGTTATAAAGATAGAAGGGGAGGTGGAAAGAGAAGATGACTCGATGTAGAAGAGAGGCTTGGATGCATGGACACTAACATGGACAGCCATAAAAAGGATATGAGTAGACTATTCAGATCAAAACCAGATCAAGAGGACTAAGTTAAATGATTGGTTGATACACGGTTCTCAATCTAACTTGATTTTTCTAAAGCAATTGTAAAGAAGCTTGGTCTTGAGACTTACGAGCATCAACACCCTTATCCTTTGGGTTGGGTGAAGAAGGGTATTTAAATTTAGGTAACAAAAAGATGTAAGGTCAAGTTTGGTATAAATTACTAGTTTATTGATGTATTGGAAGTTGATGTTATTCCAATTGATGTTTTTGATGTTGTTTTCGGGAGTCCTTACTTGTATATCAGGGATGCTATATTTACGAGAAGGGAAAACCTATATATATGGGTCAAGGATGGGATCAACTACAACATTCGAGCACACCAGCGTAAGACACGGGTTACTATGGTGAGTGCTAACCAACAAAAACACATTATTCACACAAATCATAATAAATTTTGTTTACTTTTGTTAAAGGATAAACAAGATGGGGTAGAAGTTTTAGAGATTTCTAATCAGGGAAAACAAGATTTGGATAGTATTATTCAATATTTTTAGGAATTTTTTCAAGCTCCCAGTGGGTTACCACCAAAACGGGAAGTAGAGCATGAGATTCAGCTATTGTCGAGTCCCCTCTACTAAACATTGGGTTTTATAGGAAATCCTTGCTAGAGAGTACTAAAGTAAAGAAAAAACTCCAGGAACTACTAGACCAAGGTGTGATACATCCGAGCACCTCACCATGTGGTTCACCTATTGTGATGGTGCCAAAGAAGGATGGTTCTTGGAGAATGTGCATTGAATACCGCACTTTGAACAAGATCACCATAAAGAACAGATATCCACTTCCCGCATAGATGATCTCTTGGACCAGCTTCAACATGCCAAATTCTTCACAAATTTGGATCTCAAGTCATGTTATCACCAAGTCAGAATGAAGGAGGAGGATATATGGAAGACTAACTTCAAGATAAAATAGGGTTTGTATGAGTGGTTAGTGCTTCTATTTGGTTTCTATAATGCACCTTCTACATTTATGAGATTGATGAATGATGTATTGCGGGATTTCATAGATTCATGTGTCATTTTTATCTAGATGATATTTTGATTTTAAGTGCCACATGGGAGGAACATCTTACTCATTTGCAGCAAGTCTTGCAATTTCTCAAGGAGAAACAAGCTGCTTTGTAATATGAAGAAATGTGAATTTTCCAAATAGTCACTTATCTATCTTAGGCACATGGTTGAAGGATGAGAGCTATGAGTGGATCCAAAGAAGGTGGAATCCATCACCAATTGGCCAAAACCAATAGGAGCCACAGATACTAGGAGTTTTGTGGGAGTAATACAAGTACATGTAGAAGTTCATTCTAGGCTTCTCCACGATTGTAGCACCTCTACACACAAAGTGGCCGCAAAGAGTAAGGGTTTTGATTGGGGTAAGGAACAAGATAAATCCTTTGAGTTATTAAAATACAAGATTAGTCATGCACTAGTGCTTTCTCTTCCTAATTTTCAGTAGCCCTTTGAAGTAGAGACAAATGCCAGTGATTATGTTATGGGTGCAGTGTTGCTTCAGGGAGGTAAACCCGTATGCTATCATTCTGAAAATTTTACTTCAGCAGTTAAAGGATATTTAGTATATGATAAGGGAATGTATGCACTAGTTCAGGAAATTAAAAATGGAAGCATTATTTGTTGGGTAAAGAAAATATTGTGTACACTGACCAAAACCTCTCTAGTATTTGTAAACACATTCTAAATTGCAGTAGGCAAGGCACTACAAATGGATGGGGTTCCTTCAGCAATTTCATCTGGTGATAAAATACAAGAAGGGTAGTACAAACTTGGTGGTAGACATGTTTTTAGACCACCTACACAGGGAAAATTTATCCTGCTTGGCCATTATCTATCATATCTATCCCTTCATGAAGGAAGCTTACGAAGAGGCATATACCCGGATAGAGACTTTTGGGTGACATTTGAGCGATTACTGATCCCAAAGGGCTGAGAGGAGGGGATTGAAGATTGTTATCTAAGGGATGGGATACTCTGTTGATGGGGTTCATCTTTGTGTTCCTAAAGAAGAAAGACTTCTATTGATGAGGGAATCACATACCTCAAAATTAGCGGGAAATTTCAGTGTTGGTAAGACCCTAGCCCACTTGCAAAGGTTCGTGTATTGGCCCAATATGCAAGAAGAAGTATCAAAATTTATACATGGATGTAAACTTTTTTGTATCCAACAAGCCTAAGGCTAGGAAGGAGGGTTTGTATATGCCTTTTCCAGTACCTACTCATTCGTGGGAGGAAATTTCTATGGACTTTGTAGGAGGATTTCCTTTGTCTAAACATGGACATGACTATCTCTATGTTTTTATTGATAGATTCAAGATAAGATGTGTATTCTTATGGAATGTAAAAAGACAGTAAAAGACATGAGGCGTGAGATATTTTCTTTGCTAATGTATGGGTGCATTTTGTCTTGCCAAAGTCTATTGTTTTTATAGGGATTCGAGGTTCTTGGGGAAGGTTTGGACTACTTTGTGGGACAATATGGATACCGGAGTTACATAGGAGCACGACTTCCCATCCACAAATAGATGGACAGACAGAGGTGGTGAACAGGACTTTGGTACAGTTGATCAAAGGGTATAATAGTAAATACCCAAGGACTTGGGATGAGTCCTTAGCCTACATTCAACATTCCTATAACTGGGTAGTACACACATCCACTATGAAGTCACCATTTGAAACATACTTGGGATATCTACCTATAAATCCACTGGACATGGAAATTGGGAAGTAGGATGATGAGGAGACACGAGACCCAGAGGTGACTAGAGAAAAAAATTCATTGAGAGGATCCGAGAAAATTCATCTCAAAGTCAAAGAACAATTAGAGAAATCTCAAGCCAAGTACAAGGCTAGGCACGATCAAGCATAGGAGAGAGCATAAGCTTCATGTTGGAGATAGAGTTTGGCTTTACTTGAGCAAGGAGAGACTACAAGGTCAAGCACGGAAGCTCAAACCACTACGATATGGACCCTTCACCATATTGGAGCAGGTTGGAGAAAATGCCTTTCGACTTGATTTTTCGCCATTTATGAGGATGTACTCAATAGTAAATTGTGAGAACTTGCACCTATATGAGCCATCCATGCTAGATGAAGATGAAGAACTACAGTTGCTACCTTCCATTGAGGATTGCGTCTTTGACTCACAAGGTGAATTAGAGGAGGATGTAGTGTTGCAGCAAAAGGTCAAAGAGACTAGAAGAGGTCAGTATGATTCTTGGCGAGGTTGGGTGAAAGAGAAGACACCAAGGCGGGAAAGGTGGTACTCGAAGGAGCAAGTGAGGGAATTATTTCCTCATCTACTCCCCCACTAAGATTTTGTGGGACCAAAATCCTCCTAAGTAGGGGAGGTGTGATCCATAGGGATCCAAAATGACTCTACTTCATTAGATCATCCAGCACCAAAGAACAAAAAGAAGGAAAATGAAGAAACAGAGGTTTTGTCTTTATATTTAACATAACTGTTGCTCTGTGCAAAGCGGAAGTTATAGAAGCGCATTCTAACCGGGGTGGCGGGCCTATAACCACCTCCCAACCAAGGCGGCGGGCCTATAAGCGCCACCCACCTAGGGCGGTGGTCTGTGATTGCCAATCTGCATTGGGTGACGATCCTGTCACTTTCGAGCATTATAAAATTCAAAAATGAACAGTCCTAGAATTGGAAAGGTTGTCCCTGTCTCTTCTCCTTCATGACCTTTCCCATCCTCCAGTGCACGGGAGGACATGAGAAAGGTTATAAATACATGTAGGAAGGAGTGTTTTGAGCATCAGAAGTAAGAGACTTCATGGGAGTAAGTGTAAGAGTTCTAAAGTGTTGGAATTGAGTTTTTAGAAGAAAGAGTTTGAGAATAGAGAAGTCAAGTAGTTGGGAGGAAGTGTGAAACATTGTCAATTTCCTTTCTCACTTATTGTAGAGTCTATATCTCTCATATTTTGAATTAGCCAATAAAAAAAAAAGGGAAGAAAGATTTGTTTTCCCTTCCCGAATTGGTTTTCCTCCTCTGGAGGTTTTTAGGATAAAAATCCTTGGCATATGTGTGTGTTAATTCATTTCTCTTGAAAATTTCAGTTCTAAGGCATAAACAATTCAATCACTAGCTCAATTGTCATTTTCTATTTGAAAGTAGAACATCAGTATAATTGTGGTTTTGTGAACAAATTCCAAAGTAGATAGTTTACAAATCATACAATCATATACATCTATTGAAGTTTTAAGAGAAAATAATTAATTTTTTTTAAAATCATCCCCTTGAAAAAATAAGATTTCAATCATTTAGAGAATATGTAGGAGCATCACGGGTTCATAAGTGATCTGCACTACAAAAAAAAAAAACCTTAGAATTAGCCAAAAAAAAAAATTGTAATTCCACACCACTCTTAAGCAATTCATGCAAAGAACCATTTCCTCTCGCCATTTTGTCAAAGCCACATAATATAATAAATCTACACAAGCTTACCCAAAGTTGTGAGACACTAGCCAACCCACAAAATACTAGACTTAGCTACGTACATTTGTCCCACATCGCTAACCATAAAGCCTTTTTGTGTAACATTTACTTGTAATATTCTAAGATGCCATGTGTAGTGGAGATGCACACACCTTGTGTAGTAGAATTATGCACACATTATGGAGTAAATCCACACACCACTTGCAAAAACCTTTGATGCTTGATCGAAGCTACCAATGCATGTCTTAAGCCATGAAATTAGTTTTCACATTGTTAGATGTCAGAATAATCTATCAGGTACTATGTCTTGGAAGGACCACTCCCAGTCATTTTAATGATTAGATCTACCTCTGGCTTGATCTCTTGTAAAAATTAATATAATTATAGAAGGCACACGTGGGTCTTGATTCATCCTTCCCGATGATGAACCAATAGAACCATATGGTTTGAATCCCATTTTGACAAAGATGAACATTATTGAGTAGATTAACAACAACCTAGAGACACTTAAGGGAATATCCTTTAGGATATCTTTATTAACATTAATATATTTACTCTCCACGGGAGTACACACGAATTCTATAAGAGGGAGATAACTTATTTTGGCATATTATCTATTTAGGAGATTATTGGTAGCTTTTCCTAGAGGCATTCATGTGACTTCCAAATTAAGCCATTTTTGTTTCTCAAAATCTTAACAAAGTATGCAAGATTAGGATATGTCTAGAATCTTTGAGTTCTAGAAAAATTATTGAGTCTTATTTTGGACTATAATTGGAGTGTAATGGTTATGTTCTTGAGTATGTATTATCTTTCCTTACATGAATAGAAGAATATGTCAATGTTTTTATTCAAGAGTTGTTCTTGGGGTCTTGCTTTGGTGATATCTAACTTTGATAAGTGGTTGCATGGTTTAAGGAATCCCTTCACTGGAAACCCTAACTATGATTGCATTAAGAAAAAAATTACTTATTGCATTCATTAAAAGTGATAAGGGTTGAGAGACTTGCATCACATAAGATATATTGCACAATCGAGGTTGGTTGTAATTCAAATGAATATGTGCCAACTGATGCAAAAAATAGAGTATGTTTTAGAATACTAAATAACATATATTTTCAATAATACTTGAGAGCCATATATGGCATTTACAATCTAATAAACTAACGTAGATACTATAATTTTACTTAATTGTCAACTAGAATAGCTTTCTTGAGATTTTCCTTGTCTTGTTGTTTTAAGCTCTACATACACTATATGTCCTCGTTCTTTTTCCTTC
The DNA here is from genome assembly GCA_018340775.1 of Taxus wallichiana var. yunnanensis. NCBI lineage: Eukaryota > Viridiplantae > Streptophyta > Pinopsida > Cupressales > Taxaceae > Taxus > Taxus wallichiana. Next base: position 964,316,804 of record CM031242.1, on the reverse strand, counting down.
CCTCCATTCCTTAAAATATTGCATTTGTGTGCTCCCTATGTCATTCTAGAAAGATATTGGGAATTCTGAGCCAATCCACTAGTCTCACCATCCCTTATCTCATGTTGGTGTGGTTTAACGAATAAGTAATACATTTTATGTAGCTCCATTGAGCTCCATGTGCCCCAATCCATTTGGCACTCATTTTGGTCTCTATAAAATTTAAAACAATTCTATTCCTTTAAAATATTTTTGTACTAACGATACTCTAAAGACCATACGATCACCACCATTACAAAATTCTTGGAGATAGCTCTCTAACGAGTCAAAACTTCTCTTTCATGCCCTATATCAAAATTTATGGTTGTTTGAAGTTTCATTTTATTTCCTTCGATGTGCATAATTAGATTGGGACTCACCATATGTCAACATCATGTCATTAGGATCCTCTAAAAGTTCAAACCACATGTTGAATTCACAAGGATTCACAGTGAGTTTCTAGGTTGACCTATGACCAAAGAATGGGCCCTTTAATCTTATATTCCACAAGACCCATGATTATGATATAATGTGTGATTAACTAAAATGAGCACATTTGAAATTGCTTTTACATTTCTAAAATCTTCATTTATTTAAAAATTTAATTGCACTTTCATTAGCAATCTTGGTATATGTGGTGATATATAAACCCTATGTACTACTACCAATGAAATATTCTTCATTCCATCTCATGCCCATGGAGGTGATGGGAGTCACTTATTTGTATTTTTGTATTGTTCTAAGGCACTAATGCTTCAATTCAATGAAATCATATGCGAATAGAGATGACACAGTCATTTTCCGTACTTTTATACTCCTCTTAAATGACGATAATATTATGATTCGACCATTAGAATTATGCTACTAAATTCATGGTGAAGTGTTAAGTCATACCTTAACATAACACATTTCATACTTCAAAATTATTTAGTATCAACCAAGTTTAATGGTTGTTTACATATTTTTTTTTTTATCCATAAAATGCTTTCAAAACTTTGATACTGTCACTTTCAATTTACAAGCTTAAATAATATTGTCACTTTCATATACATCCATATATATATGTTAAAATAAAAGAAAGCGACTTTTTATTTGTATACAATGTTATTGTTGTGCACAATTTGAAGGATAATATTAAAAAATTGACATCACTTGAATTTTATTTGATGAACATAGGTGACCATCAAATTTAAACTTCAAATATAAAAAACCAATCTTTTGAAAAGAAATAAAAGTACACAAAAACTACAATACAAAAATATGTTTTTTTAAATGCTCACAATCAATAATTTAATATAAAAGGAATTGTCAACCACTTAAGAAACCTAAATACTCTTGGAAATTCTAGAAATGTTTTCTTAAAATACTAGTCTAAGTTTGAAAATTGTAGTAAAAAATTATTTCCAATAAACTATATAAAAATAACACAAAACCAAAATGCAAACGACATCTACAATAATCAAAGGTGCCGGACTAACATTAATAACTAAAATTTGGCAAATGCCAAAACCTTGATTCTTTAGTGGTGAGAAGAAATACTTTATGTGAGGGCTTGGGAAGATATATTCATGAAGGTAAAAAAAAATATGTACATTATCATGGCTCACAACTCTGCCCTTATTGAAACCCCATTCAAACTGCAGTAAAATGCATTTGATTGAAGCAAAAAACTACATTCAAAAGAGTAGGGTAGGGTTGTTTTTGCACAAATTTAAAATATGGCACAATAGTAATAGAGAATTTATGCGATGGGAATCATACCTTTCTTTCCTTGCCAATGTTGAGGACAATCAACTCTACCAACCCTTTTGTGTTCATCAGGAATCCCAAGGTAAGCGCTTCGCGAAAGGCCACTCTGTGGGCTAAAGAAACAATAACAGTTCCCAGAATTTTCCCGGCACAAGCAGTCACTGTTACTAAAACAAGGAGACCCCATGATTGAGCACCGCTAACGGCCGAAATATTTGTCTTCAACCCACTGGAAGCAAAATACAGAGGCAAAAGCAGGACACCCACAAAATCTTCAATCTTCTCAATCAACATGCCTGCGAAGGGGCCCTCTTTGGGAATTGTGAGACCAAAGACAAAAGCTCCAAAGATAGAGTGGATGCCGATTGCATCTGTTACAAACCCAGATGCCAGAACCCCTGCAAGTGTTACACAAATGAATAACTCACTCACCGGCTCATTGACAGGTGACCGGTGGCCCATCCATTCCATCATGGGTCTCACAGCCAGCATCATGAAAGCCACAAATGCTACACCACAAAGCAGAACATAAACTGCTATGACCGGGCTCTTTCCTGACCCTGACAGAGCAACAGCAACTGCTAAGAGAATCCAAGCAACCACATCATTGACAGCAGCTGCAGACATGGCCATCTGACCCACATCTCTTGTAAGAAGCTTGAGCTCTGCAAGTATCCTTGCCAGTACAGGGAAGGCAGTGATAGACAGAGCAACACCTATAAACACAAGGAATGCGCCATAATCCACACCCTTTGAAATGGTGGACGTCAGTAAAAAGGCAACTCCAATACCACCTACAAAGGGTAACGAGATTCCAGCAGCTGCAATTACCAGGGCTTTTCTTCCTGTTCTCTTAATTGCATTGAAATCCAATTCCAGCCCAACCAGAAACAGAAAAAATAACAGTCCGATATTTGCAACAGTTTCAAGCACGGTGGTACTGCTCTTGGGCAAAATAGTTCTCATATAATAATCGCTGCGGCCTATAACAGATGGGCCAAGAACAATTCCTCCCTGCAAACAAAACAAAAAAATTAGAACAAATAGTTCTGGTGAAAATACCATCCCTCATTAAAAACTAAAATGGATGACTTACAATGATTTCTGCAACGACACGAGGCTGCTTGAGCGGCTTGAGCAGAAGAGCAAGTGTTCGAGTCACGAAAACTACAATACATGTTTGCACAATCAGCAGCGGGATTGCAAAAAGGATGGGATTATCTCCTTGCCATAATCCGTGTGAAGAAACTTCCTTCACGTTATTTTCCGCCATATTCTTTCTTTGTCCGCGCAGATAAAAACAATGCCACTTATGAGTATGGAATAGCAGATTGGTACTCAATAGTTTTCATAATATCCCTTGTGGCCGGCGACTTGATCATTGGTGCTTTGTATTCAGAATATCCCTTCTGGCCGGTCGCTTGTTACCAGGTGTTTGTATTTTTCACGATTCCTTGTGACCTCCGCTCCAGTAATGCTCCTGCTGCTGCATCGGGTCTGGACCGTACGACCTCTTCCCTCCCATTTCCATGTTTTAGCGGTTTAATACTAGCAATTGCATCGGGTCTGGACTGTACGACCTCTTCCCTCCCACAACACATCATTACCATGATTACATCTTAGTTACAATTAACATTCCAAGACCATTATTATGCAAGGATAATTTTCTCCTTTTTCCACCTATAGAATTCTTAAATGTATTTCACATTCGACTTACAATTCAACCATTTAAGTTGGCTTTTTATCATTTACGATAATCTTTGTAACTTATATAATTATTTGTCATATTTCACATGGCACACAGAGTTTTGATTCTCTCATTCCTATGTTAATATTATGTTTCTCAAACATGTATTCAATGTTTAAAATTTATCCTTGCTACACAAGTGGATATGACGTGATGTCAAAAGAAATCTTAGGATTTAAGGGAGGTTTAGATTCAAGATACCCTTTCCCATAAACATTCTTCGATCACGATATCAGTATTTTCCTATCATAGTTGATATAGTTTAATAACTTGTTGAATCCATTCTTGATATATATCTTTTGTTTTCTCGGAGTTTGATCTCACCAAGGGCAATTCATATTCTTTTAACACATGAAAATGTCTAATTGAGTTATAAAGGCTCCAAGGGTGACATTATTCCTAAACTAAAATCTTATTTTTTAACTCTTATATGTTTTTCTCTTACATCGCACTATGGCCTCATTATTGACATTGTTTTAAAACAATTGTAAACAAAATAACACATAATTTTCACTAATGGATTCACTACTACAAGGAGTGTAACCTAGCATGAGACAACCCAATTCTTTGCTCTTATACACTCCAAGTATTAAAAGCATGTTGCAAGCAGAATTCCACTTGTATCATTTAGATTCCACCATGAAATCAATCATAAGAGTGTCACCTACTACCTTTTTTTGGTTTTGGGCCTCTCACTAGGGTTCAAAGGTCAACTAGACACATGGGGTTACGAGACCATATTTCTAGTTTCTACACTTCTCTTAAGTCAACATATTTTAAATACAATTTCATTTGCTAAGAGTTATGTACAATTTCCACCCACAAGTTAACCCCTTAATCAGCCAAGGTTTGGTTTAATTCCAATTGCATCTAAGGATCTACGCCCCAACTATATATGAGTTTAAGGTGAGAGGACATATTTATGATATACAACCTTCATGAAATACCAAGGTGTTATGTTGTTAATAACCAAGGTAACACATTTAGCTGTGAGGAACTAAAGAGATCATTAATAAGGGATTAAGTCATTGTACAACTATTTTACTAGCTCCATTTGATTCATCTGAATCCCATAAGGAATTCATTCGATGATGAAGTTAATCTCTAGATCTAACTTCGTAAGACTTGGTAGTCCACTAGAATACTAAGGAAGTATTAGTTTTAATTACTCTTGATAATTTTGACCATGTTATTCCTAACCATCGAGTTCACAACGATGTCACTAAGCATATAGGCTATGACAATAAGCTCAATATTGGGCTCTTATTTACTTAAACTTGAAGGTTGCATCGAGTGCAAAAATTTAAGTTCATTCTACAATTTCAACTTCTTTTATGCTAATATGGATCGTGCGAGCAAGGTAGGTATGCACAAGTTTTAAGCTAAGGTCGAATGTTTTATTTAGATTTCTTTATTACATTTTCAAGGTAAAGAACATAACACACCAATTATTTAATTGTATATTACACACTGGAAATGCACTACAAGATATTAAATTCAAATTCATTTAACATATATTTATCTAACATTTTTACCATATGTAAATCTGAATCAAAAGGACACATATAGTAAAATGCACATTTTCTAAAGCACCCCTAAATCACGGGGGGTTCATTAGCTAGGCAATATCCTAGCACGTGAGTTCATATTGAGGTAATTAAAATTAATAAATTTAAATTTAATATACGAGGGTAGACATGAGGGGGTGAAAGGATTAAAATTATTAATATTTTGAATCATGTATTGGGGGTAGCTTAAAGAGGTGGGCCAAAGGAAAGGGATATTTAATTTTAATATAAAAATATAACATTTGAACCCTAGTTTTTAAAACTAAATACCTTTAAATTGAAATTTAAGGAGTGTGGTCATAAATTTAAATTATAAGAAATCTCAATTAAGATATTCTTAACCAAGAAATAATAAGATGGTAGAAAGCTAGGATTGAGTATGCTTTTCAACATGAGTGATATTATTTCACCATCTTAATTATTTGAAGAACTATTGATAAATGATTAAAGCTTAACATTTATAAGGAAATTGGTAATAGGTATTGAATGGATTCAAACTATCTTTTGAGAGAAAATGCATACTAAAAAAATTGAGTGAGAAATATGATATATTTTTGTTTAATATATTAGGGTAGAAATAAAAAGGGGTAAATAAAATTGTCATGGAAAAATAGGTAAGTAAGGTACATGGAAAAATAGGGGTATTTTCATTCTAATAATATAACGGGGGTATTATCAATTGAATAATTAGAGGTAAAAACTAGAATTAAGGGTATTCTTTAATACCCTTCGAACAAACGTGTTATACCATACTTTTACTAAGTGAACCCCCATGCCCTAAATCTAGCATCTTATTCATATTTCTGAATTTCAATAATAAGTATTCAATGAAACATAGCAATATATAAAATTTTCTTTATCCTAGCATACATGAATTACAATAATATACAATGAATCACAACCATGTCGTTTCACCATCTCACTTGCATTCTGCAAAACCATGTGAGCGTGAAATCAACGATAAATCGTTGGCATGGCATCCACCTAGATCTAGCATAATTAATGTTATTGGTTTTCCATTTACATTTTAATAATAATACACACACAACAAGAGAGGGTTAGGGCACATATTCATTTTGTTTTATTTCATTTCATTTCATTTCTTAACTAAGGAAAAGAGAGAGAGAAATAGGGAAGAGAGAGAAACACTACTTTGTCAAAAGTCCAATTTCACACAAGTCACATGATAGAGTTTCAAACAATTATTTACAAGTGTTAATAAGTTTCTAAGATGGTTTACTAACTTGGCTGGGGTCCTACAATTTTCTTTTACATTTTCCTGCTAATTACAAAAAACACCCAATTTTGGCTTGGAGACTAAGAAAGTGTGATAAAAAACTATCTTTCGATAAGAAAATTCACGACAGGTGAATTCCTACATGCCCACCTATATATTAAGAATCCACAGGGACTAACGGAATTCGGAACTGACGAACGGTTTTCAAATAGTGATGGGTTTTCTGGAGCTGTCGGTTGTAATTGGTCTAGTTTGACCTAGTCAATTAGCATCTATACGCCTACAAAACCCCTTTGAAAAACTATCCAGAAAAGTGTTTTTATCCAAACTGAGGATTGTAAATGATTTTCTAGTAAAAATACTAGATTTTTGTGAAGGCGGAAAGACATTTCGTTGTTCAAGGTCCAAACGGCGAGCCAATACGAAACCCAACTTTTCGATGTTAACAACTTTCTAAAAGTGCAAAATAGAGTAACAGGGCTCCTAGAGGAGCGATGAAGAGAGCGCAAATGGTCAAACGACTTGAGCTAATTCTTTATGCGACTCTCTACATAACAAGTAACACATATGACATTTGATGTCCCTTTTAGGGGGCTCAAAAAGTTGTTTTGCAAGTCTCTAAAATTGGTGCTTTTTAAGCTTGACAATAAACAAAAAAAAAATTATGTTTAGTTAATTAATCATCTAACATTCCCAGTAACCATGGACACGAGAACCTATTTATAATATTTTGGGTTAACAATGTTTCTGATTGTGGTAGCAATCACAATTGATAATCAAATAGTAAATCGATTACACAAACCACAAGGTGTAGTTTCATTGTTTTACATAGTTTAAGTTTGGTTGAATCTCTAATTGTATAGTTATCCAGAGGTTTAACATTCTATTAAAATGCAAGAGGAGAACTGAAATACAAAAATTATGGAAGATGAAGGTAAGGAGACCATGCCTGAGAACGATGAGCGAAATGGGTATGTGGGGCTCTAGGTAGTGTGCACTCACAATCCATTGAGACCACCATTGTTGCCTCATGATGCCAAATAGTCACGTGAAAACCCAAGCCATTCATTTTGCACCCATACCTCATCCCAAAGCTCCATCAAAATCCTCTTTTGGGTAAAACCAACATTGATCACACTCAAAGAGACAATTTTTTATTTATTTATTTAAAATCCACGCCAAAAGTGGAGTTCTGGAAACTAGTTTGCATACTTCTCCCTTCTCCACATTTAGACAAAAACCTTCAACAACCAAATGATGTAATGTCAAATTCATTCGTTGTCAATATCAGTCTCACAATGTTAAGTAATGCACCCAAAGGAGAAAGGTTGTCAGAGGTTGTAGAGGCGGATCTATACCTGTCAATTGCATTCGATTGAAATTTTCTAAAGCCTTTTCAGAAAACCTATTTTGTACATATCCTACTATCATTGCAGTCCATGAGGCCACATTTCAGGAATTTAGTCAAACAATTCACATGCCAAGTGCGCATGCTTCCACATTTTGCATACATACCTACTAGAGCACTTGCAACTACAACATCTGACAAAATCATGTCCCTTCTTCATTATGCTTTGGTTTCCTACAATCATTGTAGTTCATGCCACATTTATTTCAGGCATTTAGTCAAAATAGTTCATATGCCAAGTGCATGCTTCCATATTTTGCATACATATCTACCAAAGCGCTTACAACTACAACACCTAAAAAAATTCTTCTATCTTTTATGCTTTGTTGGATGTCCATACCTAGTTCCAGAGGTGTCATTTAACACGGGATGGGAGGACACTGGAAAAGGGAACATAGGGGGGAGTGAAAGAGACAAAAGTTGCAGACACATGTGGGATAAAAGGAAGGCACTTCCAATGCCTTAACAATAAAACTACCATTCCCAATAAAATATAAGGAGCTTAAAATTTTGAACTGGGTACCTCTTTGAAGCATGCTTTGGCTCTGCTTGGCAGTGGAGGAAAACCGGCATGAAATTATCGTTCTCCTTAAACTCCCTAAATCCTCCCAATAGATTTATCACTGAAAATAAATTTGACCGAATCTCCTTCCAATAGATTCATCACCGATAGAAAATCGACCAAAATCTTCTTCCATAAAGTATTATGGGTCTCCATGCTTGATGGATCCTCTTTCGATATCCCAAAACTCTACTCAGGACCACATTCCAAGGAAATTTATGTTTTGGCACATGGAGGTTGGGTGGGTAGAGTGTCCTCCACACTAAAGGTAAATTATGCACCCCATGGCCAAAAGGTCCCACTATATTTCTTATTTTACTATGTATGTATTTACATTTAAAATTTATTATTAATAATATTATTACTATCCATAAATTAATCGATTCATTTATCTATTTTATTGTTTTAAAACACAATATTCCGTGAAGTAAAACCATCACCTTCATCGAGAATGGAAAAAAAGGCACTACATTAATTGCTTTGCAATTATAGCTTCTTGTAGAACTTTGTAGGCTTCCCTTTAAATTTTAAGTTAGAGTAATTGCAAGGAAGTAGGCAATGCAAGAACAATCATCAACAATTGAGTGTACCCAAGAGATGGTCATAAGAGAGAAATTATCTAAGGCATGTACTTAGTATTTTTGTAATTTATTTTTTCGGATTCAAGGTCATCAATTGGATGATGTTTAATTTGATAGATAACATAAAGACATGGATGGAAAGTTAGATTTTAAATTAAGGAAATTAAATACTTGCATGCCTCATACCTATTTCACATGGAAAATAGTTCCAACCCAAAGAATATCTATTTATGCACTCAACTCTATTGTTTTGCATTCGATCGCATTATTCACGTGATGCAATTTATACTTAAATGGGCCAAAATAAATAAAGGGAGAATCCAAAAGTTTCCAATTTTGAGACCGGACCGTAATGCCTACTTCAGTAGAATTTTGTAGCCCTGTTTTTGGATCTATAAGCTCAAGTAATTATAGGAATAGTTGATGCAAGGACATGCTTCAAAAATGAGCCATTCCAACAATCAGTCATATGAGTGAAATGTAGATTAAGGATTTTGATTGGACAACATTAAGTTTGTTAGATAAGGCAAAGACATGAATGGAAATCTGGAAATAAAAATGTTGGAATTAAATACTTGAAAGTTCCATGCCTATTCCATGGATCAGATAGTTCCTATCAAATAATATATGCTAATTGTGTTCCACTTTATCATCTCAATCTCACTTGCATTATTCACGAGAGTGCAATTGGTGCTTAAAGGGGGAAATGGGGGTGGAATCCAATAGGTTAAAGGTACAAAACCCAACCTCACTACACTCTTCTTGTAGCACTTTGTAGGGGCCCTTTTCAATTTTTAAGCTCGAGAGTTAAACGAATATGACAACATTGTTTTAGGTTGTCATGAGCCTCCACACCTTAATTTGGCGTTCAAAAAAACCAATGGAAAATAAACTACAAGGCTAGATGGTACTAGAATTGACATTGGTGTTTAAATGCGAAACGCTTCCGTTCCTGGAATAGAATTGCTTCTATCCTTTCATTCCTTTGAGAAAGCAGAGATAAGGGTTAGGGCTAGGAGGAATACCTGTTGAATGTTGAGAGGGTGTGCGCGTACCGTAAAGAGAGATCATATCGATTGCGAAAAGAACTCCTTTTTATGCTGGGAAGGACTACTGCAAGTAAGAATACAAGACCACAGATTCTAATTAGACAATAAATGAGGGAGCGCCTTGGCCCGGGAAGTATTAAACTTCCTTTCGAAGGTGGTCGAGTTCCCTGCTAATATGAATTAACACAAATTCTAACAAAGAATCTATTGCCAAATTACAATTTAATTGCCTTGTTAAAACAAAAGAGGAAAGGGCTAGTTTTGGTTTTGAATCACGTGACCGATGCGGTCACTTTGTCACCTGCTACCGGTTTACGCTAACCGATATCGGTAGGGGTAGTGGTTTTAGGGGCTTTTAGTGAAGGTTGGCAATAAGGTGGCTATGGTGTTTATAAAAGGTGGTAAATGATTGGGGATAGGTGATGGGGTGATGGAGAAGACTCGAGAGAGTATGGGGACTGTTCTTGGGGGTAATGTAGGGGGTAGAGGAATGGCGGTTAGATGGAGGGTGTTCCGGGTAGTAGATCTAGGAATAAACTTGTAATTCGTGATTCGAAATCTAAGAAATGCTATTAAAAGAACATGTAAGACACTACTTACTAGTTCCTGATGAAGATACAAGTTCAAGGACTGTGATAATGAAGGCAAGGCTCAGGTAGGATGATCGGACAATCAAAGATGAGCTATCTTCTCTCCCAATGCTGAGATGAGTGTCACTGGGCTCTGGTTACTCAGTTGCAGTCTTGGGCTTGATGTCCTCCTCTGCAAACTCTTCTCTTTCCTTCACTTGTCTCTGCTCGGCCAAGTGAATTCCCGATCCTTCCAATCAATTCCCGGTTCCGATCAATGAAAATCCAACCCTTTGTTTTTGGTTGGGGGAGGTCATTACAGGGAACCGATGGCGGTTACATAACCGAAGGCAGTCAAGTAGGAACCAATATCGGTTCAGTCAAAGTGGGCTATTTTTAGTAAAATAGCCAACTTTCCCTCCTTTTCTCCCGAGGGATTAGTTGTGGGCTTGGTCAAGTCATTATGAGGTTGGTTTTGGGTGCGGGTGAGGAGTAATTAATCATGGGTGTGGATGTAGACCAAGTTATAGGTCTTTATTAGGTTAGTTTAGGGTTAGGACTAGGTCATGATGAGGTGGCGAAATGAGGTGGTAGGTTTGGAGATGTGGATTTATTAATTATAAGGTAATTAATAAATAATTGTGTAAGTTTTAGGTGATGAGGTTAGGTTGCGAAATGAGTTGCGGGGCACGGGGGGGTCATAAGACACAAATTTGGTGTCTACATTAGCCCCTTGTTGTCGTGTAGCTTGTCTTGTAAAGCTACACTGACAATAATAAGAAGTGGTTACTCCTGTTAAGGGTATAGGTAATCCCCCTCAAATCTATCACAGATTGAGGTAGCGTGAAATCAGGGATAGGGTTGATAAAGGGTAAATGGTGTTGAGATGATGGTAAGATGGTGGGGTAGGTCGAGGAAGCGGGCGCTTACGTTGAAATGCGTAGTGCGACCAAGGTACATGATTTGAAGAGCAAACAAGCAATTCATAGGCAAAGGTCGATAGTTTATCCAAACAAGGGTGATATAATCCTGGTATCCAAGGCATAGGAAGTAGCTCCAGGGGATATAACGGGTAAGGTACAGAACGTGTTAGGCATGTTCTAAAAGTGCAAATGGTTGGTTTGGTTGAGATAAACATCACGGTCTCGGTCTACAGGCAAAGTTGGTGGTGATCAAATCAAGTACCCTAATCATGCTAAAACACGAACAGGTGAGCTCGATTGAACAAAAAGCTACATGATGGGTGGATAAAATTGTAATTTGTGGTTTTGGGCGAGGTATTTAAGTGGTGCGGCCTTAGGTCGGGCCTGATTGGTTAGTTGCGGCCTTGGGCCGGGCCAAATGGTTGGTTGCGGCCTTGGGTCGGGCCTGATGGTTGGTTGCGGCCTTGGGTCGGGCCAAATGGGTGGTTGCGGCCTTGGGTCGGGCCTGATGGTTGGTTGTGGCCTTGGGTCGGGCCAAATGGGTGGTTACGGCCTTGGGTCGGGCCTGATTGGTTGGTTGTGGCCTTGGGTCGGGCCTGATTGGTTGGTGGCGGCCTTGGGTCGGGCCAAATGGTTGGTTGCGGCCTTGGGTCGGCCAAATGAATGGTTCTGACCTTGGGTCGAGCCTGATTGGTTGGTTGCGGCCTTGGGTCGGGCAAATGGTTGGTTGTGGCCTTGGGTCGGGCTGGTTGGTTGGGTGCGGCCGTGAATGTGGCCAATGAAGTCAAAAAGGATTTGTAGCAAAGGAGGGTTTAGGCGATGTGGTGAGAAAGGGAGACTGGTGAATAAGGGCAGAAATTGTGGTGAAAAAGGTATTAAAACCGATATCGGTTAGCTATGACCAGTATCGGTTAGATGATCGATCTTTGGTGGTTTAGGGCACAATATAACCGATATCGGTTATAGGTCAAAAACCTATAAAAAGAAAAATACGACTGTAATTGTCACAATGTCAATTTGAAAACCAAATTTAGTTATGCGAGGTGTTTTAGTGATATTGGTGAGTTTGTCGGTGAGGTGTCATTATTTGAGTGGAGAAGTGAGTGAATGGTAGACCCAGTGAGTAAGAGCGAGAATTTGATTGGTGGAGAACCCAGTGAGGAGATTTGGAGCCATGGCACGGCCGAGGAGCAGGAGGAGTCTTGGACCAATTTGGGACCACCACCTATCCCACCACGACGACGTGTCGTCGTACCGGTAGGCTCTAAACCTCGAATTATGTGAATTTAATGTTTTTAAGCTAGATTTGGGTTTTGGGTAGGAATCCAAGTTTTTAATAAAATAATGAATAAATTGAAGTTGTTTGAAAAATGGAGAGGGTAGGTGGGTTAGTTAGGCGAAAACGGTAGGGTGGGTAGGTTTGTAGGGTTTTTCAGTGGGTAAAAGGGTAGAAATAGGCAAAAAATGGGTTTTGGGGGCCGCGTCGGGTTCGGCTCCGGAGCTAGACAGTGACCGATGTCGGTCACTAGGCGACCGGCATCGGTCACAAATTTTTCGGGCCAAGCGGGTTGTTGGTAGACCGGTGTCGGTCGTATGTCGACCGGCGCCGGTGTGTATCATGTGCTGTAGGGGACCGGTGGCGGTCATGGGTGACCTAGGAGTACCGATCATTAGTTAGGATTTTTTTTTTTTTGGTTTGGTCGTGTTGTTGTTTTGGGTTTTTGGTTGTTGTGTTTGGGGTGAAGAAGGAGGGTAGAGTTTATAGGAAAGGGGATATCGTAGATGTTTTAGGGTAAGATAGGTGTGTGTTATAGAGTCGGGGTGTGGTTGGGTGGGTAAAAAGGGGGTATAGAGGGTTAAGGTAGTTGTTGTGGTAAAGGGTAGGTCTAATGAAGTGGGTTGTTTGTGCAGAGCACGTCGGCGGTGACGATGGGATCAGATGCCCCCACTATTGAGATGGATGCGGCCACATGTGTCCCTGTGTGCAGCCAGTGTGATGGGCCATTATGCGCGAGGTGGGACTTGGCGGAGTCCGGTATAGAAGTGTGGATAGGACCATGCCTTATGGTTGCCCTCATCGAGAGATGGGATCCGGCGACCAATGTTTTCCATCTCCCTACTGGAGAGATGACTATTACCTTGGAGGATGTATATCGCATCCTGAGACTGCCGATCGTAGGGGAGCGTATTCAGTGGTAGATGCGAGAGACGATTATGGGACAGTATCCTTGGTATTTGGGGATGCGGCCGCATTATTGACTTATCACATTGCGCGAGCATTGCCTATGGGGACATGTATCGCACCCACTGAGACATGAGACACACTGTGTTGTGTTGATGATGATAAGTATCACCTGCTTTGCCCTCCCAGACTCGAGAGGAGGCCACTTCCCACGGGCTTTGATGGGAGTCTTTGCACAAGATGGTGGAGGAGCATACATGCTATGCCTAGGCACCAGTATATCTGGTGTAGCTATACAGAGAGCTGTGGGGTTATCGTCGGATAAGGCGATTTGGGATTTGCTCCACATTTTTGTTACACTGTTGGGCATATGAGCACATCATATGTATACGATCGAGTAGAGGGCTGCCCCTGAGCGAGGGCCTGAGTTATATACAGTATGGCTTTCGAGAGGTGGTTGGGGTCGTGGACCAGCCACGAGTTGTGCTCGCGAGGATGGGATGTAGCTTACTACCGTCATATGCTAGAGGGCGTGACCACACTGGACATTATATGGAGGCCCTACAGAGGCCATCAGCCCCGAGGAGGAGCCCGAGCACAGATGCGTTGGATCTAGTATACTTTCTGGATAGCAGGACGGAGGCCTGGAGAGCATGAGCGGATACCCCTAGAGAGGGTACGACGATAGTTGGGGCTGCGACAGGATGAGCCGCCTCCCTTCCCTCAGTACCGGAGGGATGATGTAGAGGCCCCACTGCCTGCACCATAGCCCGTTGACCCAGATTGAGTAGCGAAGAGGAGGCGAGATGATACTGTGGATGACGCCTTGGGTGTACTGAGTTCATTTTGGTTTGGTGGGTAGGTCAGAGAGTAGCTAGGATAGCCATGACCCTCACTTTGCCCGCATTGGCGGCTATTATAGCGAGAGAAGGACCACCTCTAGGGGAGTGCGGTTATTACGGGCGGCAGCTTGCTGCTACACAAGCACAAATTGGGGTATTACAGGAGGCGATTAGCCGAGCACGAGCTCGAGCACGGCCCAGGCACCAGTACGGCCACGAGCACAAAGCGCGTGCCACGAGTAAGCACAAGCACTGCTGACAGCCATAGCACAAAGCAATAAAAGTGCAGTATAAGCGCCACCACGAGCACGAGAGTGTACCGCGAGGCGAGGGGCCACCGCTTATTAGGAGTCGGGGACCCAGCCCAGCGGCCATGGTGGCACGGGCCCGTTATATGGAGGTGAGTGGAGGCCGGTATTATCGAGGATGTCCTTGATGGTGCAGGGGTTGACTATCGACCATATGCGGTGCACCGAGCCAAGACCTCTCGAGCCGAGAGATCTAGGGGGCGCAGCCCGGCCCGTGGGTCGGTGACAGGTGGGAGGCGGCGAGAGCTAGCACAGGACTAGCGAGAGAGAGGGCCGAGGTGGTGGGGAGAGTTGAGATATCCTGGAGCGAGAGAGGGGTTTTGGATTTTGGATATAGACACCGATTCTGCAAACCAAGGTATGTATATAGAGGCCTGCGTGCCCACATATGATTCATTTATTCATTCTTGTTGTATATACCGGCCTGCAAGCCGAGTATATTTTGATATGAGAGACCGGCCTACGAGCCGAGTTGAGATTTTGACAGATAATTGCGGCTGCGTTCCGGCCTTGTATTATTTTGAGATCACGAGAGGCCCACATGCGAGGCAAGTTGTATATTTGAAATATTGATATATATAGAGACGATGATTTTGATCCACATCTTTGTGTATAAAATGTTTTATGTGTTTTGTCGATGGTTTTTGAAATTTAAAGTGTATAGATGATGAGTTAGATCCAAATGGTGTATATACTGATGGGTTTGATGTAGATATTGCAATGTCGTATGCATTTTGTTGATGTTTGTTTTATTGTAGATAGATGATGTTGATGAAATTGTAATGATATATTGATGTGATTTTGATGACAAATATTGATAATGCTGTCGTTTTGCAGGAAAAAGAGGCGGGCGCCACAAAAATTTGCAAAAAATAAAGAAAAAGGCCCAGGTTTAAGAAAAAGGAGGTATGTGACCAATATCGGTTAGCTAACCGACGTCGGTATATTGTGGACCGATATCGGTTAGGTAACCGATACCGATTATGCCAAAACGAGCTTTTCTAAAAATAGAAAAGCTTGGGCGGCAACTTAAGGTCTTATTTTTAGAGTCATGCAACAAGTTAAATACACGAATGCGCGCTATTTGACGGTGATACTGAGTAATTACATGAAATAATTGAGTGATAAGGAGGAAAGAGACAAGTAAAGTGAGTGTGAGTGAGATTAAGAAGGTAAAAGACAAGTTATATTTGAAGAGGGTGATGAACATGGTGGACAAGGAGAAACACCCAACAAGTAGGGACGAGAGGGAAGACAAGTTCCACCCCAAGCTGCTGCATCCCGAGAGGTAAAGCTGTTTGGTTGTATTTTAATTCTTGCATGTTTTGATGAATAGGTTGAGAGAAGGTAAGAGGGTAGAGATGAGAAAGAAAAGGTGATGAGAGCAAGGGTTTGGGATAGAGTGAATGTTATGGGGTAGGTAAGAAGGGTGCTCACGTATGTTTATAGGTATAGAGAGGAGTAAACAAGCAAAAATATTATTGTAGGTGGTAGTTTTAAGCGGTGTATAGGATTGATGCCGATATCGTTTAGAGATAACCGGTATCGGTTAGTAAACCGGTATCGGTTATCATAACCGATACCGATTCTTTGTAGGAATTTCGAATGTGAGAAAAAACACTTGGGGATTTAATTTATTGAATGGTTATATGTCGTTTTGATGTATGCGAGGCGAGGCGGGGTTGAGGATGAATGATAGTGTTAGCTTTGTTGTCACGAATCCGAGTGGATGTAACACCAACTGAATGGTCATTGATAAACCGTGTGGGGTTAAGTGGGATCCACTATTATTCACGAATCGCACGCAATCATGCTATGTTGCAGGCGTTGATTGAGAGGTGGAATCCGGAAAAGAATACCTTCTATCTGCCAACAGGGGAGATGACAGTGATGTTGGAAGATGTGTTTAGAATTTTGAGGCTCCCAATTACAGGAAGACCAGTGTATCAGGCGTTGCCTAGCACGGGGCGGGGAGCGATAACAAGATATTTGGTTCAGCTGCACGAGATTTGACACAGCGAGGTTTGACATTCACTTATGGTACAATGTATGCAACACACCCTGAGGAAACAAGGTTGGCAGTGGTATTAATGATAGCGGTGGGGTATTATGCATTACGAGGGGCGGAGGAAGATTTCCAAAAGAAATCTTGATGAGTGTTATTTGGGAAATGATAGAAAGGAGCGTGAATTTCGCATGGGCACCCACATATCTAGCGGAATTATACAGTGTTTATGGGCTGCGGTGAAAACACGGGGCGACCTTTGGATTGTTCATACTTATTACATTGTTGGGCCTATGAGCACATTGTTTGTGTGCGACCGATAGGCCGACCCATCCAGTCGGGAGAGACAGGAGTGCAGAGGTTGGGATTCAGACAATGGGTCCAGATAGAACAAGAGGCGAGATCCCATGTCGTGATAGATGACATCGAGTACTATAGGCAGGTATGGGAGATGGTGACGATTGCGGATATTTGTTGGAGACCTTACGGGAACTATATGGTGACGGAGCACATAGCTGAGGAGTTGAGGGGTGTAGAGCGATTGAGGTGGATCGCGGGAGGCACGAGTCGGTGAGTACGAGAGGATTCCTCTAGATCACGTGTGGTGACAATTTGGATTTGTTCAGGATATACCTATGGCTTATAGACCATACATGAGGATCGACACCGAGGCAGCATTCTCACCACCCCGGCCAACACCTCCGAGAAGGGCCGAGGAGGAGATAGCGGCCGATCCGGGGTAATGGATGCAAGAAGCGGCAGAGAGGCCTATAGATTATGGTGGGTAGCGAGCTACGAGGTGTACGTGATCATCCTGACATATAGCCATTTGTGATTACGGCGGAGAGAGATCGTCTGCGGGGTTTAGTTCATCGGCTCGAAAGCGGGTGAATGAGACAACGGGATTGTTAGCGGTTGCAGAGTCACGAGTGGAGAGACTAGAGGCAAGATTCCTCCACGCAAGAGGACGTATTCGTATGTTACAGGAGATGTTGGCGGATCAGTGGGAGGAACCAATAGCAGTGGCACCTTTGAGGATGGAGAGGCCAAGTGAGTGGCATCGTCGATCACGATCACCACCGATTCGGGAGGCGCAAGGGTCTAAGTGAATTTCATAAGAGTATAAGAATAAATAAGGATGCCGACCTACGCGTCGATGATAGAGAAGATGTATTTGTTTAACATCTAAATAAAACTAAATATGTATGTTGATTTGAGTTATGATAATAATAAGAATGGTTGTGTTTTGAATGTTTTTAATTGTTTTGAAAAAAGGATAAAGATGAATGTTGTCAAAATAGAAATACACAAAAATATTTATATTTACAACACACGATAGGTTATGGTAGGGGATGGTCGAGCTAACCTTGGGAGACCCCATGTCTCCGAAGTGCTGCCTACATAGCCCATTGCACAAAGCAAGGAGGGGCCTCAGACCGATGTAGTTCTCCCTTAGGACCAGGGAGAGGTGAATTCAGGCAACGTGGTTATAGTTAGGCAATTGATTGGCTGGTAAAAATATTGATATTGGTGGGGTAACGTTGTTGGTGTTGGTAAGGGACTGGCGATGTTGGTGTAGGTATAGGTGAAACAAAAGTTAGCTTACCCAAGTAGTAGGGAATCATGTCCTAATTAAGGTCAACACACAATCCTAGAGTCGAGTAAAAGAGGCAAAATTGTCCCGTAGTTGAGAAGAGCTAAACAAACCACATATTAACATAGGATGGGCTTGAATCCCTAGGTGCCTTGCATAGGCGAGAAGTCGATAGGTGAAAAGAGTTGTATAATCACAATATATCGGATATCGTCACATCCCTCGAGTGTTGTTGCTTTGACGAATGGTGAGGTGAGGTAGTTTTATATAGCGGGGTGCAGCGAACTTGTTATGAGGTGATTATTTTGACGAAAGAGAACCAAACCTAAATAGACAAGTCCATGAATCAAAAGTGCTTTGGAATACTACTTTTTACTTTTCTGGATATAGACTGATCGATGCGGGAAGTCTACATGGGATATGTATTTTGTTGTTCTTGAGGTCTTCACAAAGCTGATCAATGCGAGAAGCTTCTGATAAAGGCTGACTTTGTATAGCTGTCCTTCGAGGGAGCAGTCTATTTATAGTAGCATATGTAGTTTTTGTGTATAGCTGTCCTTCGAGGGAGCAGTCTATTTATAATAGTAGGAGTGGCTTTGCACATATCTGTCCTTCGAGGGAGTAGTCTATGTATAACTTTAGAGGTCTAGATGTCCGTTTGGCATGAAGCATCTAGTTTTGTAGGAAGTTTGACTCAAGAATATCCCATAAGTGTACAATTGAGAACATGTTATTTTGATACTTTTAAGTCATGGACCAGGCTAAAAAGGGGAAGGCATCTTAAAGGGGAGGTTATGATCAAACCATGTGAACTTGATTTTATTCGAGATGCGTGAAACAAAGTGTATGAGGTGGTAAATGAGCTCAAGGGATGAGCGCTTGAGGTAGATAAGAAGTGATGTAACACCAAGTTCAACAAAGTAGAATGGTCGAAGATGCAAGGCATTAAGGGGTTGAGCTCAGTTTACCATTAAGCGAAGCTAAATGATAAGTGCACGATCCGTAGATATGAGTGATAATGTAAGGCCCAATCAATTAG
The DNA here is from genome assembly GCA_018340775.1 of Taxus wallichiana var. yunnanensis. NCBI lineage: Eukaryota > Viridiplantae > Streptophyta > Pinopsida > Cupressales > Taxaceae > Taxus > Taxus wallichiana. Next base: position 964,297,423 of record CM031242.1, on the reverse strand, counting down.
GAGCAAATTTTCTACATTTACTCTTTTCTAGTTTGGTTACATGTTGATTCTCTTTGAGGACAAGATCACCAACCTTAAAGGTACGCTTATGAAGTCACTTATCATAAGCATGTTTGATGCATTTTTGATAGATTTGAAAGTGGTCAAGAGTGTAAGGCGACGCTCGTCGAAGCTCCATTGGGCTAGCGCTCTTGGCGGAAATTGTCGTTGGTGAGAATATCCTGAAGAGATATTCTTAGGGAGGGTATTTGTATTTCGAGAGGCAAGACAGCCTCAGTACCATATACCAAAGAAAATGGTGTGGCATTAGTAGAAGTGCGAATGCTAGTCCGATAAGCACAAAGGGCAAAGGGGATGTGATCAGGCCAATTGCTTCCAGAATCGTTAACAACTCTCATGAGGATTTTGGTTAGGGTTTTATTAGAAGATTCAGCTTGACCATTTGCTTGTGGATAGTAAGGTGATGAGAAGCTAAGTTTGATACCAAAGTTGTCACAAAGGTCTTGTAACAACTTATTTTTGAAGGATTTGCCATTCTCTGTTATCGGTGATGAGGAACGCCAAAACGACAGATAATGTGATGGTTAATGAATTCGACGATTTTTTCTTTTTGGTTGAAATGAGTGGAATGGATTCCACCCATTTAGTGTAATATTCGGTTGCTATGATTATCCAACGGTGACGTTGCGAAGAGGGCGGGTGAATCTCATCGATAAGGTCTAAACCCCATTGTGAGAAAGGCCAAAGATCTCGTGCGACACATGGCAGATGGCTAGGAGTATGTTGAAGGTTGGCATGTTGTTGACACATAACACAACACTTAACATATTCATATCAGTTGTTATTAAGAGTAGGCCAATAATAGCCTAGGTGAAGGATCCGTTTGGCCATGGCCAGACCACTAAAATGTCCACCACAAATACCGTCGTGGACTTGTTGGATGGTATAGGTGACTTCTGCGCCGGTTAGACATCGAAGGAGGATGCCATCAAAGCCACGTTTATAGAGGGATCCCCTCATGACGACATAACGAGAAACACTTTTAAGAAAAGCATGTTTTCCATTACTAGTAAGGTCAGGTGGGAGAACAGAGGTTGTAAGATAGTCGTGAAATTGGTGATACCAGGTATCCTGCGAATTAGCAGACACATTATTTATCATACAAACAACCGGGGTTGAGTAAGATGGGGCAAAGAGTTGTTGGACCAAGACGAATATGTCGAGTCGGTTGGAGGCGGGGAATTTGCGAAGCTAAGCAAGCCATAGTATCCACAAATTTGTTAGTGGAGCGGGGAATGGTTTGGATAGAATAATGAGTAAATGAGGTCAAAAGTGAATCCACGTAATGTTTGTACTTTTGAAGTTCCTCATTTTTACATTGGTAAATGCCCATAACTTGATTGACTACCAATTGAGAGTCACCGAAAATATTGATAGATTTGACACCTAAGTGTAACGCAACCTGGAGACCCAAAACAAGGGCCTCATATTCCGCTGTATTATTAGTGCAGGGGAAATCGAGCCGGAATGAAAGAGGCATAGGCTCAGCGTCAAGAGGAATGAGAACAACGCCAGCTCCTCCGCCGCGCTAGCATTTGGATCCATCGAAGAAGAGGGTCGACTCCTCACTGAGTGAAAGAGTGGCGATGAGTTCGTCGGGGAAATTAAAATTGGTAAATTGCTCCCCAGGTAAAGGGGCTTCCGCGAGTTGGTCTGCAATGGTTTGTCCTTTGATTGACTTCTGGTGTACAAATTCAAGGTCGAGGTCAGTGAGGAGCATAAGCCATCGGGCGATGCGTTGGTTTAGATGAGGTTTGGCGTACATATACTAAATGGGGTCCGCGTTGGTGATGACAAAAGTTTTGTGATTCAGGAGGTAGTGTCGGAGTTTGGTGGCTACGAATGATAAGGCTAGGCACAACTTTTCTACATGTGTATACCTAGTCTTGTAATCCACGAGAGTACGACTTATGTAATAAACGGCTTGTTCTCGATGCTCGGAGTCACGATGTGTGAGCATGGCTCCTACAGCATGGTCGGTGGCAAAAAGGTAAAGGTAAAAAGGGCGATCATCCTGAGGTGGGATAAGCACAGGTGGCTGCAAGAGATAGGCTTTAAGAGCTTCAAAGGCTTGGTGGCGCTCTTTGCTCCATTGAAAGACAATGTCTTTTTAAGGAGATGATGGAAAGGTTGACATCGATCCGAAAGTTGGGAGATAAAACGCTTGAGATAGATTGGAGTTTACCTTGCAAACTACACAATTGTTTGAGGTTAGTAGGTGGGGCATTTCTAGGATAGCTTTAACTTTTGGATCGACCTCGATGCCACACAAAGAGACGATAAAACCAAGAAGTTTTCCGAAAGGACACCAAAGACACATTTCTTGGGTTGAAGACGAACACTGATATTATAGCAGTGATCGAAAATAATGGTTAAAACATCGAGATGTGTCTTGCGATGTTTAGATTTGCAAGAAGATCATCGACATAATCCTCGAGGATAGTGTGCATAATGTCATGAAATATGTAAGTCATAGCTACTGGTAGGTCGCACCAAAGCATTCTTAAGGCCAAATGGCATGACATGATAATGAAGGTTCCCGAGGAGTTATGAAGGCGAGTTTTATGTTGATCGGCGGGGCTACCAAAATTTGATTGTATCCCGAGAAGCCATCCATGAGAGAAAGCATCTCATGGCGCGCAGTGAGATCAACAAGTTGATCAATACTGGGAGGAAAGTCATCCTTTGGGCAAGCGAGGTTAAGGTCTCGAGAAATCCGTGCATATCCGAAGTCCCCCAATTGCTTTTAATGTGTACGATGTTAGAAATCCATTGAGGATAGTTAATAGGTAAGATGAAGGAAGCAGAAAGGATTCGTTGAAGCTCTTCTTTGACAAGAGGGCAATGCGTGGATGCATTTTTCTCGATTTTGTTTAACCGGTTTGGAATCGGGTTTGTGGTAATGTTATGGACAGCAATGTCAAGATCTATTCCTGGCATGTCAGCATAGGACCAAGCGAAAGCTTGGTTGCGGGCACGGAGAAAGGTAGTAAAGGCGGCTTGTTCTGATGCGGTAAGAGATTGTCCGATCTTCACAATGTGAGGATCATCCTTGGTGTGGATGTTGATTTCTATAGTCGACTCATTCAACATGGTTTGAGTTTCGGATGGTAAGGCGCGTTGAATATAAGAGTCGTCGCACCAAGGTAAGTGAGGATGGAGTCGTCATCCTGGCACTCAACAACATTAATTGAAGGTGAATCTTCTTCGATCATGTCTGGATACAGAAGGGGAAGAGAAGATGGGTCCTCATTATCGCGTTGATAAGTGAGAGGACCCAGGAAGATGGCGTTCATAAAAAAAAAAAAGTTAGGAGGAATAGATTCGAAGGTCTATCGATTACGTGGGTGACGATGGAAAAATGGGTGATGATGGTTCGGTAGGGGTGCGTTGTCATCTTCCGGATACTGGCCCGACACGAGGTTTCTTTGGTGTAAGTGTTTCGGGAAATCCAAGACCACTACGATCTTTGTGTTTGCGTGTAGTCATGGGAATGATTGTATGTCGGCCTTGTTCATAAAGACCAAAACCAAAACCTTTCCAGCACAAAGCAAGTCAAGAAGGTGAGGGAGAAACGACGATTTATCGAGGTATTGAAAATCGGATTGGAAGGGAAACACTCGAGGGGAGGTTCGGGGGTAACGGAGGATGCGTCGACACCCCCATACGTTAGGTTGGTGCGGCAATTAGGTGGTCAGAGATTAGTCCCCTCATATTTTTCTAACTCCCCTGTCCAAGTAGAAGAGAGCAAGTTAGAGAAAATGTAAAAAATTGCAAAAACAAGCTCGGGCGGGAAAAATCATGAAAAATGGCTAAGTCCTAGTCCTCAGGCAGTCCTTCGGGGACGGTTGGGACAAAGGCGCGAAGCCGGCCGAAAGGCCGCAAGGCGGTCTTTGCAAGCATTTGGGACATTGGGCCAAGGGGCGCGCGGGACGTGGAAAAATCGAAGCGGCGAAAAATGGAAAAAATTGACTAAGCTGTTGAAAGCAGGCGATGCAGGACATCGCACGAAAAAAATACGGAAGCCGGCGGATCGGCGAAAAAACTTGAGTCAAGGAAGCCGAGCAGTTGGGCGAAGGTACGCGCGAAAGTACATGAACCAGGCGGGCGGATCGGCGAAATGAGAACTTTCCAGGGGGACGCTTGGGACAAAAGGAAATGCGCGAACCGGCCGAAGCGGCAGGCGAATCGGGAAAATTTGTCCCAGAGCGGTCCAGAAAGCAAATGGGACATCAGGGGCGAGTACGCGAACCGGAACCAATCGAATCACGCCACGTTCGGCCGAAATGGGAAATTTCAGAATTTGTGCCAAATGGGACAAAGGGACGCGTGTGGGACGTGAAAAGCGAAGCGGCCGAAGGCGAGGAAGAAAAGTCAACATTTGACCCGTGGAACTTCAAGCGGCCATAACTTTTGACTCGAGCTCCGATTTTCACAAAATTGGACTTTCTGGAATGAGCACGACGTCCTCTACACCACAAAAATGGATTTCTTATTTTTAATGAGGGTAGATATATTTAAATAAAGAAACATATTCGGCTCCAGTCAGTTAATGCTCATTCCCGTCAAATGACAGAAAACGCCTGCCAGACCCAAAATAGCTGCCGCACTCAGAAGGCCATAACTTTTGCATTTCTCAACCGAAATCACACAAAATTGGTACCGTTGGAATCGTGGTTCGAGCCCGATGCACAGAAATCAAGAAATTCTAGATTTGATCAGAAATTGATTGAGATTTTTAAGAAAACGTGGCCGGGTTCAGAACAGTGTTTTATTTGGTAGCTGGGAGTGCAATTAAGAGGCATGGTCATCATTCTTTCTCTGCTGCAGCACATGGGACAGTATGGGGAGCCTTTTGCAAGTAATGTATAACCATTTCACTCAATTTAATGCCTCTTACAGGTGGTTGAAGGACAGATTTCGGGATTTCCATTTTCCCTTCTCTTTTCCTTCTCATTTTTCTATAAATTGGAGTGTTGGGCTCATTGTAAAGAGAGAGTTTTTGGGTAGCAAAGCTCTGCCAAAATTGCTTTGTGAAGCCAGTGTGTTGCAGGCCCTTGTAGTGGACTCCTTGCATGGTGATCCAGGCCCTTATCTTGTAATAGATTGAACTGTGCATATCATGAAGCAATAAAATACAAGTTTGTGGATGTATCTTCCCTGCTGTGTTTTCTTGCATTCTTCTTGCCCCTTTAATCTTTCTACAAGAATATTGTGTCTATTATTATGTTCTTGCAGGGATTCATTATCATTGTGTATGCTTGGAATATTGTTGTGAATGCATTTTGCTAGATTATGGAGAATTGTCATCACCTCTTCTAGTGTGCACTTTGCCTCTGTATTTCACACATTTGGAGACTACTCTCACACCCTCCTTTTTCTGGTGTATCACCGCTTTAGTGTAGGCTTTCATTTTATGCATTCTCTCTCCCTGGTCCCTTGGAAATTTAGATTAGAACAGTTAGCTTATCCTGCATTAGAGTAGATTGTGGCGGGTAGTTTAGGAGCAAGAACCGGCTTTTCTGCGGAGGTCTATCTCAAGTAGCAAGTCCCTGACTTGGAGATAGTACCCATGTTATCCAATCACCTTTGTGAGTTCAAGTATATGCACTTGTATAAACACGAAGTCTTTGTGATTCGGTGATAACTTGAGTTACAGCACGCCGGTGGGACCTAGAGGTCTTCACTTTCATTGCTGACAAGATTGATGTGCACTTGTTGTAAGTTCCGGCTTTGAAGGAGCTTTAAAATCGCACATGGCGACTCCAAAAGAGGCATAATCCGCTTTGGTTTTGCGCGGTCAAGCACTGGAAAATTTATGAGAAGAATACGAGACGGAGTCAAGAACTAGGGAGGAAGGATTGTTTGTTTATCTGCATCTATCTCGGGAGAGAAAGAAGGGAAGAAGAGCTCAAAGATCTGCGTCTCCACCTAATAGAACTTTGTCTACACCTCCCACAGTAGACCTTTTCTCGCATCAACAAGGGTTCTCGGGCCAATCGAGAATGGCGCGACCACTAAATCCCTTTGTCAATTTCTTGGCGGTGACCCACTTGCCCTCGATGCACGAGAATCCGGTTCAATTGCAGCATTGAAGAACATTCCATTTTCTTTGGAGAAAATCATACCTCTCACTGGTGATCATGTCAAAGACATTGCTAACGTCTGTGCGATCCATGAGATAAATGAAATGGATGTGGTTGTCAAATTCTTTGGCATCATCGTTCAAAGGGAAGGCATTGCAATGGTTTAGGAGCCTTGAAGCTGGTTCTATCACAAATTGGAATCAGTTATGCATAGTTCTCCATGAGCAGTTTGGAGAGAAGGGAGACAACTTGTCTCTTCTAGAACAATTGACAACTATCAAGAGAGCCCCAAGCAGGCGGTGGCCCGACTTCAACTTCAGATTTCAAAGGTCTTGGGATAGGATTCCGGTGGCAGTCAGGCCAACAGCAGAAGGTGCTTTTCTATACTATCTTAAAGCTTTGAATTCTGATATTTCTATGTTAATTCAATCTATGGGAGGCACATGACCTTACTGCTGCTTATAGCATTGCCTAGAGCTGAAAAGCTGTCTTATTCAAGGTGGTAAAGCTGGCTCCTAGGCCCCATGCCATTATATCCAAGTTTAGAAAATCCAAGCACTAGTCAAGCACCCACTTTGGCTCCTATTCCCACCCCTAGAAATCAAAGTTCAAATGAGACTTCTACTTCATCCTCTAGTGCTTCAAATGAACTCCAAGAGGTCATGAAACAATTGCAAAATTTGGGAAATGAGCTGGTTACTATCAAAAGACAGCAAGCTCAAAGTGCTAGACCGTATCAGCCTCAAGCTCAGCCTAACAGGCAAAGCCATATCAACCTCAAAGACCACCCAATCCAGCTGCAAATCAGAATCAAGCAAGGCCTCCCGCTAATAGACCATTTCAGCCCTATAACCCCAATGTTGCATCTGCATCCAGAGCTTTGGTGCCAGTCCAAAATAACATGGCCCAAGAATATGATTGGTGTTTCCGTGCGATCGACCACATAACCAATCAATGTGCTTTAACGGTGCATTAAATCGAGGCTCAATGGTGCAAACCATTGGTGGGTCGCAGAAGTCGACCCACGAAGACCGGCGGCGTGAAGGGCACCTCGGCAAGGAACATCTCAGAAGCGAAACTACTCTTGTCAATTGGCGTGGTGAAGATTTTGTGGTATGAATCAAATACCCTCTCAAAGTGTTGCAGCCAACACAAGGTCAAAAGGAGAAATTTGGGTGAAGAACAGCCATTGGCTTGAGTAATCCTGACCTTCTACCACTCCACAAATTTTTGGCAAACAAGCTGTAGATCCAAACATGCGAGGAGCATCCAAACCAGCTCCTAGGCCAACTCAAATGCAGTTCTTTTTGCCCATTGCAAGGAATGAATGTGCAGGCCAAGGGACAGCAGAGGGATACTTCATCTCCATTCAGTATCATTGATCAGATGAAGAAGACAAATGTAAACATATCATGTGGGAATCACTATCTATCCCAGGACAGAGAGATTTGCTACAAGCTGCCATGAAGGACTGGTCAACTTCAAATCAACAAGTCCAAATGCAAGAGAAGGTACTCACAAATGCTGCCCAGCCTGAAGGAAATCATGGAGGACAGCAAGGTAAAATGTTGAAGCCCCCTCCATTTTATGTTTCATTGATCATAGGAGATAAGTTGGTGCATAATTGCATGATTGATTCGGGGCAAGTAGTTCAGTAATGCCCAAGCAAATAGCTGATCAGCTAGGACTCCAATATGAAGTCATCTCCAAGGGTGTAGTGCAATTAGACGGGACAGCAGTGACAACGGTTGGAGTAATCAAAGGTTTGAGCCTCTGCTTTGCACGCATGTCCCAACGTAACAGTGTTACAAGATGTGTCAGTCATAGACCTGCCACCACTCTTTGCATTGTGCTTGTCAAGAGACTTCATTGCTAAAATTGGAGGCTATCTTTCGGTGGATTGGTCACACATGTTGTTCAGAACAAGGTATGGAACCAAAGCCACAATCAGTCGAACCTATTGCGAACTTTCATATTGAGCCTTACACTCCAAGCCAAATCAATACCAAGCTGTTGAGCGTTTGATCAAGAAGATTATCAAGCAACGATGAAGGTGACACCAAGGTTGGAAGCATCCCAGTTGACTCTTGATGAATGGGCAAGCAAGGTGCATGCTTTTGATCCTTATCAAGAAATAGAAGAATCTGAGCTAGGAGTCTATTGTTTACATGAAGAGAATCAACCTCTTCCTAGCATCACCAAGCCAGATCATAAAGACAAGAATGAAGTATGGCAATTGTTCTTTGATGGGTCAAGGAGTAGACAAGGTGCAGGAGGAGGAGCTATGCTCATTTCACCGCAAGGTATAAGGTATTACTCAGCCTTCCGTTTCCAGTTTTCCTGTTCAAACAACACAGCTGAGTATGAAGCCTTAATTCATGGATTGCACTAGGCAAGGAAGAAAGGCATCAGGAATTTACAAGTATTTGGTGATAGTGAGCTGATCGTAAACCAAGTCAAAGGAAAAAATGCTGCCAAAAATGATCTATTGAAGAACTACAAAAATCGGGTATGGGATCTTATTGAAGATTTTGAAGCTTTTAGCATCATTTCCATCCCAAGAAAAAAGAATGAAGCCGCTGACAAACTGGCAGCAATTGGGGCTGCGTTTGATGTTGTAGAAAGTATCAAAAGTGAGAAATCTCAGCCTCATATCAAAGTGGTTGTGAGACCAGCTATTCGGATAACAACACAAGTTGGCAAGTCTTCGAGAATGATCAGTGATTGTTAATTTCCTACAAGAAGAAGCTGAGTTCTCCATGAGAAATCAAGACAAATTTGGAGCAGCGGTATGGTGACCAAGTGGTGCGGTGAGGACTAACAAATTGCCAAAGGCCTCATAACCTTGGAGTCGATCTTGACCCGAATGATCGAGTTCGGAAGGAGAAAGCGAACATTCAAGTAAAGGGTGAAGATTGAGAGCCTATTTTAGTAGAAGAAGGCAAGACATTGCAAATTGGCAAAGTAAGTACTCACAGAGAAATCTGATTTTGTTCGACTTTGTCAAGAATTCCCAGATGTCTTTGCTTGGACTTACAAAGATTTAAGAGGTTTGACCCAAAGTTGGCACAACATACTATTGAGTTGGATCAGAATCCAAGCACTGTCGAGGCAAAAGCAAAGGCGATAAATCCTCATATCAGACCTCTCATGAGAAAAGAGTTAAGCAAGCTCATTGAGGCTAGTATCATCTTCCCCATCAAACACTCAAGTTGGGTTGCAAACTTGGTGCGGTAAGAAAGAGAAATGGAGAAATAAGATTGTGTGTGGACTTTCGTGGTCTAAATAGAGCATCACTCAAAGATCATTATCCGCTTCCATCAATGGAACAAATATTGCAGGTTGTATTTGGTTGAAAGGTTTTCATTGCTAGATGGATATTCGAGGCTATAATCGAGATAATGGTAAAGGAAGAAGATCAATTCAAAGCGGCCTTCACTACAAAATGGGGCACGTATGCTTACAAGAAGATGCCATTTGGGTATGTCGAAAATGCGGAGCAACATTTCAGCGAGCTATGGATATGGCGTTGAAGGCTTGATCAACAAGATAGTCTTTGGTATACCTAGATGATATCACTTTGTCTTCTCAAAGAATGCAGCGAGACCATCTCTTTCACCTCGAGACAAGTGTTTGAGAGGTGTAGAAGGTTTGGAGTGTCATTGAATCCAAAGAAGTGTGTATTCTTGGCACACGAAGGCAAAATTGTTGGGCCACATTGTCTCTAGGAAGGGCTAACAATTGATCTGAAAGGGTTGAAGCCATCGAAGCGCTTCCATTGCCACACCACAAGAAATCTCTCCAAAGCTTCTTAGGAAGGATAAACTTTGTCATGCAGATTTGTGCCTAATTTTGCCACTCTTGTGAAGCCTCTAACTATGATGTTGAAGAAGAGTCGGCATTCAAATGGACAGCGAGAAGGCAAAGAGAGTTTTGAAAACATCAAGCATGCAATATCACAAGCTCGACTCTTATCAACCCAGATTTCTCAAGACTTCATGTTGTATGCATTTGGAGGATCAGATACAATCTCAGCTATCTTGACACAGCTGAATAGAGAAGGTTCAGAACAGCCCATAGCATTCTTCAGTCAAACCTTGGAAGATTACGAAATAAAGTATTCTTTCATCGAAAAGCATGTCCTTGCTGTCATCAGGAGCTTGAAGAAGTTCAGACATTTGGTCTCAAACAATAAGATTCAAGCTGCTGGTGTCTCATCTTTGGTGTCAAGGACTTCCTCCTAAACAAGGATTTAAATGAGAAGAGAGCAGGTTGGATCACTCGGGTGATGGAATATGATATTGAAATCAAAGTGACCAAGCTAGTTCGTGGCAAAGGCTTGTGTGAGCAGCTCGCTTCCAAACAACCAGACGAGTCAAAAAGTGAAGAGGATGTTGTCTTGCTACTACAGAATGATCAAGAACAACCAGCTGATGATGCACCCATCCCATGTTGGACTCAAGACTTGGTGCATTACCTCCAAACAGGCTTGTGCCCTCCAGAAGTGAGCAAAGCAAAGAGGAGATACTTTAGATTACAAGCCATTCCATATGTGCTTGTTGATGGAGTTTTGTTTAAAAAGGACATCAATGGTGTTCTATTAAGATGCATTGGAGCAGTCAAGTTGAGAAGATCTTACGAGTTCCATGACGGGGAAAGAGGAGGCCACTTTGCTCCACGTGTGCAGCTCTCAAAATCATGAAAGCTGGTTACTATTGGCCTCTTGTGTTGATGATTGCTACTCATGGGTCAAGAAATGCAAGAAATGTGCATTCTTCACAGGGAAAGAAAGGTTAGCAGCGCTGCCCCTTCGTCCAATTTCAGTGGATCAGCCATTCATGCAATGGGGATTGGACTTCATTGGGGTTATCAATCCCAATTCAAGTCAGGGCCACAAGTGGATACTAACAGCAACAGACTATTTCACCAAGTGGGTAGAGCGGTGGCACTCGGGAGGCAAATGAATCTAATATCTTAGATTTCTATGAAGGGATAGTCACGAGGTTTGGTGCCCCTGCCACTATCATATCAGACAATGCATTGGCATTCCTTGGCACAAAGATCACTGAATGGGCTGTCAAGAATTGTGTGTATCTCAGCACTTCATCGAACTATTACCCTCAAGGTAATGGCCAAGCCGAGTCTACAAACAAGAATCTACTAAGAATCATCAGAAGGACTCTTGATGAAAATCAAAGGACTTGGCACTCAAAGCTCAAATCAGCCCTATGGGCTGATAGGATCACACCCAAGAGATCTACAGGAAGCTCTCCATACAAGCTTGTGTACGGGAAAGAAGCAGTTCTACCTATATCACTTGAGTTGCCAGCATTGGAACTCATGAAACAGTTGGAACTAGCTGAGTTTGAACCTATGGAAATCGGGTATGCGAGAGTGATGGAATTAGAAGAGACAAGAGAGCTGCAATACGAGACCATAGAAAAGGATAAAGCATTGGTCAAAAAGAGTTTTGACAAGAAAGCTAAGGCCAGGATATTACAAATTGGAGATTTGGTACTGAAGTGGGATGTTGATCGTGCAAAACCAGGAAAGCACTCCAAGTTTGATGCCATCTGGAGTGGCCCATACATGATCATTGAATGCAAAGGTAGCAATGCTTTCCGACTGGCTAAGTTGGATGGTGAAGAATTGCAGATTCGGTCAATGGGATCTATCTCAAGCGTTCTACTAGAAAGATAGATTTTCACCCTTGTAAATATTAATTTAGAATTTCCATTCCTCTAAGTGCTTATGCACATTGTCTTTGTTAGAGTAGTTTTATTTCCCTAAGTGCTTGTGCACATGTCCTATTGCTTCTAGTATGTGCATGTTTGAGTTCATCAAGCTCTGGAAAGAATTTGCAGCCATGAGAAAACCAGCTCAACAAATGTTTCAAATGGCTCGAGGACACGAGTTTTCAAATTTCAGATCAGGTGAGAGGTTATCAAAGCAGACTCCATGCCCGATGGATTCTCTACAAGCATGGCCGTTCTTCATCAGCGAGGCGAGATGACCCATTGAGTCGCCAAAATTGTTATCAAAATTCACCCCTCAAGGTAATTTTGATAACATGCATCAAATTCTTTAGTCCCAAGCAATTATATTGATTCGAGGCAAAAAAGTCATGTTTTAGGGTCCCCTCATTTTTTCTAACTCCCTGTCCAAGAAGAAAGAGAGCAAGTTACGAGAAAATGTGAAAAAATTGCAAAAAAACAAGCTCGGGCAGGAAAAATCATGAAAAATGGCTAAGTCTAGTCCTGCATGTCAGTCGGGACAGTTGGGACAACGGGCGCGAAGCGGCGAAAGGCCCGAGGCGGTCTTTGCGCAGCATTTGGGACATTGGGACAAAGGGGCAGGCGGGGCGCGGAAATCGAAAGTGCGAAAAGAAAAATGGAAAAAATTGACTAAGCTTTGTTGAAAGCAGGCGATTTGGGACATCTGGGACAAAAAAAAAGTGAAGGAGGCGGGCGGATCGGCGAAATGAGTAAGGCAGTTGAGCAGTTGGGCGAAGGTACGTGGAAAATCGCGAACCGGCGGATCAGCGAAAAGAAAACTTTGAGGGTCAAGGCAAATGGGGACAGTGCGGGACGAAAATTTGCGACCCGGCATGGAACCAGGGCGAATCAGGAAGAAAATGGGTCCCCAAGCGATCCAAAGGGACAAATGGAAGGAAGGCAGAAAGGCGAAAGGGATCGAGATCACGCCCGTGTCACAGCGGAGAAAAGGGACATGGAAGCCCATTTGGGCGGTTCGGAAATTTGTCCCAGACCTTTGGGACAAATGGGACAAAGGGACGCGTGGGGCGTGAAAAGCGAAAGGCGAAGGCGAGAGAAGAAAAGTCAACGTTTGACCCGTGGAAACTTCAAGCGGCCATAACTTTTGACTCGAGCTCGATTTTCACAAAATTGGACTTTACGGAGGAAGAACACGGCGTCCTCTACGCCAAAAAACTGGATTTCTTATTTTTAATGAGGGTAGATATATTTAAATAAAAGAAAACATATTCGGCTCGTCGATTAATGCTCATTCCGTCGAATGACGAGAAAACACCTGCGGACCCAAAATAGCTGCCGCGCTCGAGAAGGCCATAACTTTTGCATTTCTCAAGCGAAATCACACAAAATTGGTACCGTTGGAATCATGGTTCAGAGCCCGATGCACAGAAATCAAGAAATTCTAGATTTGATGAGAAATTGATTGATATTTTTAAGAAAACGTGGCCGGGTTCAGAACAGTGTTTTATTTGGTAGTTGGGAGTGCAATTAAGAGGCATGGTCATCATTCTTTCTCTCTTTGCTGCACATGGGACAGTATGGGGAGCCTTTTGCAAGTAATGTATAATCATTTCACTCAATTTAATGCCTCTTACAGGTGGTTGAAGGACAGATTTCGGGATTTCCATTTTCCCTTCTCTTTTCCTTCTCATTTTTCTATAAATTGGAGTGTTGGGCTCATTGTAAAAGAGAGAGTTTTTGGGTAGCAAAGCTCTGCCAAAATTGCTTTGTGAAGCTAGTGTGTTGCAGGCCCTTGTAGTGGACTCCTTGCATGGTGATCCAGGCCCTTATCTTGTAATAGATTGAACTGTGCATATCATGAAGCAATAAAATACAAGTTTGTGGATGTATCTTCCCCTGTTGTGTTTTCTTGCATTCTTCTTGCCCCTTTATCTTTCTACAAGAATATTGTGTCTATTATTATGTTCTTGCAGGGATTCATTATCATTGTGTATGCTTGGAATATTGTTGTGAATGCATTTTGCTAGATTATGGTGAACTGTCATCACCTCTTCTAGTGTGCACTTTGCCTCTGTATTTCACACATTTGGAGACTACTCTCACACCCTCCTTTTCTGGTGTATCACCGCTTTAGTGTAGGCTTTCATTTTATGCATTCTCTCTCCCTGGTCCCTTGGAAATTTAGATTAGAGCAGTTAGCTTATCTGCATTAGAGTAGATTGTGGCGGGTAGTTTAGGAGCAAGAACCGGCTTTCTCACGGAGGTCTATCTCAAGTAGCAAGTCCCCTGACTTGGAGATAGTACCCATGTTATCCAATCACCTTGTGAGTTCAAATATATGCACTTGTATAAAACAGGGTGTCTTTGTGATTCGGTGATAACTTGATTCAGCACGCCGGTGGGACCTTAGAGGTCTTCACTTTCATTGCTGACAAGATTGATGTGCACTTGTTGTAAGTTCCGGCTTTGAAGGAGCTTTAAAATCACACATGGCGACTCAAAAGAGGCATAATCCTTTGGTTTCTGCGGTCAAGCACTGGTGAAAATTTATGAGAAGAATACGAGACCAGGTCAAGAACTAGGGAGGAAGGATTGTTTGTTTATCTACATCTATCTCGGGGAGAGAAAGAAGGGGAAGAAGAGCTCAAAGATCTGCGTCTCCACCTAATAGAACTTTGTCTACACCTCCTCCACAGTAGACCTTTTCTCGCATCAACAAGGGTTCTCGGGCCAATCGAGAATGGCATGACCACTAAATCCCTTTGTCAATTTTCTTTGGCGGTGACCCACTTGCCCTCGATACACGAGAATCCGGTTCGATTGCGGCATTGAAGAACATTCCATTTTCTTTGGAGAAAATCATACCACTCACTGGTGATCATGTCAAAGACATTGCTAACGTCTGTGCGATCCATGAGATAAATGAAATGGATGTGTTTGTCAAATTTTGGCATCATCGTTCAAAGGAAGGCATTGCGATGGTTTAGGAGCCTTGAAGCTGGTTCTATCACAAATTGGAATCGATTATGCATAGTTCTCCATGAGCGAGTTTGGAGAAAAGGGAGACAATTTGTCTCTCTAGAACAATTGACAACTATCGAGAGAGCCCCAACGAGCAGCGGTGGCGTGACTTGACTTCAGATTTCAAAGGTCTTGGGATAGGATTCCGGTGGCGGTCGAGGCCAATGAGAAGGTGCTTTTCTATACTATCTTAAAGCTTTGAATTCGATATTTCTATGTTAATTCAATCTATGGGAGGCACATGACCTTACTGCTTGCTTATAGCATTGCCATTAGAGCTGAAAAAGCTGTCTTATTCAAGGTGGTAAGCTGGCTCTAGGCCTCCCATGCCATTATATCCAAGTTTAGAAAATCCAAGCACTAGTCAAGCACCCACTTTGGCTCTATTCCCACCCCTAGAAATCAAAGTTCAAATGAGACTTCTACTTCATCCTCTAGTGCTTCAAATGAACTCCAAGAGGTCATGAAACAATTGCAAAATTTGGGAAATGAGCTGGTTACTATCAAAAGACAGCAAGCTCAAAGTGCTAGACCGTATCAGCCTCAAGCTCAGCCTAACAGGCAGACCATATCAACCTCAAAGACCACCCGATCAGCTGCAAATCAAAATCGAGAATCAAGCAAGGCCTCCCGCTAATAGACCATTTCAGCCCTATAACCCCAATGTTGCATCGCATCGAGCTTTGGTGCGGTCCAAAATAACATGGCCCAAGAATATGATTGGTGTTTCCGTGCGATCGACCACATAACCAATCAATGTGCTTAACGGTGCATTAAATCGAGGCTCACGATGGTGCGAACCATTGGTGGGTCGTCATGAAGTCGAGCCACGAAGAAGATCAGCGGCGAGGAAGCACCTCGGCAAGAACATCTCCGAAGCGAAACTACTCTTGTCAATTGGCGGTGAAGATTTATGTGGTATGAATCAAATACCCTCTCAAAGTGTTGCGGCCAACACAAGGTCAAGAGGAGAAATTTGGGTGAAGAAGCAGACCATTGGCTTGAGTAATCCACAACCTTCTACCACTCCACAAGCCTTTGGAGCAAACAAAATGTAGATCCAAACATGCGAGGAGCATCCAAACCAGCTCCTAAACCAACTCAAATGCCATTCTTGCTGCCCATTTGCAAGGAATGAATGTGCGAGGCCAAGGGAAGCGAGAGGATACTTCATCTCCATTGGTATCATTGATCGGATGAAGAAGACAAATGTAAACATATCCATGTGGGAATCACTATCTATCCCGAGGACAGAGAGATTTGCTACAAGCTGCTGCCATGAAAGGTAGTCAACTTCAAATCAACGAGTCCAAATGCGAGAGAAGGTACTCACAAATCTTTGCCCTTGACTGAAGGAAATCATGGAGGGATGACAAGGTAAAATGTTGAAGCCCCCTCCATTTTATGTTTCATTGATCATAGGAGATAAGTTGGTGCATAATTGCATGATTGATTCTGGGGCAAGTAGTTCAGTAATGCCCAAGCAAATAGCTGATCAGCTAGGACTCCAATATGAAGTCATCTCCAAGGGTGTAGTGCAATTAGACGGGACAGCAGTGACAACGGTTGGAGTAATCAAAGGTTTGAGCCTCTGCTTTGCACGCATGTCCCAACGTAATAGTGTTACAAGATGTGTCAGTCATAGACCTGCCACCACTCTTTGCATTGTGCTTGTCAAGAGACTTCACTGCTAAAATTGGAGGCTATCTTTCGGTGGATTGGTCACACATGTTGTTCAGAACAAGGTATGGAACCAAAGCCACAATCAGGTCTGAACCTATTGCGAACTTTCACATTGAGCCTTACACTCCAAGCCAAATCAATACCAACTGTTCAGCGTTTGATCAAGAAGATTATCCAAGCACTGATGAAGCTGACACCAAGGTTGGAAGCATCCCAGATTTGACTCTTGATGAATGGGCAAGCAAGGTGCATGCTTTTGATCCTTATCAAGAAATAGAAGAATCTGAGCTAGGAGTTTATTGTTTACATGAAGAGAATCAACCTCTCCCTAGCATCACCAAGCCAGATCATAAAGACAAGAATGAAGTATGGCAATTGTTCTTTGATGGGTCAAGGAGTAGACAAGGTGCAGGAGGAGGAGCTATGCTCATTTCACCGCAAGGTATAAGGTATTACTCAGCCTTCCGTTTCAGTTTTCCTGTTCAAACAACACGGTGAGTATGAAGCCTTAATTCATGGATTGCCTTTGGGCAAGAAGAAAGGCATCAGGAATTTACAAGTATTTGGTGATAGTGAGCTGATCGTAAACCAAGTCAAAGGAAAAAATGCTGCCAAAAATGATCTGTTGAAGAACTACAAAAATCGGGTATGGGATCTTATTGAAGATTTTGAAGCTTTTAGCATCATTTCCATCCCAAGAAAAAAGAATGAAGCAGCTGACAGACTGGCAGCAATTGGGGCTGCGTTTGATGTTGTAGAAAGTATCAAAAGTGAGAAAACTCAGCCTCATATCAAAGTGGTTGTGAGACCAGCTATTCCGGATAACAACACAAGTTGGTGAGTCTTCGAGAATGATCAGTGATTGTTAATTTCCTACTGAGAAGAAGCTGAGTTCTCCATGAGAAATCAAGACAATTTGGAGCAGCGGTATGGTGACCAAGTGGTGCGGTGAGGACTAACAAATTGCCAAAGGCCTCATAACCTTGGAGTCGATCTTGACCCGAATGATCAGTTCGGAAGGAGAAAGCGAACATTCAAGTAAAGGGTGAAGATTGAGAGCCTATTTTAGTAGAAGAAGGCAAGACATTGCAAATTGGCAAAGTAAGTACTCACAAGAGAAATCTGATTTTGTTCGGCTTTGTCAAGAATTCGAGATGTCTTTGCTTGGACTTACAAAGATTTAAGAGGTTTGACCCAAAGTTGGCACAACATACTATTGAGTTGGATCGGAATCCAAGCTGTTAGGCAAAAGCAAAGGCGATAAATCCTCATATCAGAACCTCTCATGAGAAAAGAGTTAAGCAAGCTCATTGAGGCTAGTATCATCTTCCCATCAAACACTCAAGTTGGGTTGCAAACTTGGTGCGGTAAGAAAAGAGAAATGGAGAAATAAGATTGTGTGTGGACTTTCGTGATCTAAATAGAGCATCACTCAAAGATCATTATCCGCTTCCATCGATGGAACAAATATTGCGAGGTTGTAGCTGGTTGAAAGGTTTTCATTGCTAGATGGATATTCGAGGCTATAATCGAGATAATGGTAAAGAAGAAGATCAATTCAAGCGGCCTTCACACAAAATGGGGCACGTATGCTTACAAGAAGATGCCATTTGGGTATCGAATGCCGGAGCAACATTTCAGCGAGCTATGGATATGGCGTTCAAAGGCTTAATCAACAAGATAGTCTTTGGTATACCTAGATGATATCACTTTGTCTTCTCAAAGAATGCGGCGAGACCATCTCTTTCACCTCGAGACAAGTGTTTGAGAGGTGTAGAAGGTTGGAGTGTCATTGAATCCAAAAAGTGTGTATTCTTGGCACACGAAGGCAAATTGTTGGGCCACATTGTCTCTAGGAAGGGCTAACAATTGATCTGAAAGGGTTGAAGCCATCCGAACGCTTCCATTGCCACACCACAAGAAATCTCTCCAAAGCTTCTTAGGAAGGATAAACTTTGTCCATGATTTGTGCCTAATTTTGCCACTCTTGTGAAGCCTCTAACTATGATGTTGAAGAAGAGTCTGGCATTCAAATGGACAGCAGAAGGCAAAGAGAGTTTTGAAAACATCAAGCATGCAATATCACAAGCTCCAACTCTTATCAACCCAGATTTCTCAAAGGACTTCATGTTGTATGCATTTGGAGGATCAGATACAATCTCAGCTATCTTGACACAGCTGAATAGAGAAGGTTCAGAACAGCCCATAGCATTCTTTAGTCAAACCTTGGAAGATTACGAAATAAAGTATTCTTTCATCGAAAAGCATGTCCTTCTTTGTCATCGGGAGCTTGAAGAAGTTCGGACATTTGGTCTCAAACAATAAGATTCAAGCTGCTTTGGTGTCTCATGCTTTGGTGTCGAGGACTTCCTCCTAAACAAGGATTTAAATGAGAAGAGAGCGAGGTTGGATCACTCGGGTGATGGAATATGATATTGAAATCAAAGTGACCAAGCTAGTTCGTGGCAAAGGCTTGTGTGAGCAGCTCGCTTCAAACAACCGAGACGAGTCAAAAAGTGAAGAGGATGTTGTCTCTGCTACTCTGAGAATGATCAAGAACAACCCGGTGATGATGCCCATCCCATGTTGGACTCAAGACTTGTGCATTACATTACCTCCAAACGAGGCTTGTGCCCCCAGAAGTGAGCAAAGCAAAGAGGAGATACTTAGATTACAAGCCATTCCATATGTGCTTGTTGATGGAGTTTTGTTTAAAAAGGACATCAATGGTGTTCTATTAAGATGCATTGGAGCAGTCAAGTTGAGAAGATCTTACACGAGTTCCATGCGGGGAAGCGGGAGGCCACTTTGCTCCACAGTGGCAGCTCTCAAAATCATGAAAGCTGGTTACTATTGGCCCTCTTGTGTTGATGATTGCTACTCATGGGTCAAGAAATGCAAGAAATGTGCATTCTTCACGGGAAAGAAAGGTTAGCGGCGCTGCCCCTTCGTCAATTTGAGTGGATCAGCCATTCATGCAATGGGGATTGGACTTCATTGGGGTTATCAATCCCAATTCAAGTCGAGGCCACAAGTGGATACTTACAATGACATGAGACTATTTCACCAAGTGGGACCGAGAGCGGTGGCACTCGAGGAGGCAAATGAATCTAATATCTTAGATTTCTATGAAGGGATAGTCACGAGGTTTGGTGCCCCTGCCACTATCATATCAGACAATGCATTGGCATTCCTTGGCACAAAGATCATTGAATGGGCTGTCAAAAATTGTGTGTATCTCAGCACTTCATCGAACTATTACCCTCAAGGTAATGGCCAAGCCGAGTCTACGAACAAGAATCTACTAAGAATCATCAGAAGGACTCTGGATGAAAATCAAAGGACTTGGCACTCAAAGCTCAAATCAGCCTATGGGCTGATAGGATCACACCAGAGAGTCTACGGGAAGCTCTCCATACAAGCTTGTGTACGGGAAAGAAGCAGTTCTACCTATATCACTTGAGTTGCCAGCATTGGAACTCATGAAACAGTTGGAACTAGCTGAGTTTGAACCTATGGAAATCAGGTATGCAGAGCTGATGGAATTAGAAGAGACAAGAGAGAGCCTGCAATACGAGACCATAGAAAAGGATAAAGCATTGGTCAAGAGTTTTGACAAGAAAGCTAAGGCAGGATATTGCAAATTGGAGATTTAGTGCTTGAAGTGGGATCTTGATCGTGCAAAACCGGAAAGCACTCCAAGTTTGATGCCATCTGGAGTGGCCCATACATGATCATTGAATGCAAAGGTAGCAATGCTTTCCGGTGGCTAAGTTGGATGGTGAAGAATTGCAGATTCGGTCGATGGGATCTATCTCAAAGCGTTTGCTACTAGAAAGATAGATTTTCACCCTTGTAAATATTAATTTAGAATTTCCATTCCTCTAAGTGCTTATGCACATTGTCTTCTTTGTTAGAGTAGTTTTTATTTCCCTAAGTGCTTGTGCACATGTCTATTGCTTCTAGTATGTGCATGTTTGCGAGTTCATCAAGCTCTGGAAAGAATTTGCAGCCATGAGGAAAACCAGCTCAACAAATGTTTCAAATGGCTCAAGGACACGAGTTTTCAAATTCGAGATCAGGTGAGAGGTTATCAAAGCAGACTCTATGCCCGATGGATTGCTACAAGCGGCTGGCCGTTCTTCATAGCGGGCGAGATGACCCATTTGAGTCGCCAAAATTGTTATCAAAATTCACCCCTCAAGGTAATTTTGATAACATGCATCAAATTCTTTAGTCCCAAGCAATTATATTGATTGGGCGAAAAGTCATGTTTTAGGGTCCCCTCATTTTTTCTAACTCCCCTGTCCAAGAAAAGAGCAAGTTACGAGAAAATGTGAAAAAATTGCAAAAAAACAAGCTCGGGCAGGAAAAATCATGAAAAATGGCTAAGTCTAGTCAAGGCGGTCCAGTCGGGACGTTTGGGGACATGCGAGGCGCATGCGAGGCCGGCCGAAAGGGCAAAGGCGGTCTTTAAAGCATTTGGGACATGGGACAAAAGGGCGCGGGGCGTGGAAATCGAAAAAGGCGAAAAATGGAAAAAATTGACTAAGCTTGTTGAAAGCAGTGATTTGGGACATACAGGACAAAAAGTACGCGGAGGGCGGATGAGGCGGCGGTTGGGCGAAAAGTCGGGCGAAGGGCAGTTGTCGAGGAAGGCAGCCGGGCGAAGTTGGGAAAGCGGCGAATCCCAGGGCCGCAAGGCGAATCGGGAAACTTTGTCAGAACGGGCGGAAGGGGAACAAGGAACGGGCGAAATGAGGCGGCGGTTCAAGCGGGACGAAATTGGGAAAAGGAATGCGAGCGATTGGGCCCGAGAAAAGCGAAGGAAAAGGAATCCCAGGAGCAGATGGAGATCAGCACGTGTGGGACATGCGAAAAGGGACATGGAAGCCCATTTCGGCGGGAAAGATTTGTCCCATGGGACTTTGGGACAAATGGGACAAAGGGACGCGTGGGGCGCGAAAAGCATGAAAGGTGAAGGCGAGAAGAGAAAAGTCAACGTTTGACGTGGAACTTCAAGCGGCCATAACTTTTGACTCGAGCTCGATTTTCACAAAATTGGACTTTACGGGAGCGAGCACGGCGTCCTCTCGCCACAAAAACTGGATTTCTTATTTTTAATGAGGGTAGATATATTTAAATAAAAGAAACATATTCGGCTCGAGTCGGTTAATGCTCATTCCGTCGAATGATGAAAACGCACTGAGGACCCAAAATATTGCCCGCGCTCGAGAAGGCCATAACTTTTGCATTTCTCAACGAAATCACACAAAATTGGTACCGTTGGAATCGTGGTTCGAGCCCGATGCACAGAAATCAAGAAATTCTAGATTTGATTAGAAATTGATTGATATTTTTAAGAAAACGTGGCCGGGTTCAGAACAGTGTTTTATTTGGTAGCTGGGAGTGCAATTAAGAGGCATGGTCATCATTCTTTCTCTGTTGCAGCACATGGGACAGTATGGGGAGCCTTTTGCAAGTAATGTATAACCATTTCACTCAATTTAATGCCTCTTACAGGTGGTTGAAGGACAGATTTCGGGATTTCCATTTTCCCTTCTCTTTTCCTTCTCATTTTTCTATAAATTGGAGTGTTGGGCTCATTGTAAAAGAGAGAGTTTTTGGGTAGCAAAGCTCTGCCAAAATTGCTTTGTGAAGCCAGTGTGTTGCAGGCCCTTGTAGTGGACTCCTTGCATGGTGATCCAGGCCCTTATCTTGTAATAGACTGAACTGTGCATACCAGGAAGCAATAAAATACAAGTTTGTGGATGTATCTTCCCCTGCTGTGTTTTCTTGCATTCTTCTTGCCCCTTTTATCTTTCTACAAGAATATTGTGTCTATTATTATGTTCTTATAGGAATTCATTATCATTGTGTATGCTTGGAATATTGTTGTGAATGCATTTTGCTAGATTATGGAGAATTGTCATCACCTCTTCTAGTGTGCACTTTGCCTTTGTATTTCACACATTTGGAGACTACTCTCACACCCTCCTTTTCTGGTGTATCACCGCTTTAGTGTAGGCTTTCATTTTATGCATTCTCTCTCCCTGGTCCCTTGGAAATTTAGATTAAAGTTAGCTTATCTGCTCAAGTATATGTGAGGCCCGAATGAGATCATACAAAGGTGTCATTTTTACAGGTGATTGGTGAAGTTGTTTGATCATGGTTTGGTGGGCAACTCCATTAGAGATGGGGTAGGCAGGTCCATGAATAACCACTTTAGGGGTGGTGCGATCGGGATGACGAATGGAGAAAGAGAGGCCGCAGTGTGCTT
Source organism: Taxus wallichiana var. yunnanensis (assembly GCA_018340775.1). NCBI lineage: Eukaryota > Viridiplantae > Streptophyta > Pinopsida > Cupressales > Taxaceae > Taxus > Taxus wallichiana. The sequence continues at coordinate 964,274,558 of CM031242.1, read as the reverse complement.
TCTTTAGCTTTCCCATTGTTTTTCTGCCCTCGAGTAGCAACACTAATCATGTTGATCTCGTGAACACGAGAGGAGGAAGACGGTAGGGATAAGTCATGGTCTTTGAGCGGTGGGGTTGTAATAATGATAGATCTTGGTGAGGCGAGGACAAGTGGTATAGGAGAGGGGATTGAAGCTAGAGGTCTCTCCCTTTGTAAGTTGTCTTTCTTAACCTTTCTATCCGAGGAGAGGGGATTGAAGCTAGAGGTCTCTCCCTTTGTAAGTTGTATTTCTTAACCTTTCTATCCGAGAGAGGTGACTGACGAAGTATGGCTTTCAAAGCTTTGCATCCCTCTACATCATGTCCTAGTGTGTGGTGGTAAGCGCAGATTTTAGACTCATCATAACCTATAGGTCGAGGTTTAGATGGATCATAGGGTCTAAGTGGGGGTAGGGAAATGGTCACATTCTCCACCAACATAGCAAGGATTTTGGCGTAAGACCCTTTGAGCGGGTCAAAGTCAGAGGAAGATGAGGCTATTGACTGGGTAGGTTTCGGTAATGACTAGGTATGGTTGATTTGTATGGGTGGCGGCTTAGCCAAGGGGTTTTGATAATTAGATTTAACTACACGTGACTTCTTCGGTGCAGAAGTTATGTTTAGCTGGTCAGATGACGCGGTAGCAGAAAATAACCACGGAGAAAGAGGAGTGACAGCAAACAAATCCTTTGATGATGGAGTTTGTTTAGGGTTGATAGGTGGACCGGATACTTGGGGTGACGGTGTTGATATACCCTTGGATCTTTGTATGGGTGCAGAGGGTGTAGGTCGTTTTAAAGAAAACGCAGGAGGTATGATGTATTGATGCAAGGTGGAGGGATGAGGTCCCAATATAGAAGGTAGGTGTGACGGTGAGGGTTTTAGTTGTGACAAAGGCATAGATTGGACTTGGGTTTTAGGGGCTCGAGTTTGTCTCGTAGGTGGATGGACGGCTTTACTTTTGGATAAATCTAACCGTTTAGGTGGGTGTGTTAGACTGGGTATTGGTGAGGTCCCAAGCGTAGGGGAAGGTTTGGTTAGGTCAATAGAGGTGGATGAGGTATTTGGTAGAGATGAGGGGGGTGAAGATGAGGACATAGGCATTTTAAGCTTTTGTAAACACTTTGGGTATATGGTAGAGGCGTCTGGATCGGTCATCTGCATTTGAGTAGAATATGGTGTACTCAAACATTCCCATAGGACTCGTCTATCTTCTGAGGGGTGACAATCCTCACGTGTGAATAGGAACTTTTGTATGGAAGAAAGGTGGGTTGTGATTCCGGTCCACTGTGGGTGTGATACAGGGGGTAAATGAGGCACTGTATCAATGGGCGTTAAGAGGTCAACCGGTCGCTGAAAAGATTTAGGCGATGAAGAACTAATAGGTAGGAGGGCATGTTTGAGAGGATCCGTCATGATTAAAGAATTTGGTGATGTCGTTTTGAGGGGTTTCTCATCCGAGAATGACGAAAAAAGTGGCGAGTCTTCCTCTTGACAAAGCAAGAGTGGTAGAAGGAGATGTTTGGGAAATATATAAGCTAGATAACATCCGCTCACAGTCCAGAGATGTGGTGTAAGAAGGCTCCTCTGTGTGACAAGAGAACTCGGGGCGAGTTAATTCCTTTATGGGTAAAGGAATGGCAAGGATTTCATCTTGTCTTGATGGTGGTGAAGGGGTTCGGGTCCCCGTGTTAGTGAAGAGGCTTGATTCAGAATTTTCTCAATAGAGGCTTTTGGTGGGATTCAAAGATCGCATGGATTTCATGAACACTCTCCTCGGCTAAGATATATTGGCTTATATTCTTGTTAGATGAGTGATTTGGGAATGGTTCGTTGAAGATTTTCAAATTTCGGTTAGCAAGGGCGTTAGGATTATCGAGGGTTATATCCCCTGCATCAACCATTTCCTGCACTATGTTTTTCAACATCTTGCAGTTTTCATGACTGTGTCCCTTCACGCGGTGGAAGTTACAGAAGTCATTTTCTTTGTACCAAGAAGGTATAGCGTGGGTGGAATCAAACCCGGAGTGAGGTTTAACAGGAGGTAAGGTAATAGCTCCTGCCTTGAGCAATTTTTCCAATATCACACCATAAGTTTCTCCCAAGGGAGTGTAATTGATGGGCTCGGCTTTATACTTATAGGTGGTTTTTGGCGGGGTATTAGACAGTGCTTGGGATTTGACCATCACCGCATGGATAGCTCCTTTTGATTTCGAAGTAGTCGATGTGTGAGAATTGGTGGTGTTAGGTTTGTTGGTGGAGTCTTGGGTTCGGAAATTGGGGTTTTTGTTGCGCAACCGCAATTTCTCTTCCTCTAAGGCTCGAATCTCTAGTTTTCAAGCCATAGTAAAGGCCTCGTCAAATGTGCGGAAAGTTTGAATTTGGAGGGTAGGAGAAATGTGCTTAGCGCAGGCCCGCGTAAAGAGTTTGATAAGTTGCCTGAGGCAAGGCATAAGTAAGTTGGTTGATAAGGCCCCGCCATCGTCCAACGAAATCTGCGATAGATTCGTCTTCAAATTTTCGGATGGCATAGAGGTCGGTGATAGATACTTTCTTAGCAATGTTAATGGAGAAATGATCCAAGAAAGATTGGGCTAATTGGTTAAAAGAGAAGATTGAGTGTTGGGTTAAAGCACTATACCACTCCAAGGCAGTCTGCGGAGTAGTAAGGCATCGTCATGAGCAATCGAGATAGCAGGCATGTCTAAATGATCGCAAATTTTGTTGAGGATCCTCCTTACTATTAAAACGAGTGAATTTTGGTAATTCCCATTGAGGAGGATATGAATAAAGGGGGACAGAAGGATGAATGGGCTCCCGAAAAACTTGCTTGTATGTCAGGGTGCTACGGCTTCCTGAAATAGAAGCCTCAAGATTTTGCATTTTGTCCATCATTTGTTTGATTAAATCAGTGGTTGGATGAGATGATGGTGCGGTTGCCGTAAACGGAGGGGGATTGAGCCAAGGGCCACCACTAGACAACGGTGGGGTTAAATGTTGATAAGGTATTGAGGACGAATATATTGAGGTGACCGAATAGGGATGTCCTATATAAGATGTTGAAGTCACCGGATACATGTGTGGAAATGAAAAGGTGGGCGGAGCTTGAGAAGGAAAGCTTGTGTGAATAGGTGGCAGAGAGCAAGTTATGAAAGGAGCGATCTGCGAGAGAGATGAGGTAGGAGTAGTTGGCGGTAATGATATGTGTGGGGCCCAGTTAACAAAAGGAAATCCAATCAGGCCGTAAGAACCTCGGGGTTACCGAGTTGGGTGACAGGCTAAGGATGAAGAAGGCAAGGCAGAATTATCAAAGTGGAGAGGGAGCTAAATGAGCAGCTATACTAATAGGCATGCCAACAAGGAGTTGACCATCGGGTGTACGGTCAGGGGCATGAGACAAATAGTATTGTACAGCGCTAGGATTAGCGTCCAAAAATTTCACAAATTCTTTATCTCCTACAGGGATTTTGGGAACCTCGCTGGTGTCCGTAGGATTCCCCATAGGATGAGAAGGGGGTGATTCAGGCAAAGGCACGGAGCAGGCATGTGAAACCATGGTTGTAGCTTGTTTCTGAGTGATAACAACCATGGACAAGGGTACACAACAAGATGTAATCTATCGTGAAATGAAGCAGCAACAAAGTGTTCGAATTGGTGGGTTGCTTGGTTTTGGGAACTGTGAGAGAAAGTAACCGATATCGGTCAGGTAACCGATGTCGGTTAGACTATAGCCGACGTTGGTAGGTTAACCGATGTCGGTAGAATAGGACTGGTGTAAGAATCTGTAGGAAGTTGCTGATTTGGAGTTAACAGTGCTTAGTATGCCTACCAAACTGTTGTGAAGTGATCACAGAAAACAGTGTATGACAGAGAAACAGAACCAAAAACAAGCAAGATGCACAAGCAAATTAACAGACTAACCCTAGGATTAGTTTTAATCACTTTGGGCTTATGCCTTAGACGCAAGATGATGTCAATCCTAAACAGAAGACTTAGGGGAAATGTCAAGTTTGTTTTGGCTTATAAGGTTACCTCAATCGGGCGGAGGAATACCGCGGAAAAGGGGGGATGTTTGAGTCTGTTGTGTTAATTATGATGTGATTCGGTATGTGTTGTGCAGTGAAAGTAAGATTAATTTCTTGTCAATACCGTGGATATCACCCCCATGTGTACGACCTGTTACTTAATCTATGTTCACTAAAATTGAAAACAGTAAGCAAGAATGTGATGCAAGTGTTTTAAACCCAAATCGAAGATGATATTCGATGAAACAAAGAAGATGACTTTCACTAATGCAAAAAAAATGTGAAAGCAAGACAAATTCTTTTACCAAAAGATAACAAAATATCTTGTGAATATTTTAGAAGAAGAAAATAGGAAGTGTGCTCCCTATGTGAAAGCAAGCAAGAAACAAAGAAACCCAAAATGGGTCCCACCTACCGTGCCAAAATGTTTCGCATAAAAATGCTTCCTGCTCCCTGGAATAGAGTTGCTTCTATCCTTTCATTCCTTTGAGAAACAAATAAGGGTTAGGGCTAGGAGGAATACATTGAATGTTGAGAGGGTGTGCGCATACCGTAGAGAGAGATCGAGATCGATTGCAAAGAACTCCTTTTGTCTGCTGGGAAGGACTACCCAAGTAAGAATACAAGACCACCAGATTCTAATTAGACAATAAATGAGGGAATCGCTTGGGCCTGTGAAGTATTAAACTTCCTTTCAAGGTGGTCAGTTCCGCTAATATGAATTAACACAAATTCTAACAAAGAAGCTATTGCCAAATTACAATTTAATTGCCTTGTTAAAACAATAGAGGAAAGGGCTAGTTTTGGTTTTGAATCACAGTGACCGATGCCGGTCACTGTCACCGGTACCGGTTTCTGCTAACCGATATCGGTAGGGGTAGTGGTTTTAGGGGCTTTTAGTGAAGGTTGGCAATAAGGTGGCTATGGTGTTTATAAGGCTGGTAAATGATTGGGGATAGGTGATGGGGTGATGGAGAAGACTCAGAGAGTATGGGGACTGTTCTTGGGGGTAATGTAGGGGTAGAGGAATGGCAAGTTAGATGGAGGGTGTTACCGGGTAGTAGATCTAGGAATAGACTTGTAATTACTGTGATTCAGAAATCCAAGAAATGCTATTAAAAGAACGTGTAAGACACTACTTACTAGTTCCTGATGAAGATACAGGTTCAAGGACTGTGGTAACGAAGGCAGGGCTCAGGTAGGATGATCGGACAATCAAAGATGAGCTATCTTCTCTCCCAATGCTGAGATGAGTGTCACTGGGCTCTGGTTACTCAGTTGCAGTCTTGGGCTTGATGTCCTCCTCTGCAAACTCTTCTCTTTCCTTCACTTGTCTCTGCTCGGCCAAGTGAATTCCCAATCCTTCCAATCAATTCCCTGGTTCCGATCAATGAAAATCCAACCCTTTGTTTTTGGTTGGGGGAGGTCATTTACAGGGAACCGATGGCGGTTACGTAACCGACGGCGGTCGAGTAGGAACCGATATCGGTTAAGTCAAAGTGGGCTATTTTTAGTAAAATAGCCAACTTTCCCTCCTTTTCTCCCGAGGGATTAGTTGTGGGCTTGGTCAAGTCATTATGAGGTTGGTTTTGGGTGTGGGTGAGGAGTAATTAATCATGGGTGTGGATGTAGACCAAGTTATAGGTCTTTATTAGGTTAGTTTAGGGTTAGGACTAGGTCATGATGAGGTGGCGAAATGAGGTGGCAGGTTTGGAGATGTGGATTTATTAATTATAAGGTAATTAATAAATAATTGTGTAAGTTTTAGGTGATGAGGTTAGGTTTTGAAATGAGATGCGGGGCATGGGGGTCGTAAGACACAAATTTGGTGTCTACAATTGGTGATATTGAAGGGAGTTCACACATTGTAAATCCAACATGCTCCACACTTTGACAATCTAGTCACACGCACTTGAATACAACATACCTTGTTCCTTGGTTGCACACGAAGGGAACAAATGGTTGCCATGTCATTCATTTATGGGAATTGTTTATAATTTGATTGTCAAAAAGAAATACATTCTTCTCGCACAATCATCGAATTTATCTACAAACTTTCTATGTCACTACCTAATTTTTAGTTTTTGGTTGTTGTTTGGGTCCTCCTTCGATCCTCTAGCTCATCAAAGGTTATAAATAGGGAGCATTTCAGCTTGAAGAATATAATTTGGTTGATAGGTTTGAATATTATAATTCATTTGATCAGTTTGAAGATTATAATCTATCGATAAGCCAACAAATCTCAATAAATGGAATCTATTGAATGCATGGATATTGGTTGAGGATTGTATTAAGCTCGAGTAATTGCATAAAAGCATGTAATGCAAGGAAAATCAATGATCATTGATCCCCTCCAATGGATGGACATATGAGCGAAAGGAAAATTTTATCTACCGTCGATCAAGCTTTTCCACATTGTTATGGCATCGACTTTTTTATCGCACGCCATTTAATTTGTTAAATAAGGCGAAGACATAAACAAAAAGTTAGGAATCAAAAGGTGGGAATTAAAACCCTACATGCCCCATACCTATTCAATGGCTCAGATTGTTCCTACCCAAATAACATCTTCTACATGTGCTTCATTGTAGAATAGGTGGTGTGTGAACAACCATCAATAATTGAGGCCATCAAGCGATTGGTCATATTAGTGAAAAGTAGATTTTATATGTCAATCAAGCTTGCTTTTTTTTTATTTCATGGCATCAAGGTTTTCAATTGGAAGGAATTTAATTTGATAGGTAAGATGTAGACATGAATGGAATGTTGGAAATGAAAAGGTGGAAATTAAATACCTACATTTCCCACACCTATTCCACATAGCATATTGTCCATGGAGTGGAATTAAATCCAACCCACTCTTTAAAGGCTCTATTTCATCAACCTACACTTCAAATCTATATAAGAATAGATAAGTTGTAAAGTATAAACACACATCTTGGCGACAACACACTCCACGATTTCAAAAGGGGGAAAGAAAGTTATGTTGTTTAGCCAACTTCTAAAAAAATACATTCCTACACTTCACCAAAACCTGTATATGTGAATCTAAATTAGCTCACACCCCGTGTTTCCCGCACACACTAACCTTAACATCACATATCTCCTCTTCGTTAAATTTATAACCAATTATAATATCTTATTATTGTTGATTATTGTTATGGTAAACAAGTATGCACTATAGATGTGGTGCAATTATCCCAACACAAAAAATGAGCTTCACAGTTGCATCGACGTATGTTGCATATAAATGGGTGTAAAAATAGGTATTCTTTTCTTCCCATAAATCATGTTATCCAAACAACTAAGGCCATGGAAGTTTAATTGGCACATTGTGCTAGCGACCTCCTAGTGAATGACGCCGAGATTTATGTACATTAAAGACCAACAAAGTTAGATCCTCTCGATGTCTATGGATTTTCTTACTTCACTACCCTCATCCCCCTTATTATAATTTAGAATACACCTTCGGTGTAATAAATTAAGGCTCTAACATTATTAAAATTTTTAAAATGGCCCTTCATTAAATGCATGAGGTGGCCACATGTGAACGCTTATTTATCACATGAAAAAATGTAATCATGATGCCCCAATGACATATAGATCCATGTATATCCATCATGCATCCATGAGTATCTATTATAGAAACCAAGCACACATCATCATTCATGTCAACTAGCCTGGGTTGACTAGACAATAATGCTTGTGAGTCGTAGGGGTTAAATTTGAGGTCCACCTATGTCAGTCAAATAATTTTGTGGGTGATGGTAATTTTTCAATACTACCTTTCAAAAATATAAAATTATGTTATTAATATTAACTATTTTATATTTATTTAATTATTTTTAATATACACTTATATATGTAAATTTTGTTTTTATTAGATTAGGTAATAAGCAAGGATCGTCTCCTAGAGGCCTTATAACAAAGGATTACTAGTGAAAGCACCCAAAAAGAGTCAAAAAAGAGATAGGACCTTAATGAGTTAAATAGGCTTGACTCAGGAAAGAGAAGGTCCGAAACCAAGCCACAAGATGAAACATAACAAAACAAGTCCCAACTAGACAAGTATAGTTTACCAAAACACATAAAAAAATCAAAAACTGAGAAACATAAACTAATTTATATTTTGACATTTAGGAAGTTTCCCAAAGTGCAAGTGGGATCCTCTTAGTTGTGCTCATGATCCAACTCCTTCGATTCTCCCCCATCCTCATCATCGGTACTACCGATATAAAGTTCAAATTTCCTTTTCTTCAGTCCCTCTTCCACTACCTCTAACCGAGTCCGCATGTCTTTCACCAACTTATCTAGCTCCAAAACTTCCCCCTTATGTTCCTCTGAGAGATACAGATCTTTTTGGTGGCCTCAATGTTTTCTATCATCCCTTATCTCATATCAGAGTTACCCCCTTCCATAACTTGCACAATCATCTCCAGATGCTGCATTCTTTTGTTAAGGTCCTCATAATTTTGCCCTTCTTCCTCAACCATTTTTCCTTTCCCTTTCGAGGTACCTTCATTACCATGATCCTTTCTGACCCTAATCTCGTGGCCCTTCCTCCTCCCCAACTCTATTATGGGGTTCCTTGCCCTCACGCATCTTGGTAAGGCACTCCTCCAGGGTAATATCATCATCCAACCCACTAGGATCCATCTCCTTAGACCGAAGCGAGGTTTACATATAAATTATATATGTAAATATAATTTATATATAAATTTATATAAAAATGACGGTTACATTTTAAATATACAAGTCATATGTGATGATTATTTCAAATATGTACAAGTATTTTATGATTAAAATCACAAAAATGTCTAAACTACTCACAAAATCAACCCTTACTTATGAATGTGGCTTGTCTTGGGTAGTCTACAAATATGAAAAACCTTTTCAGTATTGAATCAATCCCCATCCTTTTTTGTGATGACATATGTAAAAGTAAATAAATTCAACCTCAAGTGTGGTTTAGAAATTCCTACGTCATAAATATAGGTATGCATTTGTACGATTTCACATGCCTAAAATATAGGCTATAAAACTTAACAGGATGGAAAGCCACATAGGATATTAACAACATCAGAGTCTATAGAAAGCTTCAATTTACATTTCTCATGCATCTGAAAAAAAATTCACTTGATAAATTTCAATATTCGGCATCACAGGGCATGATGAGGGAAAATTCACAAGGAGGGATGCCACATAAGAAATTGATTTCATGAAAGTCTACAGAAAACTTGTATTTACATATCTCACACCATTCGAAAAATGTTTCACCCAATAAGGTTGTCATCGCAGGGCTTGACACAATAGCCTATGGCATATCATTTATTTCAAACCTCCATAAATATTTCAAGCCTGACAGGATTTGATCAAGTAAAATTATCTTCATTGTTGTGATTGAATCTTGTGATTTTACTTACAAGATCAATGCTTTAGTGTTTGAAACATTGGGAACTGGTCAATCAAAGATGACACACAATAACAATGGCAATGAGGTTAAGAGGATAGCTAAGGATAAGCCTCATGTGGTGGTCATTCCCTTCATCCAATAAGGCCACCTCATCCCATTCCTTGAGTTGTCAAATCTTCTAGCCTCCCAAGGCTTAATGGTTTCTTATTTCACTACTTCCTCGAATGTTCCTCGCATTCACCCTCAACTAAAACTAAAACTTATCAAAACCAAATTGTAAGAGTGGAATGAATTTCATTTAAAGAATATTTTCCAGAAAAAATTATAGTGGAAAAGGAGCTTCAATATTTCAATAAACAAGTGTTTGTGCGAGGTATGACTCACGAGGAATTTCAAAAAGAGAAAGAACTGCTATTAGAATAAGGAGAATTGTTGATGCGTGAAGAAATTTACTGGAAATAAAAAATCAAGGGAGATTTGGATTAAGGAGGGAGAAAAGAATACTACATATTATCATCTCTCAGTAAGAGCTATAAATAGCTCTAATTTTGTATCAAACATTAAATATGGTAATGGGGAGAAAATCTAGGATCAAGAAGTTATAAAAAAAGAAGCAAACTCCTTCTCAAATCTATTGGGAGGAGATCTTTTGTCTCCTTCACAATCTCAAAATGAAATGCTCAAGAATATTCCATCTTTAGTTATAGAATATCAGAATAAAATGCTATTGGCTCCATTTTCTCTTGAAGAGGTTCAGAAAGTGGTTTTCTCTATGGTAAAAACAAAGCTCCTAGACTGATGGTTTTCGGGTGGATTTATTTCAAGAATTTTGGCATATTGTCGATAAATATGTTTGGGAAGTAGTAGAGGATAGGGTTCATTTTAATAATGCCCCTCGAAAAAATACTTTAGAATTTGTGGTGAATCTCAAAAATTGACTTTCTAATCATTAGCGAATTTCGGAAAAAATGTTTCGTGGCAAAGGCAATTTCATAGAGAGCAATTTTCCCTGGTTTCACAAAGTAGGTAGGGCAGGTTGGTCGGGCAGGTTGGGGTGTATGTTATGAGGGTAGGTTGGTCGGGTTGGTTGGTTGGGTGGGTTGGGCAGTTGAGGTGTTTGACGGGTGGGTTAGACGGTTGAGGGATTGGACGAATGAGGGGTTAGACGGATGAGGGGTTGGACGGCTAAGGGTTAGATGGGTGGGTTAGATGGTTAAGGGTTGGGTGGATAAGTGTTGGACGGGTGGGTTGGACGGGTGAGAGATTGGATGGTTTGGGATTGGACGGCTTAGGGTTGGATGACTTAGGGTTGGACAGCTTAGGGTTGGATGGATTAGGGTTGGACTGACTTAGGTTTGGATGACTAAGAGTTAGACAACTTAGTGTTGGACAACTAAGGGTTGGATGGCTAAGGGTTGGATGGTTAATGGTTGGATGACTAAGGGTTGAAGCACTAAGGCTTAGCATAAACGGTAAGGGTTCGACGGCTAAGAGTTGGACAACTAATTAGTAATAGGTTAGATGGGTTATTTGATTACGTTGGCAGTGTTTGATTGGTCGGGTATGTTGTTCCTCCATCCAACATGGGTTAGGCACCACCATGGCTAGCCAATATTTTTCCACCACATGTCCTTTGAACCATTCAGACCCTATAAATACCCCTACAAGGTTTATTTCTTCACTTTTCTACGAAACTTTCCAATGCTCTGAGCTCTCCAATCTTCAAAGTTCTCCCAAATTTCAACAATGGCAAGCACCACATATAATCCTACACCCAAATTCCAATACAAAAACCTCATGTGCCCACAGATTGTAGCTCTACTAAAACTAAAAGACGCACAAAAGGAATGGCTCAAAAAATCAAAATTTATCGGGCTTGTGGACATGCCCCAATTCAATACTGATACTTCAGTCCTTGATTATCTTCTCACCTCTTACAATGATAATAATGGATAATTTTCCGTTCTCCTCATGAATCTGAGACGTTGTCAAATTTCTTTCACAATTGAGCCCGTAGACGTACATTGGTTAACTGGGTTACTATTTGAAAATAAGTCGCGAGATGAACACAAAATTTTTTTGAAGTCTCATTACAATGTGTAGGTTGATGGTAAGTTTATTATTTTCAAATGATTTTTCTCTTAACATTACTCGACCACCCAAGCCTCTAACATTTCTTGTATGTTATTATAGCTCCTCTTAATTGTTCATCAAGAGGCCTTCTTCTACAAGGTATTACAAACCAATTATTTCTTGTAGTTGCATCACTTTTTCAGGCCATGATTTTATTACAGGGAATATCTACAGACATTCCGTACTAGGAAATTCAATATTTATTGCATACACTAGAAGTTCAACAATTTGATTGGTGCACATATTTGTCCAACCGAATAAAAATAGATGTCTCGCGTGCTCACAATACCAATCAATATGATAAATATAAGAGTGTATTCTCTTCTTGTAATTATATTCTTGCTTTCTATCAAGGCGTGCTCGTGAATTTCAGCAAGCTAAAATTCCAACTGTAATTAATGATAAAATGATTGGTCTCGGTCTTGAAGAACAACATGTAACAGTTACTTTTACATTTTTGTTGTTATAACGATTTCAAATTAAAAAAAAAATCAATAAAATAATAATTGTACAATTTTATTTTACAAAGAATAATTATAGCTGCAACATCTCATAAGGAGGCAATTGCTCGAGATAAAGCCCCTACAGAGGTCTCTGCTGATTTTGACATGGATTTAGCAGAATCAACACCGGTAAGAGCTCCTCATCAAAAGTGACCTAGGGGGTCGCTATGTGCATCACGTCTACCATCAAATTTAACTACAGGTATGAATTTTTATTTTTATATAATTAACTAATTCAAACAACTAATATAGATTATGTAGGTAGTACTGTATTTTAATATTTCTAAATTCTTATATTCTTTTCTACATTTATTGTATTCGAGAAACTATCGAAACTACGAGATGAAGATCAAACTCATTCGACGGTCAAGATCGAAATGTCATGTTTGCGTCTCCGAACATGCAAGGTAAATTGTAATATTTAATATTTAGCATGTTTTGTTTCGTTACAATTTTTTAGCATTTACAAGGCCCAACCATATAATGATAATTTTCTAACAATTTGTTGTTTGCTTCTTACAGGTAATATGGCTTCTGAGCACATTCCACTTGCTACTGAGGCCACCAATACCACCAACACGTAAAATCCAATCAAAAAAATATCTTCAAGCAATAATATAAGGTTTCTGCAAAATCATTTGGAATAGTTCATCCCGCAACCACGAATTTCTGGACTCTCACTAGGTGGTGTTTTAAGTGTAATGACCTCACAAACTTTTCAACAACATCACCCTTGATGAGGAGTATTTGGGATTCGAGCATTGGCATGATGATAAGGTTAACTATTTTTAACATCCATGATATGATTCAATCTACTCCGCCTCAACCACAACCACAACAAAAATGTGCATGAAGTACATGACAGTGACTCTCTTCCTCCTCTAAGAAAATCTCCACAAACAGATGATGAAAAGACACATTTTATATTAGAAAATTTGATATCATATAGTATGGGGGAAACAATTCAAGAGGTTGTAATGTCTAATGTGGATTTTGTGTAGTCTTGGGAGAGGAGAGCTAAAATTTTGATAAAAGAAATAAATACACGATACCATAATCACACTCAAAGGAATTCATTGTTCACTGTCGTAGGTAGCCAACCGGTAAGCGTGATGTTTTTCTAAACGAAGCTCACGGGGGAAAATTTTATATACTAATGATGAAATTATAGACATAATGTTAAATAGGTTGGAGAATCTGAATGCTGAAGCACATGCTTACTACAACAAATGGGCTAAAGACAAGATAAATGTTTTAATAGCAAATGCAGAAAAAGAAAAAGTTGTGGTGAGTGGGCTTTTAGTTTTACATGCAAAATCCTAATATTATAAGCACTGCAATATATTTTTTCATTTTATCTAATAGACTAAAAATTTAATATTTTTGTTTTGCAGGCAAAATATGAAAATTTAAAGAAAGAAGCAGTTGTATTTGAAGCACATTTGAAGAATGCCCACAAAATCTTGAATTCATTTGTACAGTTGAAGGAAAAACTCATAGTAATAAATAAACAAAATAATACATTGAGAAGGATAATAAAGGAGCATAAGATGGATCTAGAAGTCTTACTAAAGGAAAAGATAGACACAGATGCAACACTTTTGTCAGCATGAGATGTAGTGAGGGAGGAGTAGAATATTCTTGAAATATCAATATCGCAAAGCATGAGATTTGCAGGCATCAGGAGTTATAGCAGATAGCTCTGTACAGACACAACATATTCCTCCACCTCTTACACAATAAAATATTAAGCTTCTCCGCAACATAAAATACAATATGTTAGTAAAGTTCACCATGTGACATGTGTGTTGTCACAATTTTGACACTGGCATAGGAATGAAAAGATAGTAGCTAGCCCTTTTTTATTTTTTATTCTGTGTGACAGACGTAAGGGTAACTATGATTCAGTAATCATAGGAAGAAAAGAGGATGACCTCGTAATGTGTCCTTATATGACAGAACTTTTCCGGAAGCTTTGATATGTTATGACAACCCCCTTTTGGAATTGTATTGGTCAACAATGCTTTATGAATTTGTACTTTTCTTCATAAAGTAATCCGCCACATGAGAGAACGATTTCAAGAGTACTTTGGAAATTGGAATTGTACAATGTAACTATATGTTGTTAATACAAATGATGTTTCTATTTCTTTGTTTACGTAAATGTTGCTTAAATTTACTTGATTTTGTTTGTTTAAAATATTTACGTTTCTGATTTCTTGCACATGTAAAATAAATCAATTAACAGATATAAAAGACAAATGTGTCCTTATTTCAGTCTGAAAACCAAATATAAAAAACAAATGGGATAATTGAAAATGATAGTGACATTGTTCAATGGCAATGGATCAAATAAAGACAAATATAATATTGCATTTATTGAAAGTTGTAATCTCTTGTATGAAATACATCAATATTTATTACATCAAATTATTGTAATGAAATCTATGTGAATTGGAATAGTCCTAGAGCAACACTTTCATTTGTGTCTTGGAAATCAATTGTAGCATGATCTGTGGATGTGTCTCGACCCCTTGGATCAGGAAAAATATTACTAACTCCTCTTCTTTCTACTAGTGAATTCCATAATGTGAGTGCTCTATCATAAGGAAAAGACTCCACTGAGTAACGTGATACATATAACCTCAGACATCTTTCTAGATTCCTATCCAATCTGTTTCAAAATTTTGAATTTAAAAAGGATAGTGCACTGAAAACCCTCTCATCTTCCACAGAACCCAGAATCATTGTTTGAAAGAGTTCATACAGCTTAATATACTCGCTCAAATCTTCACTTAGAATACTACATTGGAACAAATATCCTTCCAAATCCTTTTCATGGCACCATAATCCTGTGGGTTTTGTAGAAGTTGAACTTGTCATATCATAGTATTAGCAAAATCCATTGACTGGGAACTAAGTATTTTTCTTTGTAAAATACCTTCTACAGAAACTTTGTTTATCTCTTCAGTCTTAGAGAAATGGTCAGTTAGATCACTCATGTTTTTGAAAAATAAAGGACTGATAGATGTATAAGGTTTTCCGCTAGACAAATTCCAAAACTGCAGATTTACAACTCCCATTGCTTCAAGTATTTTATCATTTTTGAATCTTTCCTAGATCTCTTTAGCTAACGATTCAGAGATCTTTCTCAACTTATTCCTAGTTTCCATTAATATTGCATCATATAAATTTCATGTCACTCTTACTTCTTCTATTTCTAAGTTAGCCATATCAACTCTTTTTTGGAACATATGAAGTGGAATCTCTTTTCCATGTGTTTTTATACATAGATGATCATGTATATTGTACTTTAAGAAGCACCTGGGATTTTTCAAATTTGTCAATGCATTCCAGTTTTCAAAAGTAGCACCCTGAAAACTCCCATCATAAATATATAAACTTTCTAGACTCCAAAAACACGTCTTGAGTCTTATGAAGTTTGTAATGTAGAAAGAATGATCTTGTGCATGCTTCATTAAAATATTAAGCTCCCTCAACATGGGAAAAATACCACAGAGTGTGAGTAAAGTTTCTATGTCTGTTAGACAACACAATATATCTTTAGATTTATCTACATCCTTGCGGTATTTATACATAAATCATGTCAATGAAGGATATTCATCAAATATTCTATAGGAAGGTTCATACATAGATATCCATCTGGTATCTACATCTTTGAGAAGATTTTTTCCCTCTATCAGTCTAATTGTAAATTTTTGAAATTCTAAAAATCTCTTTGATCTTGTTAGAATAATAAGCATGCAAATCACATATCAATTCCTCCATGTTTGCTACATTTTCAAATTTTCTCACAATTTTGTAAGCCATAATCATTATGTGAGCCATGCAATGGATAGAAACCATATATGGAGCAATAGTTATCTGAATTCTAACACAGAGACCATTTCTGGCTCCCTGCATTACAGTTGCACCATCGGTTATGACACAAACTAATTTTGTTGCAATGACAAAGTCATCCATTTCGGCGATATCCTTTAGATTTGACACCAACAATTTATAATCGAATTGGAATTCGTAATAATTTTATGAATTTCTAAGAGGTGTGGAGCTCTTATTTCATTAGCAAATGTGTAAACATGAATACAAATCCACGAAGTATTATCCACGCAAAGTAACCTGCGTCTATTGAAAGGAAATATACTTTACCTTTGAACACACAGTTTTAGATCCTCCTTTTCTACCTAGAGATAGACATTTTGTAATTTCCCAGCCACTGGTATCTGACCAATGAGATTGAGGAATGTTCTGTAGACCAATAACCTGATACAGAATTTTATTTTCTCTGAAATCTGACATCGGTCTTCCCCTTTTCATTATATGGAATATGGTAGCAAACTGAATACTCTTTGCATGCATTTTTGCCTCCATATCTTTTCTCAATATTGATACTATGGTCCCACCTTTTTCATTTACATATTTCATACTTTTTTTTCCTTTTCATATTCTTCTATGTATTTGACATGTAGACAATCTTTTGCATCTTTCCATTTATGTGTTCTGACTATGCTACCATCCTTTTGCTTTTGGGAAATGTATATTTTCCCACAATGTTTTTCAATTGTTTCAGTTTGAGTTGCATCGGGTGATCCTTCCCTTGTTTCCAAACACATATTTTGCATCGACATTGTGTTAGAACATAATTACAATTTTTAGTTTACACAGGTTCAATAAACAGATATTTTGCAACCCATTCGAACTAGAATTTCCTTCCGATTGTCTAGTTTGTCCTCTTTCTTCTGAATTATTTTTTTCTTAGGGTTTAACTTCGCATATGGGTTGTCGGTAGGAATATCTGGATTCTCATGTCTCCTTTTTCTCGGAAATAGACCTTGGATTAGAAGCTTCCTCTGCTAGTGTATCATGAGAATTCGATGAATTTTCTTGTACTTATATGCCATCAAGGGACATAATGTTTTCCTTAACATATAATGGATCATCAATATCTTTAAATTGATTCTTTTTTGAAGGAATTTATGAAACGTCTGCATATAATTCTATAAAATTGTTACATATATAGTATTAATTTTATCTATAGTTAAATTTTTACACAGAGTACAAAGAGTTC
Source organism: Taxus wallichiana var. yunnanensis (assembly GCA_018340775.1). NCBI lineage: Eukaryota > Viridiplantae > Streptophyta > Pinopsida > Cupressales > Taxaceae > Taxus > Taxus wallichiana. The sequence continues at coordinate 964,257,376 of CM031242.1, read as the reverse complement.
CAAGAACAAGTATGAAAAACATAATTATTAAATATTGTAAGATTAAATAACCTGTAAATAACACATGCCACATACCGATATTTTCAGCTGATGTAAAAACCCCTTCGTTTTTTGTGATTTTCAAAAATAGCCAAGCAAAGTATTTACACCTTTTTTGAACTAGCTAAATTTGTAACCTTCTTACCCTGATTTCTAGTATCCATGACTGCTTCTGGACGGATCTTATGTTCAAACGCTCTGAGATTGGATGGTTTAGGCTTAGGTACTATTGGTTGTATGGTAAAGGATTGGATGGAAAAGACTTGGACAACTCTGTGGTTGGACGGCTCACGACTGAGAGGTTGGACTGATAAGTTGTTGGATGGATGAGGGGTTAGACGAATGAGGGCTTGGATAGTTTAGGGGTTGGACAGCTCAGGGTTGGATGGCTTAGGGTTAGATGGCTCAAGGTTGGACAGCTAAGGGGTTAGACGAGTTAGGGGCTGGATGGCTCAGAGTTGGATGGCTAAGGGTTGGACGGTCGGGGTTGGACGGCTAAGGGTTAGACGGCCAAGGGTTGGATGGCTAAGGGTTGGACAACTCAGGGTTGGATGGCTAAGGGTTGGACGGCTTAGGGTTGGACGGCTAAAGGTTGGATGGATTAGTGTTGGACGGCTAAGGGGTTGCTTATGTTTACTTCGGTGAATATGCGCACGATATGATTCAAAATGGTGGTGAATTACAATTATAAGCTCTTATATATGTGTAAAATCTAGGAAAAATAAATAGTATAATGGACTTGTCGATCGAATGTTTGGCCGAATAATCCAGTGTGAATCACGAATATTCTCCAGTTCAAATTTCCATAATCCTCAATTTTCGCGATTTTACGAAAATTCACCACTAAAAATTTCCCTGGTAGAGGAGTCTCAAAAATGAAAGAGAATCCTAAAGATGTTTAATTGAACCTTATAAGTCTTTTCCCAAAAAGGAAAGACTTGATTCCTTTGAGGATTTATGTCGAGTTTCTCTATATAATACTACATATAAGATTATTTCCAAATCCATTGCTTTAAGACTTAATCCTTTATTAGATTCTTTTATTTCTCAAGGGTAGAGTGGATTTTTTCCTAGGAGATTGTTATCCCATTATTGAGTTCATCGATAAAATGGGATAACAAATCAAAAATTTTATGAAAAACTTGTTTATGCCCCTTTCTTCATCCGGGATTGCTTTAAAATTCCTTACTTTCTGAATCAGTTTTTGAGGTCTCTATTATCCCAAATTAACCCCCTCCAAGATTAATTTGAAATATCTCATTTAAAATGCACTTAGCACTTTATACAGGTTTGGGATGTTCAAACGGTCGTCAAATTCCACCTCTCCAAAGCAATGGTCATTGACATTTAAAAACCCAAGGGATCCATTAGTGGCTTATATTTAAAAGGCCACATGACATTTATTTAGTCATCAATTTCAACTCCAAGCAAATAGAAGGGGCCACATGGCATGATTCTGGTGTTCCTCATGGTCCAAGCATTCCGCGAACCTCAAGTCTACGGGATTAATTGTGTTGGATAGGATTTCGACTATGGGCTTAGGTCAGTGGAAAGTCAAAGAAAGCATGGTAGAGTTTGGGGATGATAGATGGTGCAAGATCAATGGTCAAAGTAGGGACACATGTCGGCATTCTTGCAATCTTCAAGGTAGATGAATTTCATGGACATCAAGTCTATGGAATAGAATAAGTTTCATAAAGGCTTTAGATTCAAGTGGTTGGCGGGTTAACAAGGATAAGTGGCATTATTTTTATGGAGCGAATAGTTTTAAGTCTGCGCCCCAGATAGAAATTACAATGTGAAGGCACAACCAATGAAAGGGAACACGTGCTATACGTGGATATTTCCTATTGGCTCGTGTCTCACACCATCGAGAAGGGATATAAAGATACTAATAGTGTGAGGATAATGGATCTTTCTAATTGGCTCATGTTTCATGGTTGTTAGTCAAGATAAAATAGTAGACCGACATTGCAAGGAGCTTGGATATTTCTTATTGGCATACACTTCACGGTGAGTATACCTAGTAAAAGGTCAAATCCTCATGAGTTATTGCGCATCAAAGAAGATCCAAATTAGAGGAAAACACATGGCATCATTCCATCACACTTGAAGAGTGATAGACTCCGGTGGATCTCAAGCCCTGAAATAAGTAGAATTCAATAAATAGTATCATATCCAGGAAGAGGGAAAGGGAAGTCAAGAGGTCAGGGAAGTAGACACGTAGGAAAAGATTGACCCCACAATAAATCGTAGAGACAAACATATGGCATAGTCAAAGTAAGTAACACGTAGGTAGAGGTAATCTCTGAGACCAATCAAATACTACCACGTGTCACTCTCTTGTTCATCTGGCATGTAAATATTCAAATGGCCATAACTTTCACTCCGAGCTCCAAATCATGCAAAATCAGTCTCGTTGGAAAGGTCTCCTCAATCCCTTTAGTTTGGCATCATGATATTCAATAATTAATGGCATTTGGTGGGATAAAACAAAAATATTGTTTATTCATTGATGTGTAGTCACAGATGGCTCAACCACTGAATTGATGAAGTATGGGGCTCTTACCTTCTCCTAGAAGCAAAAGGACATTGGGGAATGGGTCAACATGGTGCCCATGATGTTTTTCATATATTAATGGATGATTGATGGTAGTTAAGGCTTGAAATCCGTGTTGCAGGTAATGAAGGAGATATTTCATTAATGGCATGATCAAATCCATTATTTTTTCCCCTATTTTCCCTCTTCTCTCTTTGATTCTCTATATATTGTAGAATGATGCTTATTTCAAGGGTTGAATATTTTTACATGAAATAGATCTTGAAGTTACAAAGACAAAAACTTTGTTATTTCTATTTCACCATTGAAGAATATTAAAGATATATTTTACAACATTTGTGTTGTGGATGAATATTTTTCATTTGAGGTATTGTTCTTAAGTTCAATACACTAAATGGTTACTTGTTTTAATATCTATTTCATTGAATCTATAGCTAGTTATTACTATATGATCGCATGTGATTATATTTTGATCTACATTTTCTTAAGTGAAATCACATTCCTATCTATTCTCTTCTTATTCTTCTAAAATTATTCATGTTTATCTTCTTCTCTCTCTCTTTATACACATTCCTTTCTAATAAGAAAAAATCTATTGGGATGAGATCCCAACCCCGAATGGTTAGATTAGTGTAGATATTGTAAATATTATTTGGTGTGCATTAGATTAGTAATAAATAGGGTGCCTCCCCTTTATTTGAGGAGGGAATTTGTCCCACATATTATGGTTGAACCTCATATTTTTTCTTTGACAAAATATCCAACCAACAGAGATCTATTTCCGAAGGATTCATTATTTCCCATGAAATGATGCACTCTTTGACCATAATTAGGAATATCGGTATGTTTCTCAAACTATATATAAGTAAAGCCTATGACAAGGTTAAATTGGAGGTTTCTAACGAAGCTTCTACTAAAATTTGGTTTCTCCCGCCACTCTATGATTAGATTTTCAGTTGTATTTATATCCCTTCTTATTCAATTATAGTGAATGGATCAGCTGAAGGTTTATTTGGGATTAATATAAGAATCGTGTAGGGGGGCACTCTCCTCTTTTTATACATTCTAGTTGCAAAAGCATTAGGGGTATCAATAAAGGTACGACTCGGGTAGGTGGTATTCAAGGCCTAAGGGTAGAAGGCGGTATAGATCCTCTATCTCATCAAAAATTTATGGATGATACTTTTATATTCAAAGAGGATTCCATAAAAGAAGTTAAAAAATTCAAGGAATTATTATATTCTTATTCAAAGGTTGTTGAGAAAGTTATTAGTAAGCCAAAATCAATAAATTTCTTCTTCAACTCCCCTAAAAGACTCAAATAGAGGATTCAAAGGATCTTTGATTTTAATATTGGAAAGCTTCCACAGAAATATCTTGGGATCCCTCTTTTCCCTAGGTCTAGTAGAGAAAATATTTGGAATAATTTGTTAAAGGCCTTCAAAATTGGCTTCAATCCTAGAAGGGGAGATGACTATCTTTTGCTAGAAGGATCCTACCAATTAAAACAGTCATCAATTCTCTACCCACTTATATGGTCTTGGTATTACAAATTCCAAAAGAGGTATCAAAATTAATAAGAACCATGAGAAATTGTTTATGACGGGAACAAAGTAAAAGGAATGATAAACAGATCATACCAAGCCACGAAGAACTCAGATGCTAATTAAACACCACACTCAATAAGATGAAAGTAATTCACCATAATAACTTTACATAAACCTTTGCAAACAAATGAGCAACAATATCATATATTATTATGGAACTCAATGAAATACAATGAGAATGGTCCTTGCTTATATAGGCAAGGAATATCAATCTAAGAACCAGTCAAGGTCGTAGATCAAGCCATAAATCAAGGAAAGAACTAGTCATCAAAGATCTAGTCAATACCATAGATCAAGGAAATAACTATACCTAACAACTTGATAATGTGTAAGTGCACCAAGTTGGGGGGCCAAAAAGTGGACAAAAACCAGAAAACAACTGAAACTCATACGTGTTTTTCCATAACGCATTTGAGTTTTACTTTTTTGGTTTGGTAATTAACAAACCTAAAACATGCGTACGTGTTATAACATGTACGTATTTAAGTAAAGGAAAAATGCATACACATTATAACGCGCACATGTTTTGCATGGTATGTACTATATATGTGTATTTGGGGGGCTTATACTTACCAAAAAAAGTATAAAGAAATAATAAAATAAATCTTATACTTTAAATTTATTTTAATAAATATAAGAAGTTAGGGTCACTCGCATCTAATGGAAGTGGTAATAGCAAAGACCAACAGATTATAATTTAGAAGATAGTTTTTCAAAATCTAATCTAGTTAGTACTTACTCATTTTCAGGATTTTAGCAAAGGACCTAAAACTTTCAAGGCATATATATTGTAGTTGGTCTTTGTTTTGGGAAAACATATAGTCATTTTGTAGGTTTTTGGCCTTCTAAATTAGATTTTTCCTATCACTTCTTGAATTGATACTAATTTTTAATTTGATCCATAATTAACTTTAGTGACCATGAATCAATTTTATGAAGCTTGTTTATTCTTACTAAAATGAGATCCTCGCTTTGTAGATAGAGGATTGCTCTCTGAATGGGATTCATGTCTTATGGCCAAAATGAGGTGATTGTAATGTACCTCCTCCTTAAGGTTTGATCACACTACTAGGTGTTGAATGAGTTTTTACGAATAGTACCAAGTGAATTGCATCAAGTGAACTTATATGATTGCTCATTCTTAGAAACATGGTGCTCCATATAAAGATCATCCCCTCACCTTTCCTAGCTCTAAAATCATCCTTTCATGGAATCAAATTCATGATTCTCATACATGTTTTTTCTCATATGTCTCTCATGGAGACAAACGATGCCTTAATACTTCACACATGATGGTCCTTGATACCTCGGTGACATGACTAGCTCATTTTAGCTTGTTCTGAAGGGATTTCAATTAGCTACAGAATGGCCAAAATGGCCTTTTTAGGCCTTCAGAGGAAGTAGTTTCTCATCAAAACTAAATGAGTTGATCGGTCACCTTAGACATTATTCCTTACACAATGAAACACATTGAATGATCTTATTAGGACTTTCCTTTGGGTCAGGGTTTATGATTTAGGGTTTAGGGTTTAGGGCTCAGGGTTCAAGGTATAGGGTTTAGTGTTTAGGGCTCATGGTTTAGATTTTAGGGTTTAGGGTTTAGGGCTCAAGGTTTAGGGTTCACTGTTTATGGTTTAGGGTTTAGAGTTTAGGGTTTATGGATCAAAGTTAAGGGTTAAGGGTTTAAGATTTAGGGTTTAGGGCTCAAGGCTCGGGGTTTAGGGTTTAGGGCTCGGGATTTAGGGTTTAAGGTTTAGGGTTGAGAGTTGAAGGTTTAGGGTTGAGATTTTATATTTTAGGGTTTATGGATTAGGGTTTAGGGTTGAGTGTTTAGGGTTAAGGGTTGAGGGTTTAGGTTTGAGGGTTCAAGGTTTAGGTTTTGGGCTTAGGGATTAGGGATTAGGGCTTAGGGTTTAGGGTTTAGGGCTCAAGGTTTAGGGTTTAGGGTTTAGGACTCAAGGTTTAGGTTTTAGGGTTTAGGGTTGAGCGTTGAGGGTTTACGCTTTAGAGCTTAGTGTTTAGGTTTTAGGGTTTAGGGCTCGGGGTTTAGGGTTTAGGGTTTAGGGTTTAGCACTCGGGTTTTAGGTCTTAGGGCTCATGGTTTAAGGTTTAGGGCTCGGGGTTTAGAATTTAGGGTTTAGGGTTTAGGAATTAGGTTTTAATGTTTAAAGGTCGGGGTTTAAGGTTTAGGGAATATATTTTAGGTTTTATGGTTTAAGGCTTAGGGTTTAGGGTTTAAGGGTTAGGGTTTAGGGCTCAGGGTTTAGGCTCACCCATTCACTCACTGTAATGTTCTATGTATTACCCATTATTATAAATATTGACATAGAGTATTCAACTAAAAGGGGTTCATCTAATTTATATGCAGAACATTCAAAGGAGTCATCAAATTTTAATGCCTTTCATCTGCTAATATTTTGAAGAAGGGAAATGTAAAATATCCAAGAACAATTTGCATAAAGAAATATGACCCAATACATTTATCTTCTTTTTCCCATTGCATGGGAACTATTCCACTCATTGTAATGTTCTGTGTCTTACCCATTCTTATTAGTATTGACAAAGCTTATTCAACTGAAAAGGGTTCATCGAATTCATAGGAAGAACATTCAAAGAGATTCATCACAATTTGATGTCTTTCATCTGTTGATATTTTGAAGGAGGAAATTCCATATATCCAAGAACAATTTGGTACAAAGAAATTTTTTTGATGCTCTTTTGAATAATTCTTTCAGTTATAATCTATCGGGAATGAAGTTTTCATTCGAAGAACAAAGCTTGATATGTCCAGTTCTTGTGTAAGCTGGAAATTTAAGAGGATTTATGAGGTTCAATTTTATTTTCCAAGATGCATTACTCCAATGTTTGAAAATGTTTCTCTAGATGCAATGACATTATGATTCAAACACTCAATGATTCCTAAATGTCCAATCCTTCCACAGACCCCAGTAGTCCTTAATCCTTAGATACAAGGAAACACCGTTACTTGGCTTCCATTTATAATGATAGAGATATTTATAAATTCATGTTATGAATTCTAAATTTGTATGAATTTCAAGTTGTTTTGAAATCACATCACACCCTTCACTAGGCTTAATGACCACCCCTATCTTTTTGAAGGTGTTTTTGAAAACATCCATGGGTTTATCATAGAAGTAATTATCAATTAATGGAAGGTCACTAAGTCGTAGGCGCCTAACTCTCATTCGAAGTAGACAAGAAATATTTATTTGGCGATAAATAACCCCTTTGTGTTATTAGTCATTCCCATGTTTTTATAATTATTTTGAACACTTCAAGAAGTTCTGCTCAAGTTTTTATCCATTCCGGTAGTAGAATATATTTTCTCTCTCAGAGGAGAGGATACTGCAGCAATTTGGTTCGATCCTGCACCTCTACATTGGTATATTATTTATGTTTCTCCCATTTCCTTTCAGATTAATTTTTGTGTTACGATGATTATTTTTTCTAGCTTCAATGGGTTATCCTTGCTTGCATAATACCATACATGGAAATATGAGAAATGTGAAATTTATTTCAGTGTGAAGAAATTGGCATTCAAGATCGTAAGTATATGTGGGGAGAAACATGTTTGGCGAGAGATGTGTAATATGCATCAGAAGGCACAAGGTAGATGTAATATCCATTTAGTTACTTGTCCCACCTCTCATAAACAATGTATTTGTACAAACATACTCAATGATGGTTTTAGGCATGAGACTAGGAAATATTGATGAAATATGGTTCAGGGTTTAGGGTTTAGGGTTTACGACTCATGGTTCGGGGTTTAGGTTTAGGGTTCATGGGTTCAAGGTTTAAGGTTCAGGGTTAATGGTTTAGGATTTAAGGTTTAGGATTTAGGGTTTAGGTTTAGGGTTTAGGGTTTATGGTTAGGGTTTAGGGATCATGGTTAAGGGTTAAGGGTTAAGGGTTTAGGGTTTAGGGTTTAGGGTTAAGGATTTAGTGTTTAGGGTTTAGGGTTCATGGTTTAGGGTTTAAAATTTAGGGCTTAAGGTTTAAGGTTTATGGCTTAGGTCTTAAGGTTTAGGGTTTATTGTTTAGGGCTCGAGTTTAGGGTTTAAAGTTTAGGGCGTATGGTACATGGTTTAGGGTTTAGATTTTAGGGCTCAGGGATCAGGGTGTAGGGTTCAAGCCTTATGGTTTAGGGTTTAGGTTTTAGGATTCAGTGTTTAGGGTTTAGGGTTTATGGATTGGGGTTTAGGGTTTAGCATTTATGGCTCATGTTTCATGATTTAGGGTTTAGGGTTTAGGGATCGTGGTCTATGGCTTAAGGCTCATGGTTTAGGATTTAGGGCTTCATGGGTAAGGGCTGAATGTTTAAGGTTTAGGGTTTAGGGCTTAGGGATTAGAGTTTAGGGTTTAGGGATCATAGTTTAGGTTTTAGGGTTTAGGGTTTCAATCATAGAATTTAAATGCTAAAATATTTACGCTAAATGCTAAAATCCTAAAAATTACCTATGTCTTGGCATTATACTATAAAAAATTATCTCCTAAATTGTGACTCATGGAGTTGTGAGACTAGTTCTATAAGGTGCAGAGTGACCCTAATTTATTATATTTACTAAAATAAATTTAAATTATAATAAATAATAAAATATAAATAATAATAAATGAAAAACTTATACTTCATTATTTCTCCCTAATATTATTATTTATATTTTATTATTTCGTATACTTAAACATTTATTTTTGTAAATAGAAGCATGCAACAAGCACATTTAATGTCTATACTATATAGAATGTGTATGCGTTATAACGCGTACATATTTTTATTTTTCCTTTTCCAATGCATGTCTCTAGGCTTGGATCCGGTTTGGATCCCAAGCCTGAGGCATGGACCTACACAAACACAGCAAACAACGTGTCTTTGCGGGGAAAATGTAAAAGTGCCACTTCCACCATGATAAATCAACATAAAATGATCGATTCATTTAAAAAAATTATACCACAACATAGAGAAGAGTTGTTTCTTTCTATAAATATAATTTTTTAAATTTTAGACTAATATAGTTTCCATATTATTTCTTTTCTAACTATGCCTTTTTATAGATATTTTTGAAGTTTAAACATGTTTAGTTTTTCATTGTGTATCCTTTTTTGGCTCATTGAAATTGAAAAAAATATATACTAGCACAAACTAGGCCTAATTCTATACATATTCAAGAAAAAAAAATTGATATTGTTTTAGGTAGTTAGGGGGCACGGTCGAAGCTCTGTTCTTTTTCAAAATTTAAAATTTATGTACTATAAAAAGCATTAAAAACAAATACTCTCTAAAAGATATTAAAAAATTCTAGCACAAACTACATGCTCCTAGCTATCTTTCTACTAAAGTTTTTCAAAAATACTAAATGCTACTCAAAAATGGTGGGGGCACGAAAGTCACTCTATTATGTTTTTAGCAAAACCAGGAGCACTGTTGGTATTTTAGTTATTTGACCCACTTAAACTTATTGATTTTCAATAAAATTTAGTAGCTTAGAAACTAGACTCAAAATTCTATGATTCATATTTATACAACATCTTCCAATTTTGAGTTTAATTATTTCAAAAACTTTTACAAGTTGAAGTTTTTATTTTTCATAAAAATGTGTCCACTAAAGACCCCTTTTTGGCCCCCAACTTGGTGCACTTACCCTAATATCTCCCTAATATCTAAATAAAATAAAATAAATATCCACACACATAAGTGGGTGAGGATAAATACAATAATGGAAAATAAATTACCTAGGTCGTGATCTAAGGTAAATACCTACTCGACACGAGAGGAATCCAAGAATATCTCATTGGTCAAATGGGAAACTATATCTTTGCGTAAAAATTGTGGTGGTGTGGGGATAATCAATTTCGAAAAATATAATCAAGCTCGGGAGAAAATTTTGTGTGGCATCTACTATCTAAACCCTCTATTCCTTTGTGTAAAATCCTTGAAAAAAATATGTGGGAGCCTACTCCTTGCTACTCTTTTATCCATTAAACAACCACCTCGTGGATCCCATATTTGGAACTTTATTCTCTCTTGTAGACAAATATTTGCTTAGTCAATCTTTTAGTTGATTGGAAATGGAGAGCTAGTAAGCTTCTAGGAATATTATTGGAATGGATTTCCTTCCTTGGGAGGGAAGCCAAAATTTCAAGAGCTGAAAATGATTCTCATCCCCTTTGGGGTGACAAATTAAAGTACTATGGGACCAGGATCTCTCTTGATTCTCCAATCATGGTTTTTAAAGAGTTAGAGGAAATTTTCACTTCATAAGAGACTAAGTTACATTTTAAATCGAGTTAGAATTGATATATTTCTCCTTCATCCCTCATACCGATGAAATCATCTAGACTACTTCAAAATCGGAAACTACTCGCTTTCAATGTGGCTATAGGAAATTAGTGCTTGAAAAAGGCTTAGAGTGTAAATAATGGATAGAATGTTGGTCTAAATTTTACCCCCAAAAGTTGAAGCCTTTGCATGGCTTTCCTATAAGGGCATAATTCTTACTCAAAAGAGGAGGTAGATAAAAGGGACACTCAATCTAAAAAGGTGTGTTGTGTTATGTGGAGGAGGAGGATTTGAATCATTTGTTGATTCACTTTCCTTTTATTGAAAAGTGTTGGAATTGGCTTTGTGCTAAGTTGAACATGTCATGGGTTCAACCCGAGACTTTTCCCTTAGTATTTCTTTCATGGCCTAAACCAAGGCCTAAAGAGGATCTCACATCTAAATGGGGTTGTGGTCATTTTTTGTTGATTTGGCACTTATGGTGGGAGAGAAATAAGAGGATATTTAGAGAGGAAATTATCTCAAGAAGAGAAGTAATCAATAGACTAGAATTGGCAATTTTAGAGAACGTGTTTATCCATTGGAAAATTGGTATCTCTTTCTCTTCTAGGGATAGGAAAATCCTAAAAAAATTCCTAAGATAGCATCTCAGCTATTGTCTCCTATCCCGGTGGTGCACACAAAAACACCCCCTTTATTGATTCTCTCGGCTCGCTTTAAAATAGCGACCAACCAAATAAAACAGAGTTTTTGTTTTTCTCTTCCTACTGCAGCCAACTCTCATTGCTCCCAAATAAGCATGCAAAATTCTATATTTAAACAAAAATTGAAGACTAACTTAGCTTGACAAAGCAAAAAAACACAACTTGAAAGTTGTTAAAGCAATACAAAGCAAAAAGTTAAAATTTGCAAACAGTAGTGATTTTTGACTTTTTCTTGATTTTCAAAGACACCACTACCATAGATCCGTTAGGTCATTCGATCCCAGTGGAGTCACCAAAACTATTGGTTCGAAAATCTATCGGGTGGAAAGATCTATGAGCAGACGAGCCAACAAAGTGTGCGCAGGGCATAGCCCTCTTTGAGTCAACAAAGAGAATCGGTATATTGTTATTCTACCAAAGCAGGAATCTTGTGCAAGTCTCACAATATTCTCGCCTTTGGGGTTGGGATATCATCCCAAAGAGAGTTATTTCCAAGCGTAAAAGAAGGGAAAGAAACGAGGTGGGGAGATAGGAAAGATCTGAAGGGAGAAAAGAAATGAATTCCAAAGCAGAAAGGTCAGAAGGTCTATGATTTGGGTTGGTAGTAAACAAAGCCGAACCTACTTGCATAGACGAATAAAGCAATACTAATGAATAAATGACAACAAAGTAGAAGTAGATTCAACAGAACAATCATACAGATCTAACATAAGAAAGGTCTGATGTAAAACACATGTATTCAGCACAAAGTCTAAATATTGTATTAATATTTGTTTCTGTTACAAAAAGTTCAAAGTATTTTCTTCTTACTTCTATTTCTCATTTGAAAGGTATCCACCCCGAATACAACAAGTATTCAAGTATATATAGAAGAAGAGAAGAAGAGAAGGCAAAAACGAACCAACCACTTAATTACAAAATATCCTAAAGTCATTTGTTGACTTTTGACAACTTGGTGGATGACATCATCCCATGGTGCAACATGGATGATGTCATCATTTGTGTCAACATACTTTAGATGTTTACAAAGAGAAGATTGAGAAGAATGAAACTATTCATCGTCATCCCGCGGCTGAAAGGGGGTATCCTGCTTCTGCTGCTGCTCAGGAGACGTGATGTGGAACTGGGCACGATATTCCATGAACTTATTGATCATGGGCTGAAGTTGATCCTTGGAAGGATCCTTGTGACGATCACTGATAGCCTCACAAGTCTCCCACTCATCTGTGAGCTTTTCTGGGAGCTTGGAATATTCATTTTCTGCCTCTATCAGGTACCCTATGAAGTCACGACAGGCCAGCAGGTTGTTGATGGATTCGGCGTCGAAAGTGACTTCTGGTCCCAGCCCTTGCGAAATGATCTCCTTGAAGATCCGAATAGTTTCATCAACCTTTCTTAAGGTGAAAGAAGGAGTGAGCAAGCCCAGAGACATTCTCAGGACAATTTGCTCCATTTGATGCATTGCATCCAGGGCTTCCTCCTTGATTTTGTCAATCTTCTCTAGGACAAACTCCAACTGATCGACCCGGTAATCCAGAGTAGAAAGGATTTTGTTGAGGGCCTGGGTGACCGAAGACGCCGAACTTGACCAGATCTTCGACTGAACAGTCGAGCATTTTCTGAAAGGTCTCATGCTGCATCCTGGCATGGTCCAGCTCTTCAGAGATGGGTCCTGCTATCGCCTGGAGCTCTTTGTTCACCCGATTGATATTCTGATACAATCGGTGAACTTGACGATTACTCCCTCACTTTCTTTGAGGATTTGGCTCCTCCAGGTGGAAACTACCATACCCTGCTCGCCGATTTTGGCATATTCATTTATCTATCTCGGCTCGTAGGCCGAGAGGTTTCAACGGCGATTGTAGGAGGTGCACTGCCCATTTTCTACAAGGCGTGGAGAAGATGTTTATTTTGCTCCTTTAACAGCCTCTTTTCTTCCTTTGCTTCTTGGAGCTTCTTGCAAAGGGCGTCAACTGCAGATAGGGCCTCTCCTTGAAGGCTTTCTGAAGATGTCCCCATTGTGACTTGGGTCACTGTATAATCTGTCGAAGACATATCCTTTTTATCCTTTAAAGGATTGGGATACGCTATCTCCATTACTCTCTCTCCTGACGCACTCTGAGAGAAGCGGGTTATAGGTTTTTGCTTCTTGGCCCCCTTTGATGGGATGACGGAGAAGTCCATCGGTGCGATGGGAACTTTCCTCTTTTGTTGGCTCAGGTGCTGAGAGATCCATGCTAGACTTATGGGAGAGGGGCTGGAAGTAGAAAAGGGAGTAGCTGCAGTAGTAGAGGGAAAGTGCGTTGAGACACTTGGAGGCGGCATTGAGAGGGAGGCCGAGAAAGTGCTCACGGGAGGAAGAGATATTACAGGGGAGGTAGACATGGGAATGGAAGGGAGCTGAGAGATGAGGGAAGAAATGGTGGGGAAAGCTCCGCGAGAGAAGAGAAGATGGATGATGAGGAAGGGGGAACAGTAGAAGATGGGGGAGAGGATACGACCAAAGGAATGGTCACTTGGGTCACGCGAGGAGGGGAAGGAGGAGAGGGAGAAGGGATAGAAGGGACCTCAATAAAGTTGCAGTAGTGGCAACATCCTGAGTGGATGTGCCCATCGAAACATCTTCACCGCTTCTTTCTTTGGAGAAGCCAAAGTTACAACTTGTTCTCATGCGCGCATAAGGGGACTCTCAGAGCCTCTTCTTGGGCAGATCTTGACTCGCCCTCCATGTCTTTTCCTCTCGCTCTTTGGCAGATTTTTTTGTATCTGGAATGTGCGTTGCCCAATGGAGATGTTGTGAAATCAACTCCGAGGTAGATGAGGCCATTCATCCTGCACCAGTGCTCTGTTCTCCGCAGAGTTTCCTTAACCCTTTCTTCAATGGTTTGGGGCGCTTTAGTTCTGTCAATTATCGCAAACGCCAATTGTCCCCATCCGTGTCAAGATATACCTGATCAACTTCTTGATCAGTAGTTTGATAACCCTTTGGGACAATGGCCACGCCATACTGAATGATTTCAGCCAAAGCCAAGCGGGAATGATCTTTCCTTCTGAGCTCGACCTCATGATACAGGTCGATATAAATATCCTCGATCTGTGGAATGTGGATTGGATCGAGTTTGGCCCTAGGAAGGCAATTCCTTGGGTCGAAAGTGGGCCTTGCCAGAAGTTGTGCTTCAAATTGAGCAGTTCCAGCTCTGCAAACATCTCCCGGGATTTGTGGTGGGAAAGACAAGTGTACCTGCCCACTGTGAGGGGGAAAGGAGTTCCACCCTTCTTTCTCTTCAAGCACGTTTTGTGGTAGGTTATGAGCTGTCTAGATAGCTCCAACAGGATTAGCTTGGGGCTGGCATATCTTGGCAAGTTGGTGGGTTCCCCCAAGAAGTTGGCTGCCCTTAGATAGGTGAAGGTGGGAGATTGCGTGAATAAGGCTCCCCACTTCTCTGTTGCTGCAACAATACTCTTGATCGTACGACCGTGAGTCATGTTTGGCCTCAAAAGGTAGACGATGTTGTAGAAGAAAGTGTCGTTGATCTTTGTAAACTGTGAAATACTATTTTCCAGCTTTAGCTCTGGGTAGTATTCATATATTTTCACTTGGGGCCAAACCCCGCACCACATCAATGCTGGATAATCCCTCTCCGAGGCTGCAGCATAAACTACGTAGGAGTTCATGTAGAACCTCCCCGTTGTGGTGAGTTATTAGAGATGCTCGGATATAGTGCTGCTTATGATCTCCGCCCACTTGAAGTGTTGATCTAGCACGTTCTTGTTCATTGTCTCCAGGTACCTAAGCATCCATTTATGAAAGTAGTGGGCGTCAGAAGCCCAAATACTCTACTTAGGAACGTGATGGTATCACTTAGTTCCTCGGAGAAATCACTGCGATGAATAACCTGTGGCCATCTGGTTACCACCTTCTTGTTTTTCAGGTATACCTCATTCATCAATTGCATACACTGGTCTTCGTTGTCCTCCCAAGCCTTGGTGCAGTCTTCTTGGCTTACGGCCACAAAGTGCCGGTGGTGAGGAATGCCAAGCATAATTTCAAAGTGTCAGGCAGTGAGGTTGATCACGACCTCGCCCTTCTCATTTTGGACACACCTCGTGTCTTTGTTGTAGCAGTGGGCCACTACCATCATGAATTTGTTGTTCATCGCACTAACTCGGGATCCCCAAAGAAAACACAAAGCCACGCTACTAGTTTGTCCATCCAGGGACTTCTTGTGACCCTCCTGGTTCTGGCCCAGAAATCTTCCATATCAATGTGACCAAGCTCGGAGTCTCTTATGTCCAGGTCACATTCTGCCTGGGATTCGGGCATCCCGACCCTACGATATTTATAATTCATCTCTTCCTCGTAAGTTTGGCTTTGCCCTTAGACTTGGTTGGTCTCTTGCTTGATGTAGACATATGTAGTCCCGAACTCGGTTGCTGATCTCGCAAGAAGAAGAAGAAGCGAAACCCAACGCAGAAGAGCCATGTTAATTTGTTTGATCTCCCATTAAAGTATCGTGGAAGGAAGATTTAGCAATTTTAAGGCATCGAGGGTGCGGGCGCATGAACACTGCGCAGCTCTGTGGTTAAATAATATGGCATATAGAAAAAGGGTGTTACAAGGGACAAATCAGCGCCAAAGGGCGCAAGGCGCATGGATACTACACATGATATTTTTGTTGTTGTAAGTGGAAGTGCGCTGCGCCATTTACATGCGTTTTATAACGGGCGCAGATATTTTTCATGTTACACGGGGACAGGATGTGCCAAAGGACGCAGGTTTAGTGTGTGTAACATCATATTTGCGTATGTAATGAGGGGAACAGTGCGGCGCATGAAAGGTTTGCATGACATGTATTGTGTTATCAGAATAGGATGCGCCGCTCTCGCTTAAAGTAGTTTTATACTTGGCGCAAGTAAAGTTGGTGTTGCATAAGTGCAGGGTGCACCAATGGTGTAGGTTTATACTTTGTTATATAGGAGTTCGGTGTGCCAAGAGGGCACAGGATTATTGGGTGTTGCAAGTGAGTTTGGTGCGCCATTGGTGTGACTGTGCTTCATGTTGCAAGGGTGGCGATTGCGCCAAAGGGTAGAAAACGTAGTTTTGGAAACGTTTTGAAGTCTTCTATCTCTTATAGATTTGTGATCTTTTAAGCCTCTTTTCAGGGTTTATAGATGGTGAAGAGGGCACAACGAAAAGAGCCAAGTGATTTTGAGGCAGAGCCCTCCTTACCAGCAGATCTAGAAAGAGGAGGAAGAGCATGGGAGAAGGACAGCCAGAACAGCAAAAGAGGGGTTTGACAAATCCATGCCACCTACTACACAAACAAACAACAACCAGCAAAAACACAGGAGAAAAAGACCACCTACCCGGAATATATATAACATGAGAAATGAAGCGGGGTCCACGAACGCGATACGAGGATGACAGGCGCGCTGATAGGTGCAGAAGAATAAAATCTATCACGTGTTTTTAATTGTGAAAGTGACAGGGCGGATGCGCCTATATATAGGCAAAGGTGCAATAAATGTGCCAACCACTTTTGAAGAGGCGCATCAAAATGCCTGTCGACACTTCAAACCTTGCACCCTTTAGCGCACCAAAACACATGATTATGTGCGCCATCGGCGCATCAAAATACTGTCAACATGGAAATACGTGCACCTTTGGCGCACCAAAATGCGGCGCAACAAAAATGTTGTTGACACGAAGGCGCATGTGCCATGGCGCATGCAAGAAAGGCGCAACATGGGAGGTGCACCAAAATGTGTGTCGACACTTGAAGGGTGCGCCAAAGGAAATGAAGGGGGTGCATAGTTACTCTATGTTGCACAGACATAAGGTGCGCCCAACCAAAAAGGGCCAAAAATGGCTAAGTTTGGAAAACTAGATTTCCCGGGAAAGGACTTTGCAACGTTCCGAACGCAAAGGGGTCCCTGACGAGGGACCAGAACAAAATTTTCATTGGGTTACCCGCAAAATTTCCCTTGTCAATTTTACGGGATAACAAAAGTTTGTATCATCTTCGTATAATTCCTTCATTGCTTCAAATTCAATGACCTCTACTTGCAGTTTGTTTAACAAAAGGATTCTTCTACTTAAGGCATCAACAACCTTGTTAGACTTACCACTTATGTGTTTCAAAAAAAAGTTTATCTCTCGAGAAACTCCACCCATTTAGTATGCTTTTTTTTCAGCTTAGCTTGACTATTTATATACTAAAGTGCCTAATGATCAGTAATGGGAAATAGATAATGCCTCCATTTCTTAAGAGCTTGAATTATAGCATAAAACTCTTGATCATAAATAGAATACCTTCTTTTAGCTTCATTCAAATTTTCACTAAAATAAGCAATTGGCTTACCACCTTGACTAATCACCACTCCTATGGTTGTTCCACTTACATCACAATCAACCTGAAACACTTTGTCAAAATCAGGTAGTGCTAGAATTGGTTGTTTTGTGACTTTCTTCTTTAGCAACTAAAATTTATCCTCAACTTCATGGGTCCATTGAAAATTCTTTCTATCCCCTCTCATGGTTTTTGTGATAGGTGCACAAATATCACTGAAATTCCTTATGAATTTCCTATAAAATGTGGCTAGACCATGAAAACTCCTAGCTGCAAACATGGTTCTTGGTGAAGGCCTTTCCACTATTGCTTTCATCTTCTCTGGATCCATCTTTAACCCATCTTATGAGATTATAAATCCCAAATAAATGATCTCCTTTTGCATAAAGATACATTTATGTAAATTGATCGATAATTTTGCCTCTTTCAACTTACTCAACACTAACTTTAGATGAGTTAAGCGTGCTTATTTGGAATGACTGAAATTAAGATATCATCCAAATATACAATCACAAATTTTCCCGTGAATGGCCTCAGTACCTTGTTCATAAGCCTCATAAAGGTACTTGGGGAATTATATAAACAAAATGGCATAACCAACCATTCATACAACCCACCATTGGTTTTAAACATTGTTTTCTACTCATCACCTTTTCTTATCTGGATTTGGTGATACCCACTCTTTAAATCTATCTTGCTAAAATATTTGGCTCCTTTGAGACGGTCCATTAAATCATTCATCCTTGGCAATGGAAATCTATATTTTATTGAGATCTTTTTGATGTCCCTCGAATCAAGTGCACATTCTCCATTCACCACCCTTTTTGTGCTAACAAGGATGGTACGCACATGGGCTCAAGCTTTCACAAATTAATTCCTTTTGTAACATCTCTTGCACTTTTCTTTTGATCTCATCATTCTCTTGAGGTGTTAATCTATAAGTTACCTTATTTGGTAAACTAGCTCCTGGCATTAGGTCCATGTGGTGACTAATGCTCCTAACCGGTGGTAATCCTTTTGGTAACTCTGTGGATACAATATCATCATACTCTTTTAACAAAATATGAATTTTAGTAGGTAAATTAGTTACCTTAGTGTTTGTCTCATATTGTATGGGCTTTGAAATCAATGCAAAGCAAGCCTCTTCTTTCTTGGTTTCCATCAAGAACTCTTTTCCAGACACCAACATAACTCTTGGACTGCTTTCTTCCTCTTCTCCTTTATCTTTTTGTGGACTCAAAGTGAATCTCTTTCCATCCTTCACAATGGTATAAGTATTTTCTCTACCATCATGTATAGATCTTTTGTCAAACTACCATGGCCTACCTAGTAACATGTGACACACATCCATAGGCATCACATCATATACAACTTCATCTTTATATGTTCCAATTTGAAAATTTACTAAACACTACTCATTTACTAACACTTGGTGACCCTTAAGCAACCACGAGACTTTATAAGGAGTTGGGTGAGCTAACCTTTTCAGTCCTAACTTCTCTACCATTTCTCTGGACACCAGGTTGTCCATGCTACCACTATCAACAATTAACTTACAACACTTACCTCTGGATTTACAGATGGTCCTAAAGAGGTTTTTCCATTGTTGTGGTTCACTTATTTCTTTAGCAAGTTTTAAGAGTACTCTCTTCATCATAATGACTTCTCCTTGCTCTGGTTATTCAATGTGTACAAATGACTTGTGACAAAGATACTTATTGTACTTATAGCATTTTCCCATGAACCCTCTTCCTCTTCCATAGAATATTCTTCCTCTAGGTGTGTAACCTCCTCTTCCTTGTGCATTCTAACTCGAGTTTGAGAGATACTTTTGTCCCCATATTGAGTTTTTTTCCTCTGTCATTAAAGTTTTGTCCTCTTCATCTCAAAAACCTTCCTCTACCTCTAGAGTTCACATTTTTCCTTTGTGAAAACTTATCTTATGGCTTTAATACACTTTGATAGGTTTTTTCCACCTTTTTAAGGTTCAACAAGCTGGTTTCATCTTGAATTTTGAAACGTAGTCCATTCGATACCTTATAACTTTCTCTAGATCATCTTCTACATATCTCGCTCTTATAGTGAGTTTGTAAAACTCCTTTGTATACTCTTTTATGCTCATTTCCTTCTATCGCAAATTTTATAACCTTCTAAACAGATTCATCTAATAATCGAAGGTAAAAGTTTTACCTTCAACTTGGTGACCATTATGTCCCAAGATTTGATTTTCTCCTTTCCTTTCCTTTTCCTCTCAACTTGCACATTGTCCCACCAGAGTGATGCATGCCTTTTTAATCTTGTACAGGAAAATTTCACTTTCTTTGGTTCATCCACTACTTCATAATCAAAATACTTCTCCATCTCGCAAATCCAATCTATAAGCTCCTCAACATTCAAACTTCCATTAAAATATGGTGGTTCCAGTTTTGGTTTTCTCCCAATACTGGTGATGACTCTGAGAAGTTAATTTTCAGCTCCGCCCCTATTTCATCTCCACGTCCTTCAGCTCCTTATTCTTCTCCTCTTCATCATCACTCACATCTTCCATTTGTATCCCTCTTTTCTGTGTTATTTCCATTGCAGCCATCCTTTCTTGAATCCCTCTCATCATTTGTGCCAAATTAGTAACTCTAGGTGTTCCCGCTCTTTGCAACCCTTCTACCAAAGACCCCATCCAAGTCCATTGTTTGTAAGTTTTTGTTTCACAACTTGCCTCTACACTTGGAGAATTTCTCTTCCACATTCTCGCTTACACTCGAGACTTCACTAAAAGGTCTCTTCACACTCCTTCAAGAAGGAAATACCAACTCTTATACCAAAAAGAGGTGCACACAAAAACACCCCCTTTATTAATTCTCCGGCCTGTTGTAAAATAATAGTAAACCAAACAAAACAGAGTTTTTTCTCTTTTTATTACAGCCAACTCTCATTGCTCCCAAATAAGCATGCAAAAATATATATTTAAACAAAAAATTGAAGACTAACTCAACTTGAAAAAGGAAAAAAAAACACAACAACTTGACAGTTGTTAAAGCAAGACAAAGCAAAAACAAACACAACTTGACAATTTTTAAAACAAGACAAAAAAACACAACAACTAATTCCCCTTCTTGTTTTTGGTGATGTTGTTATGTGGACCCAGTGGATGCTCTTGCATCACCTAGTTTGAAGATTCCTAAAAATATATGGAGAACATCAACGGTTTGGGAACCTCCTCCCCGTGTTTTGCAAGTTGAATTTCAATGGAGCTTCTAAAGGGAACCCGGGTATCTCAAAAGTTGGCTGCATAATTAGAAATGAGAAGGGGGAATTGGTTTCAGCTATCTCCTATCATTTACAAATGGGAAATTGCAACCTAGCAGAAGTTCGGGCCTTAGAAAGGGGATTAAAAATGGAAATTGATTTAAATATTTGTAAACTTAAAATTGAGAGTGATTCTCGTGTAATAATTAATTCAGTAATAAATAGAAAATCTTCCTACTTGAAAATTAACCTAATTTTAAGAAACGTTCTCTTCTCGCCTAAGTAGATTCGATGAATGGTCAATTGAACATATATTTAGAGAAGGAAATAAAATTATAAATCGATTAGCTAATAAGGGAATGGATCAAGACATGGGGTAAATGATAATTTCTAATGTCAATCAATGGTCGGGGTTCAAGGCATGTATTACTAATGAGGGATGTTCAATCATAATTTTCAAAAGGACTGATCACTCATGTGGGAGGGTGGGGCGGGTTTTATGGAAAGATTTCGACATCTCTCTTGTCTAAAATTGGTTTTATAATTCTATTTTTAGTAGAATAAAAATGGATAATCCAATGTATCCCTTACTCCAATTCATTGGGATGGAACTTGAAATGTCTTTTTATACTACTATCACCTCAAAAATATTGAAATTGGTATTCGAAATTGAGACCGATTAGGTCCTAACCACCATGGAAGGGATACTTGGGGAGAGGTGTTTGAATTTGGATGGCCATTCCCAAGTTAATTTAGAAGTAGCAACTAAGTTTGTGAGCCATCTCTTAATCATCAATCTAGATAAGGAGATAGTGGTGGTGATTGGGTGCACTGGGTATGGTTGAATCACATGGTAGGAATGGAAGTAGAGTGGAGCAAGAAATTCTTACACCCTATCTCTTACTTCTAGAGGAAAATGTGATTAAAGTTGGGTGGGTGGAAAAATCCATAGTTTTTTATCTCGAGAAGATATTTGAAATCCTCAAGGGTTTTCGAGGACAATGGTTCATTTTTGTAAAAAGAAGGAAGAAGGGGTCTTGTGTATTCCCGCTTGGATTTTGAGGCTCTTAGTTCCTGATTAAGCAAGCTCCATTGTGGTGGGAAGAGCTTCATGTATCGAGGGATGATGATGTTATAATAGGACCACTTTGTTGGAGTTGGATAGGAATTAGAGGAGCAAGTTGAAATTATTAGTGCTTTATATGCGGTGGAAGATAAGGAGATAGAGTTAATTAGATTCCCCTCAAACTCAAAGGAATAAGGATAATGTTATGGGTAGTGTGTCTTTTTTTGTCTGTCTAGTACTATGGTCTAAGGAATTTAGAATGTGTTTTATATTTTTATTTTAGTTGTATTGGGATAATCCCACGATAGTGCGTATAACTTAGTTTTGATAGCTTATAAAGATAAATATCGGTATGTAAATGGAAAAAGACCCTTTAACCCTTGTTTATCTATCAAAATAATATTCATGTTTTTCTTTAAATTTTTGGCATATATCTATTTAAGTTTCTGGTTGGTTTTGTGTGGTTTGCACAATATAATTTCCGAACACCAATCTCACGGATCTTATTTTGAATTTTACGCATAAAATTTCTTCCAATTTATTTCTAGAAGAAAAGGTCCCAAATATTATCATATGGTCAAGATATTATTAGTTTTTGGTTGACTTCTCAAAATTAAAAAACACTTTTTAAGTGGCAATCAAACTAGCATCAAATTTAATGTAGAGAATAAAACCTACATGGTCACACCATTAGACATCACCCCTTATTTCCATTGTAGAATGTTCGTTAACATAATTACATATAGTTGTTGTCATTCATTTTATATAAGGTAATGGTTTCCAATTTTTTTGTTTGTTTGCAATGTTGACACATACAAATGACATAAGATTTTTTTGAAAGTTGAAAAATTATAGGGAGTTCCATGTAAACTTGATTAAAAATGATCTAATGATCTAGAGTTGAAAAATGATCTTGAGTTACTTAACATTATTATGTTTATTGTAAATATTGTGGAATATATTTTAATAAATTAAAAAAGGGAGGGAAAACCATAACTTCCCATTTTAAAGAACATAAGCAACATTTAATATTTCATGTGAATTTATTTAGTTTTGGAAATCGCCTACCCCATATAAAAGAAAATATCGGTTCACTATGCCTCCCAATTGGTTATGTGCCCCTATTGGCATGCCCATTGCACTTGTTGGTGTAATTTCTAATATAATAATATACTAGAAATTGCACCAAAAAGTACAATGAATATGTCGAAGGCGATGCGTGAGGATGGATGGAGGCCGGTGTAGATGCATTCAAACTTTGAATAAAGTAATGAAGGAGACTCAAGGTTCTCTTATACATTAGGCAGAAATCCATGCATCTTCATAATCCATGAGACTTATAGATGAAACGTGTGTTTGGAGGTTGAAGGTGAATGCATGAAGAGGTTGTGCAAATTTCAGGTCCAAGGAAACACGTGTAGGTATACTCCCTTCATTCGTAATTGGCACTTGTGAAGAGGAAAACATTTTGAGGTCATAATTTGGTCATCTTGAAGGTCTCTTATTTTAGCCCCAACACCTTCCTTGAGAAATTTTACAGGATGGGCTTCTTCATGTGACTTGCAAGATACCAACTTATGTGGCTCTAGAGGTGATTGTCTAAAATGGGTATGGCGAGGCCAAGATAGACATCAATGCCAACATAAATAATTGGAAAAGATGCAATCTCTCTTGAAATGTTTACTATATAATGATGAATTGGGATTTTTAAGAAGAAAAAAATACAATTCATCAATAGAGGAATTAATTCTTGGATAAGCTCGAGGTATTTAGATCTTGACACGCATGAGGTTGGCAGAGATCTTTAAGTATCTTGAAATTGCAAAAAAAAAGTGTACTAACCTTAAACACGTAAAACATCTAACCAAACATATAAAAAGGTACATGTGGATAAAAATACACAATTCACACTTGCATGGTGGAGTATTCTTTAAGAAGATCCTAAAAAATTAACATTTTGAGCATAACAAATTTTGAGGGTGAATAAATATTGAAATACAAAAATATATCACAATACAATGTTAGTGTTGAAGATGCTTCACGGTTAGAGGGTGTCGAGAAATATAGTGGAATTGCAAGGATCGATGTGGCCATATGATGGCCTCTATGTGACCAAGGGTGGTACAAAAGTTCCTTTACACATGTTCAAGGGAATATAGAGGGTTGGAATGAGAAAAATTGATCAAAAAAAATGTTTTTTTGGGTTTTCAATATTTTGGCACTTATTTGGCTCATACTTTTAGTCAAAAGCATTTATTGATAAAAAGAATATGTATTAAAGATATTGTCTAAATTTTCCCTTTAATTAGTAAATCATATGGTATTAAAATCCGAGTGTATAATATATTTTGTATTCAATTTATATATTGGGATATTCCAAACGTATCAACCAATGGAATTTTAAAAAATAAACAATAATTTTAAAATTCATAAAAAAATTGAGGTACTAAAGAAAGAAAATAGAAAGTTCAATCTTATGTAAAGTTTCCCTTTAATTTTTTTGATGTGATAGTTGTTGTGTAATGTATGTATTAACGTTATTTTGTTTTTTATGTTGTGCCATAGATGGTTAAAGATTGACGAATTAAGAATATAAAACATGAAAAATGTAAAAGATACATGAGAGAAAAAATAAAACATATGAAATTCCTTATGATAAGGTGAGGGATGAACTGAAGTCAACTCTGTTAGGGTTTCCTCCATGTGCACTTGTCATTCGTGGTGTCTTTGGGCACTGCGGGATAGTAATATCATCAATTTTTTATAGGGTTTCTTGCCCTCGCACACCTTTATAATGAAAACTTCACTTCAAACCCGTTTTTTAGAACCATGGATGGAGATAGTAGAGCTTTGAAAAAAGGCACCGCCCCTGAAACATCCTCATAAGTTCATCCCAAAGGTTTTCCATGAGGTAATGAATCTCCCCCTAATTTTGTTTTCCCTATTCTTGAGTTTAATGGTGGATTCCAATGGTTAGAACAGTTTTGTCTCATTGGTTATTTTGTAGGTCACATCCCCTTTGAAAGCATGCTTGAATCTTGGGTTAACTCATCGTGGGCCACCCATGGCATCCGGATCGAGAGCGTAGAGAACATGACCAAAGGATTTTTCCTTTTTTGATTCTCTAATCCTTCCAATGCCCCAACCATTTTGACCCATTCGGCCACTTGGTATGTTCACAACTCTTTAATGGTCCTTTCTCCATGCACCAAAAATTTTGTGATTTATAATTATGTTGCACTTAAAGTACCAGTTTGGGTGAAATTTCCTAGCCTTCCCTACCCTTCGTTCTTTTTTGTATCAAATTACCTCTTCTATTGGACGGGTGGTTTGTACAAAACCTCAACATTTTTACAAAGCCCATTTCTAGAAGCGTGTTTGTGTTGAAGTGGGTCTCTACCAAGAATTGAAATAATTTATGGAGATTCATATGGGAGACATTCATTATTCTCATTGTATCTTATTTATCAATCTACCTAACACTTGCTTTCGGTGTCGGGACTTTGATCCAAAATCAAGGATTGTATCTTATATATCAATCTACCTAACACTTCGCTTCGGTGCCAGGATCGATTATGCAAAATATGAAATATTATGCCTAATCTAATGCAAGTTTGCAATAAATAAATGAATACTAAAATATTGAAATAATACACAAACAACTAGGTAATAAAAATATGAAACTCTAATCTAAAAAAAAAAGGTTAGAAGATCCTTAGCTGATTCACAGGGGTTGTTGGACTGTGTCACAGTGGAGACTGGTTGAACAGAGATGGAAGATCTTAGCATGAAGCCCTAAAACTTGTATATCTCGGTAGATTTAACTAGCTTGGGGCACATAGAGAAGGATAAGGGTGCCCGTGGGCACCTCCCGGTCTAGATTTTGGGCACCTGGTCTACATAGATTCTCGTAAAACCTCCTCTAAGGTGTTGCAGTAAGATGTTTTCACTTGTTCACCTTTTTCGTGTGTATGTCTTTGAATTCTACCGAATATATATGTAAATTCGAAATGAAAGAATCCTCTGTAAAGCTCGAACAAAACATCAAACCCTAAAAATAAATATGCAAATGAAGGGGTCAGACTATCCTCAACTACCAAAATGATGGACTTATCACTGAGCACTGCACTACATCTTAGACCCAATGTAGTTCCTTTGTGTGTGTGGAATTGTTCCCTAGGTTGTGTTATCACACAATTATAGCACTCCCTAAATGGCCTTCATGTGGATGGGGCATTCAAGTGAAATTTGTGTAACATTTGGTTATCTCTCAAGCCGTGGGACTTGCGGGCTTGAGATAACCCTCCAAATAAAGATATTTCTTACTTCTAATCCTACATGCCACAAACTACTCCTAATGTATGCAAAAAAACTACCTAATCCTATTCTAACATTCCAAGGAGATAGGAAGAGAGATACATGAAACTAAACCTTAACTAAGAGCGGTGATACACCATAAAAATGAGGTTGTTAGAAACAATCCAACTGCCTGAAATGGATAGAGGTAAGCAATGGAGAGGGTGGACAAGATGCACCACAGGACAAATATGAATTCACACAGAATTCCAGTTGTTTCACTTTAAACACATTCACACAAACCTAAAGTAAACATTTAAAAATATGCACAATATACCTTGTAATGAAGAGAGGTAAGTAGAGACAACAAAACATGCAAAGGATGGACAAAATGCATCACAAAACATAGTCTATTACTCCATTAAAGTATGCATAATACATCATTAGTCGGCAAGAAGTAAGAAAATTCCATTACAAAGCTTCGATATGAGGCTTAAAACTCCACATTCAACCCAACAGAGAAGAAAGAGAGAGGGGACAGAAAGGAAAAATGACTAACTCCTTTACAAAATTAGCCCCATGTTACAATTTATAAAATTAGAGAAGAGAGAGAGGATACAATCCCAAAATTTTCTTTCCAACCACTTGTAATAACCATAAATTAGGGTAGATTATGATATATGTCTTGCAAAAGGCACCTTATTTTTTTCTCATAACTTCATAAGCAGAGAAAGAATTACTTTCCATTTCCATTTAATTCTTTCTCAACCACTTTGAAATCACTTCTCTAAATTAGGCTCATTTTCTACAAAATTCACCATGAAATCCTCATTAATTTCTGAATTTATTAATTTCTTTTAATTTTTCTACCTCATTTAAATTATTTGTGCATTTTAAAATATGGATGGGCTCTCATTGAGTTTTTCATTTTTATAAGAGGGGGAGTTTCGCTTAACATTTGGCATTTGAAATAATTTCATTTCAGTAGAAGTGACTCTCACTTAATATCGTCGAAAGTGCTATATTGAATGTCAAGCTCACTTCATATGTTGCCGACACCATTTTCCCATAGCGAGCTCGACATACTTCCATGTTGGTGTCACGCGGAAAGTCCTTTTTCCCTCCCATACCACCGATCATCTTTGATTTCCATGAGCTCGGGGTGACGTTGTAACGGCTCCCGTGTGCCATCTCACTTCATAAATGGTGAGATCATCACGGGATTCCCTTTTTCTACACTTGGTATTTGTTTGTTATACCGCCCGGAAAATTTTTCTTTGATGAACCCACGCATCCACCACTATTGTTCCACGTTAACTCGGCATAACCTCCAACTCGGTGTCATGCACCATCTTGACGACCTCATAAAGACCCCACCTTATATCTCTCGGTGATCTCCTTACTTGAATTTTAGGCTTAAGTCCCCTTGCAGAGAACTTGGATCGGCACGGATCATGTTGCCATATCCCTTTGACCCCATGAAGTGTAGTTGACCAACCTTTTCCCCACAATGCATGTAGTGCAGAATTTCGGCTCAAACCGCACATCCCGCCTTGTTCCACTTGGGTATTCCATCTCTAACTTCCCGCACAACTCGCTCGTGATTATTTTGGCTTTTGACGCCCTAGTCTATCCGAGTTCATGTGGGCCATTATCCTTCTACCTTTTCATCATAACTCTCACATGCACCTCGATCGCTGATTTAGGGATTTTCGTGCACAATTGTCTCATGGGACACTCGGCTCATCCAAACCCGAAATCTCTGCATTCCATTCAATGTGGACATTTCGGATTTTTCATTCACTTGTGTCCTAACTCACCCGGGCCATCCAAGATTCCAACTCCCACACTCACCACAAGACTATCCATGAACCCGATTAGGGGATCGTCAAGTTATCTCTGCAAGAAAATTCCTTTCTCCTCCTGTCATTTGGGCCAAGTACTCTTGTATGTATGTGACTTGGCTTTGGCTATTTAAATGTCTTAGTTCACCGAGGAGAGGCCTGACTGATCAAGCTAGCACATTGTTCCATTGTATGAGTGCAGTCTTATTTGGTAGTTAGAAATCAAATCGACCCTCAAAGGTAGCTTGATCTAATGTGTGGGTTTGGTCTGTCATGGTCTTATTTTCATCTAGCTAAGTATCATCCCATAAAATCAATCCCATTTCTCTTGAAAGGTACCGATCATGATACATTCACCTTGGCCTAAGATATCGTGCCTTGTTCATTAGGCTCAACTCACCAATCCACACAATGGCTCAACCCACACTCCTTCAACATGTCTTCCATCACTATCCATAATGAGCTCACTAGCATTGTGTGTGTGTGTGTGGAACCATCTCGGTAGCCTCATATTATACTAGGTCAACTCACTCTACAATATAATGCAATCAAGGGCTCAACATAGCTTGACTCTTCTATGTTGACTCGTCCTATTACCCACATCTTACGCGACCTATCTCGCATTATATAGCCCGACATTCTTTTTTATGGATTTCCTCTCCCAATATGTGAACTCGATGCCTTTCAACATTACATAGCTCATTCTTCATTTAAATAACTCATCCTTGGATTCAGAGAGCTTGGTCTATAAAGAAAAATCCTAGTACATGTTATACATCTTGATTGGAAATAGACATCCCAACCACAAAACAACTCATTTTATATTTCTTAAGCCCGATGACTTTGCAAAGTTACCCTAACAACTCGGTTCTTCATTTAAAAGCATCAATGAGGTCTCTCTTCTTTAAAGCATCTCGGTCATATAATGGAAGAGCTCGACTTATAATGCAACTCGATACCGGATTGGTAATATAATGGGCTATCTCCCTCCGAACCAAAAATATAACCATTCCAACTTTCTCCAGCCCTTTATCAAATTATGTGTTTTTAGAATTTCTTGTGCTCAAGGAGGCCTATGCTATGAATAGAGATGCCCCTAGACAGATTGTTGGTCTTTTCCATTCCTTACCAAGTACGCCCCTTAACTAATTGTCATAATGCAAGCTTGTTCATTGTTCAATTTTGCCAGGGTAGTGAAATTAGATAATAATTTGGCAACTCGCGAGGCCATCTCCCTGCTAGATGAAGTATGACCAGCTACCTTTAAGCATTCATTGGGCATGGAATCTGCATGATCATCATGAACTAATCTAAACTTTGAAAACCTAGAGCCTGGAACACTTGGGATGTTGTTGATTGCATCTGGAACTTCCTTTCACTACTTGCATTTTCTAACTCTTTTAAGAAAATCTTGAATTTATTTTTTGAGATTAGAAAATTGTCTTAAAACCTAAATTCCACCTTTCCTCGCAATTGTGACCCATGAGTCTAGATGATGAACACTGTAATTTTTGCCTCAAAACTAATCCTTTCCAAAACACCCCGCTGATTGGACATCATGGAACTCTATTAAAATCTAATTTTATTTCTTCTTCTCGAATGTTCCATATTTCTTTGAACTACCGAGGGCCAACGCTTTAGAAATAATTTGGGGCTACTTTTAGGGACTGATTTTCTAATTTTTTTGCAGGGCATCAAACTCGGCTATAAATTTTCTTGAAGGGAAACATTAAAATATCCTCCTTAATTGATTTTATTTTCTCTACATTTGTTTTTTTAGTATTGCAACTACTATATGCAACTATGATTTTCCTACTACAATTGTTGGGGTATAATGCACTATACAAAGCTAGAGAGCAACCACAAACAAAATCTATATACAAAGGAACAAATCATACATGCCTCAAGTAAGACATGCAGAGTGTAAAAAGGACTTCGTTGAAAACAAACCTAATCCTACCCTATGCTAGCCAAATGAATGGGAAACTTCAAACAAATACTCGCCACCGGTGATGAGTAATAGCTGCCCTTTCTCATGATCTACACCATGTGAATAATTTAGTAACAAATCAAATCGAGATTAGGAGTGCAAAACTAGCTATAAGCTGATTTTCCACTCCAATATGCATCAAGGTATCAACAAGAAACAAGACATATACCACTTCTAGCTGTTGATCACTTGGTTCCAAGAGGTATTGTCATTGATCCTTGGTATTTTATGGCTCTACTCCGTGCTTAGAGAAAATCATGACTGGTTTTGGCTTCTCCTTGACTCCAATGAAGCCACATACCCGATGGGGAAAAATCTGATCCACTAAATCTACCTACTTCTCTAAACTCCAACTTTGATAAGGAATTATTATCGCAAGCCTTTCCGGAAAAGGTGACTATTTGTAATTGGATTTTCTTCTTCTTTCACATCTACAAAAAAATGATGTGTCACCTTAGTGAGTGGTATAAAAGAGCTAGAATATTCATGCTCCTTTCCTTCCTAATTGGAAACATGGAAGTCCTCTTCATCATGCAGCCTACTATTATTGATCGCAACATTCAATGGAATCATTATCGATCAATGCAATCACCGCACTTGTTGTTCGTGGGAGCTCTTTATTTGTTGCTCAAAGACCAAATTGCTCTTGAAAATCCTCTTCTTCTAGCATCAAATTTGAAAAATAAAAATCTTCCATCTGCTGCTCTTGAGGATTGTTGGGGTGTCGAGGTCTTCTTGAAAGCTCTCCCATCCGCCATAGACTCATCAACCAAGTCAAATTATTTGAATGAAAGTAAAAAACTTTCAATGATTTCTTCTTCATTAATTGTCTTTAAATCTGATCTGGTTTCTTCCATGTGATCCTCTTCGGTGGAACTTGGAGCTAATTGTTCTTCTCCTTCCTTCCTTGATTTTGTAGTTAGTGTATGATCAACAAATTTTGAAAAAATGGTGCCAATGTGGACACTACATTCTGAAAAAATAGATTGTTGATCATCACTCTCTTCTTCTCTACTACAGCATCAAATTCAAGGTCATCCTTGATTGCTTGTTCCCCATCCTTGATTTCTTATGTTGGTTTCACCATCATGGGTATTTTATTTATTCCAAATCTCATAGCCCAACTTGTTAAATTTTGTGTCATAATTTCTCTACCGGGCTCTTCATCTTGTTGTTTTGTTGTTGCAAAATTAGTCCTATCCACCACTTGTTCTTTAACTTTTACCTCCTCTCGAAAGCTTCACCATCAATGGAATTTCTTCAATTCCAAATGTCATTTCTAATTTTTAGGCTCTTCTTCTTGTTGCCCTTGATTGGTTGTTTGGTTTTCATCTTCCCAAAATGGGTTTGGGAATGCAATAGGAGGGTTGGGTTGGGTCACAACTAATTTTTCTATTGTTTGTGGTGGTAGTGGAGGTAGAACTTCTTGTTATTTTGGATGGAATATTTTCTTGGAATGGAAAAGGGCAAAAGAGTTGAGATGAGATGGGAGATTAGAGGATGGAGAAGGGAACTCAACACTTGGGGTAGCATACAATGGGCTTGGATCTTGACATTTCCGAAATGATAAAGCTTGGTAAGGAGAAAAAGAAGAAAAAGGAGTTAATGACTGACTTACCCATTGACAAGGTTGTCCTAAATTTTTCTCATAAGCATCTATCTCCTCAGCTCAATTTTCAATTTGGGGAAAAATTTAAACCATGAAGTCAAATTTGTGTTGTGATCTATAGTTTCTTGTAAAAGGGCCTTCTTCCCATGGACAAGGTTCCCGTAGCCAATTCTAAAAGCTTTCATTTGTGTTGTTTCTTGAGATTGAACCATGCTTGTCTCCACTCTTTGAATCTTCTCCAGCAAGTTAACACTCTCCGTTCAATTTTTGTTAGTGTATGCATACCCTTGCTCTTGATAGGTTCCATAGCCAAATTGGTTCTGATACTACTCATAGGGTAAGCATAATGGTTTTGAATTTGATCATAGCATTGATCTGGAGGAGTTGTGAAGCTCATTAGAGGTTGATTACACTGCTACAAGTGTGAATTCCACTGCGGGAATGAAGCCATGATTTCACAACTTCATAGAATGAAAGAGATGGAAAGGTAAATGGATGGAAATTGATGGAAATGGATGGAAGAAGGGTCTGTAATTTTAGATATTGGGTTATTTGGACCAAATGGAGTCTCCATATGTGTTTTCATATGCTTCCAAAAGCTGAAATTTTAACAAGAATACACCAACCTATTAAAATGAATTCTACTCCAAGCTGTTGAAATGGAAACATGATGATGATCTTGACTTCCTTGTTGTCCCATCGGGTGTTCCAAAATCGTTATCAAGCAGTGGAGGTAGCACGGTGGCTAGAATTTGTTGCAATGGAACACTAAATAAAGTATACAACCTTGAATGTGTAATGTCCCATCGGATTTGAGATTCTAACTTATATTTTATCCCACCAGTCATTCCGAACTATTATCAAGCATTAGAGGTAGACGGTGGTTTGAATTTGCTACAATGGAACACTAAATAAAGTATACATCATTGAATGTGTAATGTCCCTCTAGCTTCTAGATTCTGACTTAAAGTTTGTCCCATCGGGCATGCCAAAACTATTATCAAGAAATTACAGCACCCCTTGAATGATCTTCATATGGATGGGGCATTTGGTGTAATTTGTGTAACATTAGGTTATCTCTCAAGTTGTGGGACTTGCGGCCTTGAGATAACTCTATAGATAAAGTGGGTTCTTTCTCCTAATCCTACCTGCCACAAACTAATCCTAATGCATGTAAGAAAACCGCCTAATCCTATTCTAAAATTCCAAGGAGACAAGGATACATAGTGCATTAAAATAAACCTACACTAAGAGTGGTGATGCACTAGAAAAAGGAGGTTGTTACACACAATCCAACTACCTGAAATGGAGAGAGGTAAGCAATGAAGAGGGTGGAAAATATGCACCACAGGCCAAATATTAACTCACACATAACACCATTTGTTTCCCTTTAAACACAACTCCCACAAACCTACAATAAACATTTATAAATATGCACAAGTATACTTTGTAATGAGGAGAGGAAAGTAAAGAAAACAAAACATGCAAAGGATGGATAAATGCATCACAAAACACAATCTATTGCTCCACTAAAGTATGCACAAGATACATCATTGGTGGGCAAGATGCGATAAAATTCCATTACAAATCTTTTAGAGGAGGATTAAAAATCCACATTCAACCCAAAGAAAGAAGAAAGAGGAGGGGATAGAAAGGAAAATGACTAACTCCTTTACAAAATGAGCCCCATGCTACAATTTATAGAATTAGAGAAGAGAGAGAGGATGAAATCCTAAAATTTGCTTTCCAACCACTTGTAAGTAACCTTAAATGAGGGTAAATGATGATATTTATCTTTCCAAAGGAACCCCATGTTGTCCCATAACTTTCAAATGAGATAAAGAATGACTTTCCATGCCCATTTAATTCTCTCTCAACCACTTTGAAATCTTGCTCGAATTTGGCTCGTTTTCTACAAAATTCACCATAAAATATTAATCAACATATGAATTTATTTATCTATGTGCAAAGTTCATGGAATCACGATTCCAATGAGACTAATTTTGTGAATATATGTTGAGAAACACCCAATTTATGAGCTCCTAAGCAGAGGCAGCTATTTTGTGTTGTCGGGCTTGCTTGACATTCACGGGACTGTGAATTAATTCCTTTGCTGGAAATCATCATTTTAAATATTTTCCCCTTTCTTTTAATTTTTTCACCTCATTTAAATGATTTGGGAATTTTAAACTATGGTGGGGCCCTCATTGATTTTTCCATTGTTTATAAGAGGGGAGTTTGGCTTAACATTTTGCATTTAAAATAATTGCACCATTTCAGTCTTGCTCACTTAACACCGTCGAGTACTATATTGAATTTCTAGCTCACTTCATATGCCGCTGACCCCATTTACCCCTTGCAAGCTCTTACTTAATTCCACGTTGGTGCCATACGGCAAGTCCTTTTCCTCCCATACTTGTCAAACATTTTTATATCCACGAGCTCGGAATGTGTGTGTTGTAATGGCTCCCATGTGTTAGCTCACTTCATAAATGGTGAGCTCATCGTGGGCTTCCCTTTTTCTATGCTTGGCATTTTGTTGTTATACCTTCTCATCCACTTTTTATTTGGTGAGCCCACACGTCCGCTTACTACTGTTCCACATTGACTCGACGCAACCTCCAACTCGATGTCTTGCACCAGCTCGGTGACCTCATATAGACCCCACCTTATATCTCTAGCAAGATCCTTACTTGAATTTCAGGATTAAGACCCCTTTTGGATAACTTGGCTCGACATAGCCCATGTCGCTTGTATCCCTTTGACCCCATGAAGTGTCATTGATCGGCCTTTTCCCTGTAATGCATGTAGTGTTGGAATTTCAGGCTCAAACTACACATCCTTTCCTTGGGCCACTTGGGTCTTCCATCTCGACCTCCCCACACACTTCACCTACGGTTATTTCATATTTTGACATCCGGATGGCCCGAGTTCACATGGGACATGAACCTTCTGCATTTTTGCATAACTCTCGCCTACACCTCAATTGGTGATTTCGAGGATTTCCACGCATAATTATCCCATGGGCCACTCGAAATTTGTCAAACCCTGCCATCTCCACATTCCATTCAATGTCAAAATTTTGGCTTTTGCATGCACCGTGTCCTAACTCACTCGGGTTGTCTCGAGCTTCTAACTCCCGCACTCGCCGCAGACTAGCTATTTTATGAACCCGATTACGGGCTCACCGAGTTGTCTCGGTGAGCCGGTTCCTTCTCCATGTCATTTGAGCAGAGTGCTCTGGTATGTATTTGACTCAGATTTATCCATTTAAATGGCTTACTTCACCCAAAAGAGGCCTAACCCGATCGAGCTAGCTCACTATTGCATTATATGAGCTATTTCCTATTTGTAGTTAGAAATCAACTCGACCCTCAAAGGTAGCTCGATCCAATGTGTGGGTTCGATCTGTCATGGTATCGGTTCCGTCGAGCTAAGTATCATCCCATAGAATCGATCTCATTTCTCTTGATAGGTCCCCGATCATGATGCATTTGCCTTGTCCTAAGATATTGTGCCTTGTTCATTAGGCTCAACTCGCCAATCCACGAAACGGTTCGGCCCACACTCCTTCAACGTGCCGTCATCACTTCCTATAAATAGCTTTCTAGCATTGTGTGTGTGTGTGTAGAACCATCTTAAGAAAGCCTCATATTCGACTAGGTCGGCTCACTCTGTCATATAATGAAATCAAGGGCTCGACAAAGCTCCACTCTTCCATGTTGATTCATCCCATTACCCACATCTAACTCGACCTATCTCGCATTATATAGCTTGGCCTTCTTTACTATGGATTTCCTCACCCAATATGTAAACTCGATCAATAGTGCATAGCTTGTTCTTCATTTAAACAACTCATCCTTGGATTTTAGAGCTCGGTCTATAAAGAAAAATCCTTGTACACGTTATACAACTTGATTGGAAATAGACAACTGCCACCAAAAGGGATTAGTTTGTATTGCTTGAGCCAACAGTTATGCAAAGTTACCCCAACAACTTAGTTCTTCATTTAAACAACTTGTCGATCTCTCTCTTCTTTAAAATAGCTCGGTCATATAATGGAAGACCTCAACTTGTAATGCAACTCGATACTAGCTCGGTCATATAATGGGCTAGCTCCTTCCAAACCAAAAATGTAACCTTTCCAACTTCCTCCATCCCTTTATCAAATTCTATGTGTTTTTAGGATTTCTTGTGCTCAGGGAGGCGTATGTCATGATTAGAGATGCTCCTAGATAAATTGTTGGACTTTTCCATTCCTTACCAAGTGGGCCCCTTAACCAATTGTCACAATGCAAGCTTGAGTCTGTTGTCCAATTTCGACAGGGTAGTGAAATTAGATAACAATTTGGTGATTCGCGGGGCCATTTTCCTACTAGATGAAGTATGACCAGCGGCCTTGAAGTGTCCATTGGGCATGGATTCTGCATGATCATCATGAACTAGTCTAAAATTTGAAAACCCAAACCCCAGAACACTTGGGATGATGTTAATTGCATCGGAACTACCTTTCGTTGCTTGCATTTTCTAAATATTTTAAGAAAATCTTGGAATTTGTTTTTTGAGAGTATAAAATTGTCTTAAAAATTAAAATCCACCCTTCCTCACAACTGTGACCTGTGAGACTGGATGATGAACATTGTAACTGTTGCCTAAAAATTGATCTAAAAATTGATCCTTGCTAAAGCACCTGTCAGCTTAGACATCATGTAACTCTATTAAAATCTGATTTTCTTTCTTCTTCTAAATGTTCCATGTTGGTTTGAAATAATGAGGTCTCAAGCTTTCAAAAGAATTTGGGGCTACTTTACGAGACTGGTTTTCTATTTTTGTAGGGCATCAAAATTGGTTGTGGTTGTTCTTGAAGGGAAACATTAAAATATCCTCCTTAACTGATTTTAGTTGCTTTGCATTTTTTTGTTTTGAAGATTGCAACTACGACATGAAACTATTAGTTTCTTGTTGCAACAAATGGGGTATAATGCACTTTCTTGGATGGAGAAACCACAAAAAAATCTATATACAAAGGAAAAAATCATACATGCCTCAAGTAATACATGAAGATTGTGTAAAAGCACTTCTTTTGTTGAAAACAAACCTACTCCGACCCTACACTAACCAAATGAATGGGAAACTTCAAACTCCTGCCACTAGTGATGAGAAATAACTTCCCTTTCTCATGATCTACAGCCATGTGAATGATTTGGCAAAAATACAACTGAGATTAGGAGTGCAAAATTGGTTGCAAGATTATTTTTCACTCCACTATGCATCAAGGTATCAACAAGAAACAAGACATATACCTCTTCTAGTTGTTGCTCACTTTGTTCCAAGAGGTGTTTTCATTGATTCTTGGTATTTTATGGCTCTCCCTCATGCTTAGAGACAAACATGACTAGTTTTGGCTTCTCCCTTGACTCCAATGAAGCCAAATACTTAATGGGGAAAGGTCTGATCCATTGAATTTGTCTCGCTTCTCTGAACTCCAATTTCAATAAGGAAGTCTTCTTGTAAGCCTTCCTGGAAAAGGTAACTGTCTATAATTGGATTTTCTTCTTCTTTCACATCTATAGATAATTGATGTGTCACCTTAGTGAGTGGAATGAAATAGATGGCAGCTTCATGCTCCTTTCCTTTATAATTGGACACATGGAAGTCCTCTTCATCATGCATCTTTTTGTTATTGATTGTAACATTCAATGGAATAATTATTGGATCAATGCAATCAGCTGCAACTTGTTGTTCATTTAGGATCTCTTTCTTTGTTTCTCAAAGATCGAATTACTCTTGAAAAGCCTCTTCTTCTAGCATGAAATTTGACAAATCAAACTCTTTCATCTATTTCTCTAGAGGACTTTTGGGGGTGGCGAGGTCTTCTTAAAAGATATCCTTTGCCACATACTCATCAATCAATTCAAATTCTTCGAATGAAAGTAAAAAAAAAATC
Organism: Taxus wallichiana var. yunnanensis; assembly: GCA_018340775.1. Taxonomy (NCBI): domain Eukaryota; kingdom Viridiplantae; phylum Streptophyta; class Pinopsida; order Cupressales; family Taxaceae; genus Taxus; species Taxus wallichiana. The sequence goes on along the minus strand of CM031242.1, from coordinate 964,219,826 downwards.
AATGATTTCTTCTTCATTAGGTGTCTCTAAATCTGATCTAGTTTCTTCCACGTGCTCGTCTTCAGTGGAACTTGGAGCCAATTGTTCTTCTCCTTCCTCCACTAATTTTGCTATTAGTGTATGATCAATAACTTCTGAAAAAATGGTGCCAATGTGGACACTACATTCTAAGTAAATAGATTATTGATCATCACTCTCTTCTTCTTTCTTAAGCGCAACATCAACTTCGGTGGTCAGCCTTGATTTCTTTTTTCCCAACCATGATTTCTTTTGTTGGTTTCACCATCATGGGAATTTTATCTATTCCAAATCTCATAGCCCAACTTGTCAAATTTTGTGTCATAATTTCTCTACCTGGGCTCTTCATCTTGTTGTTTTGTTGTTGTTGCAAAATCATTCCTATCCACCACTTGTTCTTTAACTTTGGCCTCCTCTGAAGGCTTCACCATTAAGGGAATTTGTTCAATTCCAAATTTTAGAGCCCATAATTTCAAATTTTGTGTCATTTCTCCTTTATTACGCTCTTCTTCTTATTTTCCTTGGTGGTTGTCGATTTTCATCTTCCCAACATGGGTTTGGGAATGCAAGAGAAGGTTGGGTTTGGTCACAACTGATTTTTCTATTGTTTTTATGGTGGAGGAGGTATAACTTCTTGTTATTTTCGAGGGGATGTTTTCTTGGAAGGGAAAAGGGTAGAAGAGTTGAGATGAGATGGCAGATTAGAGGATGGAGAAGGGAACTCGACACTTGGGGCAACATACAATGGCCTTGGATCTTGATAATGTCGAAATGATAAAGCTTGGGAAGGAGAAAAAGAATAAAAAGGAGTGATGACTAACTTACCCATTGATAAGGTTTTCATTCATTTTGATCATAAGCATTTATCTCCTCGGCCCAATTTACAATTTGGGGAAGCATTACAATCATGAAGTCAAGTTTCATTGTGAGCTATAGTGTCTTGGAAAAGGGCCTTCCCATGGACAACGTACATTCTGCAACCAATTTTGAAATATTTTATTTGTGTTTTTACCCAAGATTGAACCATTCATGCCTTCATTATTTGAGTCTTCTCCATCAAATAAGCACTATCCATTTGATTGTTGTTAGTGTATGCATACCTTGCTCTTGATAAGTTCCATAGCCAAACCTGGTTTTGATACTACTTATAGGGGTAAGCATAATGGTTTTGAATTTGATCAAGATCTGATCGGGGGAGTTGTGAAGCTCATTAGAGGTTGATTGCCTTATTGCAAGAGTGAATTCCACTACGGGAATGAATCCATGATTTCACAACTTCATAGAATGAAAGAGATGGAAGGAAAATGGATGGAAATGGATAGAAGAAGGGTGTAATTTTAGAGATTGGGTTGTTTGGATCAAATGGAGTCGGATGTGTTTGTTGGTGTGTGTGATCCTATGTGTCTTCCACTTACATATGGAGGGTCATATCACATGGGTTAGGTTTAGGGTTTTCTTGTGTGCCATACACTAGGGTTACTCAGCACCCTATATGTACCCTTTCATTCCTGATTTATGAGTATGCCAAGACACTCCGTTGTCTTTCTTGTATGTGTAAGCTTTGTTTCAGTTGATCAAGTTCTTCCATTGTTGATCGATCCTTGCGATTACACTGGAGTTATCATGATTCCACTGGAGTGCAACTACTTCATGGTGGATCATTTCTGATTCGATTCTCGTAAACTCTTTCATGGTATCAGAGTTGAGATCGGGTAAACATGCATTCATCATTTGAGTTTTGATTACTCTTGGTCTCATTTTTCATCCCTCCTGCAAGTTTTTGATCGTTATATTATGGAAATTTATTGCTAACGTATTTAACAAGTTGTTCTTGGAAAGTGTCTTTTTGTGTGTTCTTCGTGCATGTGCAGGTCTCCTTGATTTTTTCAGGGGTTTTACTAAATTTAGTTAGCTACAGATAAATTTGGAGATCAGTTAAAACAAGAGGTTATTTTTTTCTAGTTTTTTAATCAAATTTATTAAACTGGAAAAAAATTAGATCTCTATTTTTTGGTCTCTCTTCTGTGTTTGCATGCTAGTTTTGCAGAGATTCAGGTTCAAAATTGTAGGTTAAAGTTTGGTGTTTTGGTTCACTGCTCTCCACCAAGCCCCTCACCGAGCTCCTCTTCAACCTGCCTTTGAGCTCCCTCAACTCGTGAGTTTCCTACTCGTGTTCTGGTGTGTGGTTTTTTAACTCGGTCGAGTTCCTTGGCCTCTGGCAGTCATTTTGTGCTTGGCTCTATCGTATCTACTTTTGTGCAACTTGTTTTTGCTCTTCCCTAAGCCGTCTTCGTTCTCCTTTGCTCGCCCCGCCCCGAGCTTGTGTGGTTTCCCTAGGTTCAAGCTCCCACTCCCTGGTGCCCTTGGCTTTACCTCGCCTCACCTTGGATTTCCATTCCTTGGGCTTCATTCTTGACTGTGTGCCAGGTCACCTCTTCTCTCCTCTGCATGTTCCACCAAGCCCGTCCTCCCTATCCACCTACTTTCCTGAGCCCGACCTCGAATGGCCTCCACCCAACTCGGGATCCACCCAAACGGTTCCCACCTCCATTGGTATTTCAAATGGTAAGATTTTTTTAATTTTTCTATTAATAGATCTTAATAGACATTAGTTTCATTTGATTTAATAGATCTTAAATATAATTAAATCTAATTAAGATCTAAGGGGTGCTCATTTTTTTTAGGTGGGTATTTCTTTCAAAAATGGAAGTATATTTGAATCTTAATTAGGATTTTTATGTATTTAGATCTTAACTAGGGTTTATTTCTTCAGTAATTAATTAGATTTAATTATATTAAATCTATTTCTATTAATTACGATTAATCTTCATTCTCGATTAGATAAAATAATTTAAATCGTCTTTTAAATTAACGTTAATTGTCATTTTTAAAAACTCCAATAGCTCTAAAATTAATCAAATTGGGCGTTTCAAAATGGTAATCTTTAGGCATTATTATCATTTTTTTACTAATCGTGTGCTCAAGTGTGCAAAGTGACACTCGAGCGCCTATTTTCCTTCCGAGTGCTTTTCCGGCATTCTGAAGATCATCGGGACTCGTCTTGAGTTCATTTAAAACTTGTATTTACCCTTATTATTGCTTGCGACTAGTGAGCACATCGCACAGTTTGATTTGCACCAAGGAGTATCCTTTGTGACATGAGATGCTCTTTCTCACAACCAGATTTGATTTCCCCTCCTTCCTAGTTTTTGTAAATTTTTCTTGTATACGGTATCACTTTCTTTGCACTCCACGAAACACGATTGTGGTCTCCTCTCTTGTGCGTTATTACGTTGATTTCAAGGTGAGTTACCAATTGTTTCACAATGCACGCTCGGACACGATTGTATTTAATGCACTAAACTATAAAGTGCCAAAAGCAGGGGGTTATCATATTTTCCTAGGTGGTTGTGATTCTTTGATGCATTCCTTCTCTCTCTCTTCACGATGGATGCTTATTCAATTCCTTTGCTTACAACATTCAATTTTTTTGAATGGTGATCGAAAATGATTATGAAACTAAGAGGTAAAGGGTTATTTCGCATCACCATGGGAACTAAGACTGAACAGATTTAGCGACCCTAAAAAATCTAAGTGGTTAAACCGTGTGATGAAGCTTTAGGTCTTCTTTGCATGTCTATTTCTCCTAACTTGCTCTTCCACATTAAGTCGTCTGAAACACCTAATTCTGCGTGGAAAATGTTAGATGAAATGTTTGGACAATAAGATGACATGAGAGTGCATGAGTTGGAAAATGAACTACAGGGTTAAATCCTAGTGATTTTGAAAACCTACAAGCATACTTCTCTAAGTTTTTCCACACTAGATTTTTGTTAAAGGAATGTCAAGTAGAGAAGAAAGATTCTCAACTGATCTTGGCGATTCTCTCTAAGTTAGGTCCCGAATATTTTGTCTTTGTGTCAACTTTTACGCTACAAAATTTGCCTTGGGAAATACTTGGAATATGCCCTCCTTGGACTTTTTTTGTCCCAACTCATTCGAGAACAAGACAAAATCATTCAAATGGGGTCTCTCAAGTCCAAGTCACATGCCCTTGTAGCAAGTACTAGTAAGGAAAAGAAGACTGCAAATAAGAAAGAAAGAAAGGATCAAACTAAGAAAGAAACCAAGACAAAAACTAAATTTAACACGAACGCTTCAAATTCTGAGCCTAGAGCACAAAAATACAAGTTTTTGTGTTCCTATTGCAAGAAGCCTGGTCATAAAGAACATCTATGTATGAGAAAACAAATTGACCACCTTACTCATTTACTTGAGAAAAATCAAATAGGTGTTCCTAAGTCTATTAAAAAAAATGCTCCAAGGCCGAGTCTTCCACTGAAAAAGGGTCTAAATCTGATAAGAAGAAAGGAAAGGCCCTTGTAGCCAAAGTTGCTCCTTCATCGACGTGGATTATAGATTCCGGTGCCTCACACCACATGGCTTCTTCACATGTTGAGTTCTCCAACATCGAGCCTTGTGGTATGTCCCAAATCACGATGGGTAATGACACGACAATGTCGGTTTCCGGTAGTGGATCGGTAGAGATGGATGGGGGAACATTCAACCAAGTGTTGAGTGTTCCTGATCTCTCTACCAATCTCCTATCGGTTTACCAAATTACTCACCTTGGTGAAGGAATGCAAGTGGAATTTGGTCCTAACTCGGTGATTATTCGTGAGCTTAACGATGACACTACAGTGGCTGAGGGAAAGGCGGATCACCATTCACGATTATATACATTTTCCCACTTTACTTCTAATGTTATGCCCATCGACTTACTCACTCATGTAAATGAGGTTAGTAAGCTATGGCATGAGCATTTCGGACATCTAAATTATGACTACCTTGAACAATTGAGCCAAAACAAAATGGTCAATGGATTACCCCACGTTAAGTTTTCTAAGGGTATTTTTGAGGGTTATACCCTTGGAAAGCATCCTAAAAATAACTTTGACAAAGGAAAATCCTAGAGAGCTACTTGTCCCTTGGATCTTGTTCACAATGATATTTCTAGTCCATTTGTCTCCTTCTTTTACTAGAGCTCTTTATGTGCTTACCTTCATTGATGACTATTCACGATATACTTGGGTATATTTTCTTAAGCTTAAGTCTAAAGTCTTTGAACATTTTTAGGAATTTAAGGCTCTTGCTGAGAAATAGGCGAACGGTCTATTAAGGTTCTTAGAACCAAAAATGGAGGTGAATATGTAAACAATAGGTTCATGGATTTTTGTACTTCTGAAGGGATCTTCTTCTGCAACATACGATTGATTATAGCCCTTCACATAATGGAGTCGTAGAAAGAAAGCTGTGCTCTTAAGGAGATGGCCACTTGTATGATTCACTCTAAATCTCTTCCTCCACGATATTTGGCTAAAGTGAATTGTGCTAATTACATTCGAGAATCGTGTTCCACACAAGGCAAGAAGAGGAATGACACCCTTTGAATCTGGTTTGGACACAAGTCGATGTTAAGCACTTTCGAGTCTTTGGATCCAAGGTTATGGCTCAGATTCCCAAGAATAAACGCGCAAGGCATTAGAACTGTAGTGCCCACTTTCCTTCGACACATTTTTATTATTAATTATGACACTGTTGACTAAACTCATGGATATTATTGTAACTTTTTATTTAGCATTATGTTAGATGTTAGAGCATGGACTATTGTTGACTTTGATTCATATATGATGCATGTGGATTATTAGAGACATTTTATATTGATGTTGATATGTTGTTTGACATGGTTATATTTATATATGTTGTTCGGACATGTGATATTTTGGTATATTGAGTAGACCTAGAAAATTGAATTAATCTTATGATCATATGGTTATTGATGAAATTGTAAATGATATTGTTACTTGCCTTGATGATGTTGTGATTCATATAGATAATTTTGGAATTATATTTTATATTTATTTTGGATGTTTTGATGCAGCCACGAGGCCGAAGGAGGTATTTGTGTTTTGCAGGTAAACATATCACAACAAACATTCGGGATTGGAGACCAACCACATTGGAATTCTAGATGAATTCAACAAGGGTCACCATGGCAACATGTTTGTTTATTTGTGTATGTTAGTATTGTGCTTGGGGATCCTTATGGGGAGATCACCTTCGAATGTGACTAAGGGGTTATGTGTATTCTTTTATTTGGTTCATTTATTTAATTTTAGTATGTGATTATTTAGTGATGTATTTCCCTTTATTATTTATGGATTAATTATGTCTAGAATTGTGAGTAATCATATTGCTAGGTAATTAATTAAATGGGTCAAAAGAATGTATTTATTAGAGTTGGTGGCTCTTGGATTAAGTATTGTAAGTGATGTGTAAGAGATGTGTAAGTAAATTGAGTGTGAAACACTTCACCCTTCCTTTTGAAATTTGGATCTGTCCTTAGAGGCTGATTTTGAAGGTTTGTGGGACAATTTAAACTTGTCCCACACCTCTTAAGTGTTATACCAACCTTACCTATGGTGGGGGAGTTAAAGTTAGGCTTCATGATGTAATTGTGGAAAACAAGTTGTAAGCTTTGATTGCACTTTCTTACATGTATTTAATTTTTGTCCTTAAGGGTGTGGGCTTGGATTGTAAGTTAAATGTCATTTTATTCACCCACTTATTTCTGTGCCTTAGAGATTGAAGTTGACTTGTGAGGTGGAGTTGAGAATGTGTGATGTGGCATCTTACATGGAGCCACCTCATCCTCCTCTCTCCCTCTTCTATTTATTCAAATTCCTTGGCTTGTTTGGGGTTACTTCATTTTGGTGACTTCATTTGGTTTTGAGCTCTTGTAATTTTGGAGAGAGTTGGAGATTTTGAATGCTTATGGATTGTTAAGCTTTTGGACTGTTTGGATTGGAAAAGCTTATTGTTGAACTTTGGAGCAAACTCTATCATGGAGAGGTAGGATCTTGGCTCTTTAAAATGTTCTTCTTTTATTTATGCATATGTGAATGTTTGAATGTTTTGGTATGTTTGTTGGTTGGTTGGGTAGATTGCCTAGGTATGGTGTAGGAGAAGACTATGGGGATCACTTGTGGGAAGGCATAAGAGTTTTGGGGAGGTATAAGTATTATTGTAGAGGGATTTTGGGATTGGGTTCCACCTTGTAAAAGAAATAGCTTGCATTTCTTACTCGTTATGGGGTGCCATAAGAGTGTGGGGAGGCATAAGAGAATGGGAGGTATAAGAGGTACTTGGGGGAGGCATAAGAGCATGTAGGGGATTTGAGATGATATATATATTGGCGGGTTTTTGAAGGTGGACACCCATTTCCCCATTGGAAGGTATAAGCAGCTTCCCCCATAGATCTTGCTCCTTTGGCTTGTGCATGATGAAGCCTTCATATTTTGTTGTTGTTCTTCATGTGGTTGCAAACTGCAGTATGTATTTGGACTGTGTTTTGTTTGTGAAAATTATTTTTGTGTTGTGGAATCATGTTGTTGCCATGAGTTGAAATCCATTTCTTATTGCGTTGTGGTTGGGGCTCGGGGCCAATGAGGAGGACGAATTCTCCTCTTCATTGGAATTCTTTGTTGGGTGGAGAGCATTGCCTCTCCCCCTTTTTTGTTGTGATCAAATTGGAAACAAGGTGGATCTCTCTGGTTGTTGTTTTGGAGTTGTGTTGAAGACCAAGTTTGAAGTTCCCTACAGCTTCCATATTGTAAACATTTCCCACTTTAAGTGGATGGCATTGTGATATTGTTGTTGTGAAAAGTTGCTCTGTATTGGAAATGGAATCTACATTCGAATATGAAAGATATATTTTGTAATTTGTTCTGTGAAAAGAAAAGAGAAAGATATGTATTTTGTAAGTTGTATTTTGATGAATGTGAAAGAAGTTGTAAAAGAATCATTTTGGTTTAATAGAAGTTGTATTATTTTCCATAAATGGTGTTATTCTTATTTGAAATTTGTGTGTGAAATATATTATGAAATCTATGTTCGAAAATTGGAGAAGGATGTATGAAGAAATATTACATTACTCTATTTCATTTGAAATGCATGATTTGAAAATAGAATATGGTAAAATTAGACTGGAATGAACTTAAATAATTAGAGGATGATAAATGAAAATAGATCTATTCGAATTTGATCTCTGTTAGATGTTTTCAAACTTGCAAATTATTATCAGAAGATATACAAATCAACCCCCGCAAATGAAATACAAATTGAATCAATAATGTAAGCTAAGGAAGATCAAAATGCTTTTCAAATAGTTGTATTACTTAAGAAAATTACTTAGAACTTCATTTAATCGGGCCAAGTTAGAAAAAATGTTTTTATCAGAGTAAGGAAAGAAATTCGAATTGAAAACTTAACCTTTAAGTATTAATCCTCGCAAATCCACCCAATCTCTATCAAGTGAATTTCTCCATGTCTGCTAGGTGTGTTGAAGAAGAAAGAATGGTAGATTTGAATAAATTTTATAAGTTAAAAAGTTCAATTCACATTTTTAAAAAATAAAATACGTTTTCATTAAATTGACCCACCTAAGTTTGTCAAAAATAAAATTTTAAGCTTGTTGTGCAAAGAGGAGGTCGAGACCTTTCCAAAAATTCCTCATTTGCCAAAACTGAGTTCCCAATCAAAATTTATGGCCTTCTAAATTTTTACTTCATTTTGGCTTCAAAAAAAAAACTAACTGTCAAATTTAATATAATAAAATATTCGCAAGCGGATCCACGGGCTAAAATTTACCTTTTGCACTTTTTTCCCAAAAAACGTAAAATTCATGAAGTCTCTCGCCGCTCCGCTGGTCCGAGCCCCTCCTTTTGGCGGAAAAACAATCTAAGTTTGAAAAGAAATTTTGGAAAAATTTCCTCCTCATCCCCGCCCTTCGTTTTTGGAAAAACACTTCCACGGGCACGCGGGCCCACGTCCTCAAACTTAACTTTTTTGAAATTGGCAAAAAAATTCTAAGTCCCTCCATCGACCCTCTATCCCGCATGTCACTGTTGGCCTGACACATGGCTTCCTTAGGCATCGGCGGAGGCGCGTAGCATTTTAAACCTTTAAACCTTTTTTCTTCTTAAGTCAAAATTTTCTAAGTCTCCCCGACGGCCCGCCTTTCCGCAAGTCACTGTGGGTCTGACACATGGCTTCTTTTAGCATCGGCGGAGGCATGGGTTGTTTTAAAACCTTAATGCTTTTTCTTCAAAAGTCAAAATTTTCTAAGTTTCCCTAAAGGTCCGTTTTCCCCGCTTGCATCTTGGGCTTGACATGTGGCGTCCTTGGGTGTTGGTGGAGGCGCGAATCCTTTTAAACCTTTAACACTTTTTCTACAAAAAGTCACAAAATCCTAAGTACCTCCAAGAACCCGCCTTCCCGTTTTAAGTTAGAATTTTGGACATGTGTCCTTTGCGGCCTTAGGTTTAATTTTCTCCTTTTGGCGCGAAGCCCCTGCCGGGCGCCGTGGGGTAAAATTGCACTTTTACCCAAAAGGACAAAGCACTAAGTTTCTTCCCCTCTGCCGGCCCGCGTTTGGGAAAGTTCCCCCCCGCTCCGTCCGTCCACGATCTTCTCTGGGAAAAATTTCTTCTCAGGGACCACGAGGCCCGCTTGGGAAAAATTTCTTCCCAAGCCCCTGAGCTCGCTCTTGGGAAAATTTTCATCCCAAGGCCCGTCGGCCCGTAACTTGAGAAATATGAGGAGTTAGGAGGACTTCTTTATATCATTGGAAAGGGAGAAAATTTCCTATCTAATGGAAATGTTTTCATGAGTTTTTAAGAACGTTAAATATGGTAAAAATCAGGTTGAATCATATAAGTCAGTATGAGAGTGGGTAAGTGAGAAATTGCCCTATTAATTTAAATGTTTAATTTTAACCATATGTAATTAGACCTTGTGAATTGTTTAGACCTTGTGAAATTAAATATCTTGGATATTTAATTGTTTTGGGCACCTTTAACCCTCTAAGATTTTAATTAAGGAATATTGAACTTTAGTGTTAATTTAATTATTTATTAAATTAACACCCAAGGAAAATTGAACTATCTTTAGATTTAATTCACTCATTAATTTTTGTAAGGTGGATTTTAATATTTTTAATAACGAGAGAAGTTATTTGTTAAATTCAATTGTCCTTGAAACATTGTTTGTTTTCGTAGTTTCAAGCCTCGGTTGTGAACACTTTATATATATATATATATATATATATATATATATATATATATATATTCCATAATTTGTTTCTAACTAACCCTAGGTTATTCTTGGGTCTTGAGTGGGATTTTTTAGCAGGCGTTACACTTGGTATTAGAGCAGTGGGTTCAAACGCTTGGAACCTGGGCCGAATTTGAGAACCATAACCAGTCAGTAGAATTCGAACCTCCATGTTTAAAATAATAATAAAATAATAAAGTAGTTTGAATTGTTGCACTTGCTTAGTGGCGTTTTGTCTAAACCTGTGTAACTAAGAATGTTAAATTAAAATGATTATTTCTTTTTATGAACTTCTAGTGTAGTGGAAAACTTGGTTCTCCTTTTAAAATGTGTTGTTTTATAAGTCCTAAATCATGATTTAATTGTATGATGCATTAAAACCCCTCCTTATTGGATTTGTTGGAATGATAAATCGTATGGTGTGATTCATGTGGTTGGACATTAGTGGTTATGCTCGGGTCGGGAAGAGTAAATTAGAAGTTGTTTGATCATCTAAAGCCCTCCTTCCTTCAGTGGTTAGACGATTTAGTTTTGGTTGTCACTTTGGCGACTCAATCCTCGTGTGAGTAAGTGGGATATTAGGTCTTGGTGTCGCTTTTGATCCAACTTTGCATGAGCATCATTAGAGTGGATCTCGAGGCATAGTACCCCTATTGGCGGCCATGAGGGGCTGCGAAGTGACTGTGATGTGGACTTTTGTATTTTTTTATATTCGTAAACTTGTGTTATTTTATCAAGGACCAGCGCCTTATTTTATGATTGGATTGAGAAGCTCTGAGGATCTTTTAGTTATTTATATTTTGCAAGAATTTTCAGACTTTGCAATGCGGCTACTTAGCCACTTTCCTTTATTGTCAATATTTCTTGGATTTTATTTTTATTAGGTGACTCGGAGCTCATTATGTTGTTGGCTACTTAGCTAAATGTTGTGTGGTTCCTTCTTACATAATAACGAGCTAGGTCTATGCTATTTGTTTTGTGACATTTCATCGATCTTGGGGTACACCCCCGGCTGTCCTGAATGTCTTCTTAGGTGCTTAAAGTTATGCCTTGATTTTGGATGCACGGAACCTTGAGTGTGTCTAGGATCTTAGAGTGAATTTTTCGTTACTCGACCTTGCTAGAAAGAGAGTTTGTTGTGTCAGTACGGCATAGTTGGCAATCTACAAGCGGTAGGGTGGTGATTTTCTTGTAACTGGTAAGAGATTTTACCTTCACAAGAAGATGTGTTGGTTATGGGCTTTTGGATTTGTGTTAGGATCAAATTAATTTTGGTTGATTGTGGAGGTTAGTGGAAAAATGTTTGTTTGGTAGTGGCTTTTCATCGATGGCATGCTAAGTTTTATCATGATTTCCTTGTTTCATTATATAAAGTAGTGGCTTGTGGATTGTATGCACCTTGGTAATTATGGTTAGGTTTAAGCCCATTTGAGTAATGTGTGTAAATTAAGTGTGTTTGTTTTGCCCTCTTAACCTATAAATAAGTCTACCCTTTCCTTAAATTTTTAAATTACTATGAATAACACTCTATGGCCTATTAATTTTAGATTACGTGGAGACACTTATGGATGTTTTGAGTCTTTTGGACCTTGTTATTGGTGATGTTAGTGTAGTAGACCTTGATATTTTCATCTCAGTGGTTCTTATGTTGTGATTATTCTTACGAAACTCGTAACTCTTGGTCGTAGAGCCATGTTGAATAGATAGTTGGTTGTCTGCTTGCATTTGATGCTTTCTAGTGAGTATGTAGTGTCCTTAGAGTTAAAATCTTTCCTTGTCATTTGGATTGCTTGGTCGGTGGTGTCCTGTGGTAATATGAGTGTAGATTTGAAAATTTTCCTTGTCTCATCATGTCAGTAAAATGTTTTAGCCTAAACAACAAACATTGTTAAACCAGCTTAGTAGATCCATAAAAGTAATTATGTCTCTTTAATGGGCCTTCCATGTAACTTCTTTTGAGAGTTGTAGAGACCCACTAGGAATGCTTAATTGTGCTTGTAATTAATTGGTAAACCCTTGAAATACTGGTGTGATACATGTTGATTGATAGATTCTTAGTTCTTACAAAATTAATTATGGATTTATAATGTTGAATGTCTCTTGTTTCTTTAGAATTAAAAATGTGATGTGTTGATTCATCTCTCTCTCCCATAAAAGTGAAAATGTGTTTTGTTTGACTCTTCTTTCCATTTAAAATTTAATTGATAAGATGACTCACCCAAACACCATAAAATTATAATTGAGGAGATCTGGCCTTGAAGCTTAACAAATAAACTGGAACATAAAAAGAGAAAATGGTCCTTGCTATAACCTTGGTAGATTAATAGAAGAAATTAAAAAAGCCATGAAGAAGAACAGAAAGGAAACTTTGTCCATCTACCTCCTCTAGCAGGTCAAAGCATATAACTGTGTCCCACTTTTTTGTAGTTTTTGTACTTTCAGCAAACTATGTATGACAACCAAAACATGACCAAACATGCATTTTTAAGAGGCTATAAATACCAAGGTGCAGGGCATCCAGAATTTACCTAATTTTTTAAATTTTTATAGTATTTTTAATTATTTATTTACTAGTCAGATTTTAAAATATTTATGGCCACAAAGTGGGACACACTTGTATTTTTTTTTTCTACCTATGCGAGAATGGTGAGATATCATGCCCACCTTAGTGGTCCTTATAACACAAACTTGTGATGTCATAATAGGAGGAAGTTTAATTAAGAAAACTCGTAAAGGAATGTGCTTAGCAAACGAAACTACAACTTTTGACTTAATTAGTTGATTTATAAAATAAGTAAGATTTATGTTTTGAGTACAATGTATAGTGGAACCTTTAGTTCACCGCTTACCCGAAGTTGTGAAACACCTTATTCATAGTGATGTTTCCTAATTACAAATTCCTCCCTTGTTCATAGGCGTATGTGTTTATCCCTTGCAGGATTTTAGGTTTTTGTACCCTTGTTTCTTCATAGCTCGACGAGCGTGAGTTGTGGCCCTCTTGGATTGAGACTTATCTCTTGTTTTTAAGAAGCAACCTCCTTGCGTGTTGTCTTGTCCTTGGTGACCTAAGTTATTGTATTTTTAAGGAAACATATGTTAAGGATATAAAATAACTTTGGGAAGTCTTCTTTTCTTCATATTTTCTTGTGACACCTTGTTGTTGTTATGTTGTTATTCACTTTTGGTAAGATGCTTTTTTTTGTGGATTAAAGTTGGACCCTCTTATTACTTGTGCCTCTCCCTAGCTACCTTGAGTACTCTTTGGTGTTACGATTTATGTATGTGCTCCCCTTATGGTTGTTTTGAGCTTGATTAGGAGGTAAGATAAATGAATCCCATTATGTTATAGTGAATGGTGCTTCTTGTATTGATATGTTAGTTACTAGCGGATATATATATATATTGCTAAACGTTGACACCTCTAAATTTGGTTAGTGTTGTGTGTTCATTTTTTCTAGTGTACAAATCATACTATAGGAAACCTTGTGGTCATGACGTGGCTTAGTACTACTATGAAAATTTAATTGTACCCTCTCGAGTTATAAAAGTGTTTCTCTTGAATAGTTCCTTGATTTTAAATGTTTTTCTGATTTAGGTGTCCTTCCTTGTTGATTAACCTCATCTTGTGTGATCCCAAATTTGTGAGACCTTGAGTAGACTTGTTCCTCACAATTTTTGGTCATGGTTGGTTTTTCTAGCCTTGTCTAGACAATGAACCTTGAAAGCATGACTTAACCTTAGTAGAAACCTTAAATTTTGTTATTGCAAGTATGTTGTGTTTCATGGGAAACTATGTGGTCATTCTCGAACTCACGGAATTCTCCTTGTTATTCCTCTACTTGGTGGTTATTCTTGAGACTCCTTTGACCTCTTCATGTTATTTTGTTGTGTTGTATCTTGGTTGATAGCTTAAAGTTACTCTTTAGATTTAAATGTTTGTAGCCTTGCATGCAGAAAGTTTAGAACTCATCCCTTACAATCTCCCTTCTTCTTGTTGAATTACATTGGACCAAACTTGGGTTCTATAGACCCACACTTGGTCGAAGCAAGCAATCCCATAATGGGAGTGATCCTTTTCTATTGCATTTGTTCCTATCTCTCTTTCCAGTGACTTCCAGGAGGAATTCGAGTCTAAGGGGAGGGGGATGTAGTGCCCACTTCCCTTCGACACATTTTTATTATTGATTATGACACGTTGACTAGACTCATGGATATTATTGTAACTTTTGATTTAGCATGATGTTAGATGTTAGAGCATGGACTATTGTTGACTTTGATTCATATATGATGCATGTGGATTATTAGAGACATTTTATATTGATGTTGATATGTTGTTTGACATGGTTATATTTATATATGTTGTTCGGACATGTGATATTTTGGTATATTGAGTAAATCTAGAAAATTGAATTAATCTTATGATCATATGGTTATGGATGAAATTGTAAATGATATTGCTACTTTCCTTGATGATGTTGTGATTCATATATAGATAATGTTGGAATTGTATTTTATATTTATTTTGGATGTTTTGATGTGCCACAAGGCCGAAGGAGGTATTTGTGTTTTTCAGGTAAACATATCACAACAAACATCGGGGGATTGGAGACCAACCACATTGGAATTCTAGATGAATTCAACAAGGGTCCCCATGGCAACATGTTTGTTTATTTGTGTATGTTAGTATTGTGGTTAGGGATTCCCATGGGGGGGATCACCTTCAAATGTGACCAAGGGGTTATGTGTATTCTTTTATTTGGTTCATTTGTTTAATTTTAGTATGTGATTATTTAGTGATGTATTTCCCCTTTATTATTTATGGATTAATTATGTCTAGAATTGTGAGTAATCATATTACTAGGTAATTAATTAAACGGGTTAAAAGAATGTATTTATTAGAGTTGGTGGCTCTTGGATTAAGTGTTGTAAGTGATGTGTAAGTAAATTAAGTGTGAAACACTTCACCCTTCCTTTTGAAATTCGGATCTGTCCTTAGAGACTGATTTTGGAGGTTTGTGGGACAAGTTAAACTTGTCCCACACCTCTTAAATTGTTATACCAACCTTACCTATGGTTGGGGAGTTAAATTTAGGCTTCATGATGTAATTGTGGAAGACAAGTTGTAAGCTTTGATTGCATTTTCTTACATGTATTTAATTTTGGTCCTTAAGGGGTGTGGGCTTGGATTGAGTGTGTAAGATAAATGTCATTTTATTCACCCACTTATTTATTGTGCCTTGGAGATTGAAGTTGACTTGTGAGGTGGAGTTGAGGATGTGTGATGTGGCATCCTACATGGAGCCACCTCATCCTCCTCTCTTCCCTCTTCTATTTATTCGAATTCCTTGGCTTGTTTGGGGTTACTTCATTTTGGTTACTTCATTTGGTTTTGAGCTCTTGTAATTTTGGAGAGAGTTGGAGATTTTTAATGCTTGTGGATTGTTAAGCTTTTGGACTGTTTGGATTAGAAAAGCTTGTTGTTGAACTTTGGAGCAAACTCTACGATGGAGAGGTAGGAGCTTGGCTCTTTAAAATGTTCTTCTTTTATTTATTCATATGTGAATGTTTGAATGTTTTGGTGTGTTTGTTGGTTGGTTGGGTATATTGCCTAGGTATGGTGTAGGATAAGACTATAGGGGTCTCTTGTGGGGAGGCATAAGACTTTTGGGGAGGTATAAGTGTTATTATGGAGGGAGTTTAGGATTGGGTTCCACCTTGTAAAAGAAATAGCTTGCATTTCTTACTCACTATGGGGTGTCATAAGAGTGTGGGGAGGCATAAGAGAATGGGAGGTATAATAGGTACTTGGGGAGGCATAAGAGCATGTAGGGGATATGAGATTATATATATATATATATATATATATATTGGTGGGTATTTTTGAAGGTGGACACCCATTTCCCCATTGGGAGGTATAAATGACTTCCCCTACAGATCTTGCTCCTTTGGTTTATGCATGATGAAGCCTCGCTTATTTTTTTGTTCTTCTTCCTATGGTTCACAAAACCGCAGTATGTATTTGGCTGTGTTTTGATTGTGAAATCTTGTTTTTGTGTTGTGGAAGTTTGTTTGTTGCCATGACTTGAAATCTATTTCTTATTGCATTGTGGTTGGCCTCGGGGCCAATGAGGAGGAAGGCTTCTCCTCTTCATCTAAATTCTTGGTTGGGTGGAGAGCAATGCCTCTCCCCCTTGTTTGTTGTGATTAAATTAGAAATAATGTGTATCTCTCTGGTTGTTGTTTTTGGAGCTGTGTTGAAGACCAAGTTTGAAATTCCCTACGGTTTCCATATTGTAAACATTTCCCACTTTAAGTGGATGGCATTGTGATATTGGTGTGGTGAAAAGTTACTCTGTATTGGAAATGGAATCTACATTCGAATATGAAAGATATATTTTGTAATTTTTTCTGTGAAAATAAAATAGAAAGATATGTATCTCGTAAGTTATATTTTGATGAATGTGAAAGAAGTTGTAAAAGAATCATTTTGGTTTAATAGAAGTTGTATTATTTTCCACAAATGGTGTTGTTCTTATTTGAAATCTATGTGTGAAATATATTATGAAATCTCTATTTGAAAATTGGAGAAGGATGTATGAAGAAATATTACATTACTCTGTTTCAATTGAAATGCATGATTTGGAAATAGAATATGGTAAAATTAGATTGGAATGAACTTAAATAATTAGAGGATGATAAATGAAAATAGATCTATTCGAATCTTATCTGTGTTAGATGTTTTCAAACTTGCAAATTATTATCAGAAGATATACAGATCAACCCCTGCAACAATGAAATACAAATTGAAACAATAATGTAAGCTAAGGAAGATCAAAACGCTTTTCAAATAGTTGTATTGCTTAAGAAAATTACTTAGAACTTCATTTAATTGAGCCAAGTCGGAAAAAACGTTTTTATCGAGTAAGGAAAGAAAATCGAATTGAAAACTTAACCTTTAAGTATTAATCCTTGAAACTCCACCCAATCTCTATCAAGTGCATTTCTCCATGCCCGCTAGGTGTGTTAAAGAAGGAAGAATGGCGGATTTGAACAAATTTTGTAAGTTAAAAATTTTAGTTCATATTTTTATAACAGAAAAGATGTTTTCATAAAATTGACCTACCTAAGTTTGTTAAAAAAAAAAATTAATCTTTATGTGCAAAGAGGAGGTCGAGACCTTTCCAAAAAGTCCTCATTTGTAAAAATCGAGTTCCAATCAAAAGTTATGGCCTTCTAAAGTTTTACTTCATTTTGGCTTAAAAAAAAACTAATGTCAAATGTAATATAATAAAATATTCGCAAGCTGATCCACTTGAGGCTAAACTTTACCTTTTGTGCTTTTTGCCCAAAAAAATGCAAAAGTCATGAAGTCTCCTACCGCTCCGTTGGTCTCGAACCCTCCTTTCGGAGGAAAAATAATCTAAGTTTGAAAAGTAATTTTGGAAAAATTTCCTCCACGGCCCCGCATCCCCGCCCTTCGTTTTTGGAAAAACACTTCGCGGGCGCAAGCCCGCGTCCTCAAACTTAACTTTTTGAAATTGGTGAAAATTTCTAAGTCCCTCCGTCGGCCCGCCATCCCACCTATCACTGTTGGCCTGACACATGGCTTCCTTAGGAATCGGTGGAGGCGCGAGCATTTTAAACCTTTAAACCTTTTTCTTTTTAAGTCAAAATTTTCTAAGTCTCCCATTCGCTGCCTTTCCGCGAGTCACTATGGGTCTGACACGTGGCTTCTTTTGGTGTCGGTGGAGGCGTGGGTTATTTTAAACCGTTAATGTTTTTTCTTCAAAATTCAAAATGTTCTAAGTTTCCCCTTGATCCGTCTTCCCGCTTGCATATTAGGCTTGACACGTGGCGTCCCTGGGCGTCGGCGGAGGTGCGGATCCTTTTAAACCCTTAATGCTTTTTCTACAAAAAAGCCAAAAACTCCTAAGTGCCTCCGCAACTTGCCTTCCCATTTTAAGTGAGAATTTTGGACACGTGTCCTTTGCGGCCTTAGGTTTAATTTTCTCCTTCAACATGAAACCCTACACGGGCATGCGGGGTAAAATTACGCTTTTTGCCCAAAAGGGCAAAGCACTAAGTTTCTTCCCACCCTCGTCCCACGTTTGGAAAAAATTTCTCCCCGCTCCGTGATCTTCTCCGACTTAAAGGAAAAATTTCTTCCCAGGGCCCGCAAGCCCGCTTTCGGGAAAAAAAATTCCCCAGGCCCGCAGGCCCGCTCTTTGGAAAATTTTCATCCCAAGGCCCGCTAGCCCGTAACTTGAGAAATATGAGGAGTTAGGAGGACTTCTTTATATCATTGGAAATGGGAGAAAATTTCCTATCTAATGGAAATGTTTTCAGGAGTTTTTAAGAACGTTAAATATGGAAAAAATCAAGTTGAATCATATAATTCTGTATGAGAGTGGGTAAGTGAGAAATTTCCCTATTAATTTAAATATTTAATTTTAAACCATACGTAATTAGACCTTGTGAATTGTTTAGACTTGGTGGAATTAAATATCTTGGATATTTAATTGTTTTGGGTACCTTTAACCCTCTAAGGAATTTAATTAAGGAATATTTAACTTTAGTGTTAATTTAATTATTTATTAAATTAACACCTAAGGAAAATTGAACTATGTTTGGATTTAATTCACTCATTAATTTTGTAATGTGGATTTTAATATTTGTTATAACGGGAAAATTTATTTGTTAAATTTAATTGTCCTTGAAACATTGTTTGTGAAAACTATAGTTTCGAAGCCTAGTTGTGAACACTTTTAAAAAAAAGTTATTCCATAATTTTTTCTAACTAAACCTAGGTTGTTCTTGGGTCTCGAGTGGGAGTTTTTTTAGCTAGTTACGTAACCACAATCCAAACCTTGTATCTTTGTAGGGTATCCTGATGGCATGAAGGGATATCATTTGTTTAATCCTACTTCTCATGAGCTTTATATTGAGATAAGTGTTAACTTCGATGAGTCTTCTTCGACTTCTACTTCTCTACCTATTGAGGTTCTTCAGCTCGCTGATTTGGATTCTGACTCATCAGATGATGATGTTGTTGAGCATGCTCCTCTTCTTAATCCTCCTGACAATCAGACCTTTGAGTCTTTGATTCGCGGAGTGATCGAGGACTATGTCCCTTATCACTCAAGTGAAGAATCTTCGACTCGAGCACGATCCTCCTGGTCCTCTTTGGGCTAGGAAAAATTTACAAAGTGCTAGAGATTTAGTTGGAGATACTTCGGATATGAGATGTACTCACTCAGATTTCATTGGACCCCACTCTTTCTTCACCTCTACTTCTAATCCCACAGTCTTTTGGGAGGCTTCTGGGTATTCATGAGTGGGATTCCACCATGGATGAGGAGTATTCTCTCTCATGAAGAACGATACTTGGGATATCACCCTCTTCCAAAAGGAAGAAAATCGTTCGGTGTAAGTGGGTGTTCGAACAAAGTATGAAGTAGATGGAGACGTCGAAAAGTTTAAAGCGTGATTAGTAGTTATGGTTTTCTCCCGGGCATTGGGGTTGATTATATTGAAACCTTTCTCTGGTTATGAAGATGACTTCTATTCAACTAACCCTCGACATTGCCAAAACAAATAGATGGAAAGTCCATCAAATAGACGTTAAGAGTGTCTTCCTTCATGGTGACCCAAAGGAAGAGATCGCATGGAACAAGCTCTCGGGTTATGTCCATGATCCCTCCCGCGTTTATAAGTTAAAGAAGTCTCTTTATGGCCTTAAACAAGCCCCTTAAGCTTGGTATGCCAAGATGGACTCCTTTTTACTTACATCAGGGTTTAATAGGTGTCACTCTAATCCAAATGTTTATATTTTATGGAATGCTCATCCTTGTTCTCTATGTTGATGACTTGTTGATCACAGGAAGCTCTTCCTCTATCATTGATTCTGTGAAGATAGCCTTGGCCAATAGGTTTTCCATGACTGACTTAGGTATGCTTCATTACTTTATTGGGATCTAGATTTCACAATCTAATTTGGGAATTATGATTTCACAACCTAAGTATGCTCTTGACTTGCTTACTCATTTTCATATGTCTGATTGCAAGCCTTCTCCTACTCCTTTTCTTTCCGAGGCTAATTTGGTTTCTAATTGCTCTACTCCTTGGTTGATGGTACCTGTTATCGACAATTGGTGGGGATCTTGATTTACTTGACTCACACTCGACCGACTTTATTTTATGTTGTTGGGATCGTATCCAAATTCAAGCAGAGCCACATGAACTGCATTGGAAAGCAACAAGTGGATCATTCATTATGTTTGTGGCACCTATACCGATGGCATTCACTATTATGGAGGGGTAGATATTGACTTGATTAGGTTCACTGATTCTAATTGGGTCGGTGACTTAGATCATCGGAAATCTACCCGCTACAATTTCTTTCTTTTTCGGGTCATGTTAGTTGGTCTAGCACGAAGTAAAATGTAATTGTGACATCTTCTATAGAGGAAGAATACTGAGAGGAGAGATTAGCTTAACGCGCCATCAAGTTATTTGGCTATAGGGTATTCTCGACAAAGTTTGGAATCCACTTTCGGCAGCCTACCATTATCTATTGTGATAACACAAGCACTATCTCAATTTGCGAAATATAGTTTGAAGCATCAAAGCAGACGAAGCACATTGAGATCCATATGCACTTCATACGAGATGTTATTCATGATGGTATCATTGATATTCAAGATACATCAGATAAATTTGATCGATTGCAAATATATTCACCAAGCCCTTCACTAAGGTGAAGTTTCTTCACTTGCAGTATCTTCTTAGGGTGAGGTCTTATGCTGGTCATCTTCTTTAGGCTATATAGTCCTTCTCTTCTTCATCTTATTCTTCTAGGAAGATTTTGTTTATATATGGACACCTTATCAAGCCTTTAGTTCGGGCCCCATTGACACATCTTTCTTAGTTGTTTAGGAGTGTCTTCTTGTTCTATCTGACTCATCATAGCTGCTACCCCAACTTCGATGAAGGGGGGTGTTGGTGTGTGGGATCCTATGTGTCCTCCACTCACATATGGAGGGTCATCTCACATGGGTTAGGTTTAGGGTTTGCTTGTGTGTCATGCACTAGGGTTACTCAACACCCTATATGTACCCTTTCATTCCTGATTTATGAGTATGCCAAGACACTCTGTTGTCTTTCCTATATGTGCAAGCTTTGTTTCTGTTGAGAAAGTTCTTCCATTGTTGATCGATCCTTGCGATTACGCTAGAGCTATCACGATTCCGTTTGAGTGCAACTACTTCGTGGTGCATCGTTTCTGATTCGATTCTTGTAAACTCTTTCGGTGTTTACATATGCTTCCAAAATCTAAAATTTTAACAAGAACACACCAACTTGTTAAAATGAATTCTACTCTAATTATTGAGTGGAAACTTTTTGATGATATTTACTTCCTTGTTATCCCATCGCGTCAAACGTGTTATCAAGAAGTAGAGGTAGCACGATGGCTGGAATGTGCTTGATAGTGGAAAACCTTTGAGAGATGAAACTCTAACTTTTGTGATGTCCCACCGGTGTACAGAATCTGTTATCAAGCATTGGAGGTAGCATGGTGTATGGAATTTCTTTGTAATGGAACACTAAATAAATTATACAGCCTTGAATGTGTAATGTCCCACAGGCTTCAAGATTTTGACTTAAATTTTCTCCCACCAGCCATGCTAGAACTATTATCAAGTAGTAGAGGTAGCACGGTGGTTGGAATTTATTGCAATGGAACAATAAATAAAGTATACAACCTTAAATGTGTATTGTCTCATTGGCTTCAAGATTATGACTTAAAGTTTCTCCCATCAGGCTTTCCATAACTGTTATCATGAAATTACAGCACCGCCTGAATGGCATTCATGTGGATGGGGCATTCGGTGTAATTTGTGTAACATTGGGTTATCTCTCAAGTTGTGGGACTTGCGGGCTTGAGATAACCCTCCAGAGAAAGTTGGTTCTTACTCCTAATCCTACTTGCCACAAAATATTCCTAATGCATATAAGCAAACTACCTAATCCTATTCTAACATTCCAAGGAGACAGGGAGAGAGATGCATGAAAATAAACCTACACTAAGAGTGGTGATACACTAGAAAAAGGAGGTTGTTAGACATAATCTAACTTCCTAAAATGGAGAGAGGTGAGAAATGGAGAGGGTGGACAAGATGCACCATAGACCAAAGATGAATTCACACATAACACCATTTATTTCCCTTTAAACACAACTCTCACAAACCTACAATAAATATTCAGAAATATGCACAATATACTCTGTAATGAGGAGAGGCAAGTAGAGACAATAAAACATGAAAACGATGAACAAAATGAATCACAAAACACAATCTATTACTCCATTAAAGTATGCGCAGTACATCACTGGTGGGAAAGAGGCAATAAAATTCCATTACAAATCTTGTAAAGGAGGCTTAAAACTCCACATTCAACCCAACAGAGAAGAAAGAGGGAGGTGGCAAAAAGGAAAATGACCAACTCCTTTACAAAATGAGCCCCATGTTACAATTTATAGAATTAGAGAAGAGAACGAGGATGCAATCCTAAAATTTTCTTTCCAACCATTTTCAAATAACCATAAATGTGGGTAGATGATGATATCTATCTTGCAAAAGGCACCCCATGTTATCCCATAACTTGCAGCAGAGAAAGAATGATTTTCCATGCCCATTTAATGCTCTCTCAACCACTTTGAAATAACTCGCTCTAAATTGGGATCATTTTATAAAAACTTCACTATGAAATCTTCATCAATCTCTAAATTTATTAATCTCTCGTGTGAAGGTCTCGAAATCATGATTCCAACGAGACTAATTTTGTGAAAATTCGTTGAGAAACACTCAAGTTATGAGCTCTGAGTAAAGGCATCTATTTTGTATTGCCGGGATTGCTTGACATTCACGGGACTATGAATTAATTACTTTCTTTGAAATCATCATTTTAAATATATTCTCCCCTTCTTTTAATTTTTCTACCTCATTTAAATGATATGGCATTTTAAAATATGGTGGGGCCCTATCATTGATTTTTCATTGTTTATAAGGGGGTTCGGCTTAACATTTGGCATTTAAAATAATTGCCAACTCGGTCGAGTTGGCTCTCACTTAACACCACCGAGTGCTATATTGAATTTTGAGCTCACTTCATATGCCGCTGACCCCATTTTCCCTGGCGAGCTCGACTTACTTCCATGTTGGTGCCACGCGGTGAGTCTTTTTTCCCTCCCATATTTTTGACCATTTTTTGTTTCCATGAGCTTGGAATTGTGCATTGTAATGGATCCCATGTGCCAAATCACTTCATAAATGATAAGCTCATTGTGGACTTCCCTTTGTCTACACTTGGCATTTTTTTGTTATACTACCTCGATCACTTTTTCTTTGGCGAGCCCATGTGTCCAC
This sequence comes from Taxus wallichiana var. yunnanensis, assembly GCA_018340775.1. Taxonomy (NCBI): domain Eukaryota; kingdom Viridiplantae; phylum Streptophyta; class Pinopsida; order Cupressales; family Taxaceae; genus Taxus; species Taxus wallichiana. The sequence continues at coordinate 964,196,211 of CM031242.1, read as the reverse complement.
AACCACTTTGTTCCATGTTAACTCAATGTAACCTCCAACTCCAAGTGTCTTCATGGCTCACCGACAACCTCATAGAGACCCCACCTTATATCTCCTATGAGATCCTTACTTGCATCTCAGCCTTAAGCCCCCTTATGGAGAACTTAGCTCAGTGTGGCCCATGTCGTTGTATCCCTTTAACCCCGTGAAGTGTCGTTGATCGACCTTTTCCCCATAATACATGCAATGCGGGGAATTTTGGTCTTGAACCACACATCCTACCCTCGAGCCACTTGGGCCTTTCATCTTCAACTTCCCGCACAACTCACCCGTGGCTATTTCAGCTTTTGACATCCCCGGTCGGCTTTCGAGTTCACGTGGGTCATGATCCTTCCGCCTTTTTACGCATAACTCTCGCATATGCCTTAGTTGGTGATTTCGGGATTTCTTCACACAATTGTCTCATGGGCCACTTGGACTATCCAACCCCACTATGTTTGCATTCCATTCAAGGTGCCCATTTTGGATTTTATGTGCACCCGTGTCATAACCCTCCTAGGTCGTCTGGGCTTCCAACTCTCGCACTCGCCGTAAGACTAGCCATAAACCCGGCTGGGGCTCACCGAGTTGGCTCGGTGAGCCGCTTCCTTTCTCCCCGTTATTTGAGCCAAGTGCTCTAGTATGTATGTGACTCAGCTTTGGCCATTTAAATGGCTTAGTTCACCCAAGAGAGGTTCAACTTGATCAAGTTAGCTCACTATTCCAACTTGGCCCTCAAAGGTAGCTTAATCCAATGCATGGGTTTGCTTTTTCATGGTCTTAGCACCATCAAGCTAAGTATCATCACATACAATTGATCTCGTTTATCTTGACATGTCCCTAGTCATGATACATTCACCTTGGCCCGAGATATCATGCCTTGTTCATTAGGCTCAACTTGTAAATCCACACAATGGCTCGGCCCACACTCCTTTAACATTCCCACCATCACTACCCGGAATGAGCTCATTAGCATTGTGTGTGTATGTGTGGAACTAATTCAATAGCCTCATATTCGACTAGGTCAACTCGATCTGCCGTATAATGTGATCGAGTGACTTGACATAGACCTACTCTTCTATGTTGACTTGTCCCATTAGCCACAACTAACTCGACCTATCTCGCATTATATAGCCGGCCTTCTTTAATATGGATTGCCTCGCCCAATATGTGATCTCAATGCCTTTCAAAAATGCATAGCCCGTTCTTCATTTAAACAACTCGTCCTTGGATTGTAGAGCTTGGTCTATAAATAAAAATATTGATGCACATTATACACTCGGTTGGAAACAGATAGCCCACCCACCAAAAGGGCTCTGTTTGTATTGTTTAAGCCCGACATTTACAAAGATATCCCAATAGCTTGGTTCTTCATTTAAAAACTAGTCAAACTTTCTCTTCTTTAAAGCAACTCGGTCATATAATGGAAGAGCTCGACTCATAATGCAACTCGATACCATCTCGGTCATATAATGGGCTAGCTCCTCCAAACCAAAAATGCAACCTTTCCAACTTCCTCTAACCTTTTTATCAAATTATATGTGTATTTTGGATTTCTTGTGCTCAGGGAGGCATATGCCATGATTAGAGATGCCCCTAGAAGAATTTTTGGACTTTTCCATTCCTTACCAAGTGGGCCCCTTAACCAATTGTCACAATGTAAGTTTGCCCATTGCCCAATTTCACTAGGGTAGTGAAATTGGATAATAGGTGCTCTTGTGCCAATCGCACTTTGTGAGTAGTGAGCAAGTAACTAGATGTAGAATGTACATAATGTGTGCATGGAAACAATAGACTCCCTCATATGAAGTGTGTGTTGGGCAAGAGCACATATTTAGCTTGAATTCTTTTCTATTAACTCTGCTAATTTTCCCATAGCTATGCACTCCATTATATAGGAGCTGCATAGTAACAACTCTCATAACAATTTCTTTGTCTTTACCTGCAACCTTCTCAACAATATTTGGTTGCATATGAAACCAATCTACCCGAATGGTTTCAACCATTAATAATAACATTGATAATAAAACAATATCTCATTGTTTTATTATCTAACTTACTAACTTACTAATTTACTAATTACCATATAGTAAATACTATTTACTATATGTAATATTACATTCACATTATAATAATATTATCCATGATAATATTATATTCATCATATCTAATGTTCACACTATACAATATCTCTAACACACCCCCTTAGTGTGAATATGGGGTAAGAGCTCCTGGAAACATCGAACTTGTCAGAGTAGCCATTGCTACTGGATCTTGTTGTCTGGATCTTGCTGCTAATGATCATCCTTGTCGTATGAACATCTTCATCGACTGATCACCTTCCAATGAAGTACCTTCCACCAAAGTATGGCAGTCAGAGGACCATACGACAGTCAGAGGACCGTACGTAGATGCTTTGCCCCTATAAGTTGAGTCAAGCAGTTTGCTTCTTCCACACCAAATAGACACTCAGGAACTATTGTTAGTCTATGTGAACACATTAAAATCAAAACATGAAAATAGTTTCACCCCCTTGTTTATAAACACACCACACAACTGAAATAGAACATCACCACATCTGTCTACGACCCCGTCATTGGTGAATGACGAGAGGACGTTGATTTTCCTCCTTCCTCCATTGCCTCCTTCCTCCAACAAGAGAAGAGTCTACCATAGGAAATCCTCGTCACTAGGACAGAAATTTCTTCATCAGTTGAGTAGGCTTCCCAATCAGTTTCTACTTCAGCTAGAAGGGCTTTTTGATTTATCTTGTCATCAAGAAGATCCTGAGCTCTCTTTTTACAGTTCAGTATTACATGCCCAATCTCATTACAATAAAAGCATTTTATTTTTCCATGTGAAGGAACCTGCTTTGGTTTATGTTTTTCCTTCTTGGATGAGGAGCTAGGTTTTTTCTTACATATATTACTTCTTCATGTTCTTCATGACTACTTTGTTCTAACGATGTAGAAATCACTCCTTCTAGACTAATAGTAACTTTACTCAAAGTAAATACAATATTTGATTAAATCTTAGGCATACTATCAAGAAGTATGGCTTTAGCATCATCATCCTTTACATGTTATTTTATTCCAGCAAGTTGATTTAAGAGAGATCAAAACTTACTAATGTGCTCAGCAATGTTTATATTCTCGTTCATCTTCAATCCATATAGATGTTGCTTCAATGACGTCTTTGTTGTTTCTGACTCAGATCTAAAAAGTTTGTTGAGAGACTCCCAGATATCCTTTGCAGATTTTGATAAATCTATATGGTGCAAATAGGATTTAGACAATCCTAATCTAATGGTCCTCATGGCTCTCTGATCCTTCACATTCCACTTTTCCAATTCATTTCCTCCAGTGGGTGGAGTTGAATTAGACTTCACCACATCCCATAGATCCTTCTCTATGAGATGCAACTACATCTGTAGCTGCCATGTGTGAAAATCCTGGCGTTCAAACTTATCTATCTGGTTTAGATTATTCCTTTCCATGATTCCTTTCAAACAATATTGATCTATAGATTGATAATTAAATTTTCTGAAAAAATTCTTCCGGACCCTTTCCAAAAATGGAAAGTTTTTTTTCTATGCTTGCATTTTTTCTCATATGTCCAAAAATGGAAAAAAACTAAATACTGGAAAAATTACTTTTACCGCACTACGATCGTCCGCTGGTGATCGACATGAGTCGCTCACGATTTATTCAAGCCACCGGAAATTTATCTACAAAGAATTAGATCCCATTCGGTCATCGACATTTTCCCGTTGTTCGTTGGTGATCTTCCTATGTAAACACACAGTTCCAGAATCTTCATATCTGCACCAAAATTTATTTTTCCTTCTTCTCTGTTAGATCCTGCTCTGCAATTTGATCAATAGAAGAACCTTCTCTGGTACCAAATGTTGGGTAGGAGCACAGATTTAGCTTGAATTTTTTTCTATTAACTCTATTAATTTGCCCATAGCTATGCACTCCATTATATAGGAGTTGCATAGTAACAACTCTCATAACAATGTCTTTGTCTTTACCTACAACCTTCTCAACAATCTTTGGTTGCATATGAAACCAATCTACCGAATGGTTTCAACCATTAATAATAACATTGATAATAAAACAATATCTCATTGTTTTATTATCTAACTTACTTACTAATTTACTAATTACCATATAGTAAATATTATTTACTATATGTAATATTACATTCACATTATAATAATATTATCCATGATAATATTATATTCATCATATCTAATGTTCACACTATACAATATCTCTAAAAAGTGTGATGCAGATTAACCAACCTTTGTCCCTTATGATGGATCTAGATGGATGTAAATGGAGCTATATATTCCTTTGATGGATGCAACCTTAGGTGGAGATAGTATATGCTTAGTGCTTAGTCACTTATTATGATCACATAAATTTATATTTATATGATTCCTTCACTTGAATTTCGTAATTAACCTCGAAAAGGTCGACTAACAAAAATATAAGATGCTCAAACAAATAGAAAGGACTCTAGAAAGTGTGACCAAAGTACAAAGAGGAAAAAGGTACCCAACGGGGATGGGGGCACCTACCACCGACATCCTGGCTGGGCGTTGGTGTCCAAAATGACAAATGTCAATAAGTGAAAAGAAATATTGAGCAAGTAATACCTGCAAGAATAAAAGCAGAAGCATAAAGCAAAGAAAGGTGGCCAAAGACATGGATTAATTAGTACTTTTCTTACTTAGGAACCATAAGAATAGTAGTATGTGATCGAGACTAGATAATTACCCAAAGTGCGTGATTTTGTTTCTAAACCCACCACTCGTGTCATATGGGTATTATTTAATATGAAGGTCTCCCTTTTGGCATTTTTAATATTTATGCCTCTAATGATGTGGCCGAAAGGGCCGATCTTTGGTGGTGGATAGCTTACAAAAATTTCGATGCATATTGGGTTATAAGGGGTGATTTTAATATGGTTGAGTTGGCCAACGATAAGTATGGATACTTTCCAATGTGATGGATAGCTGGTGAAAGAGAGGCATGGTTTTTCATGCACAATAAGTTCAGGTTTTATGACCCTAATGCCTCTCGCACTCTCATCTCTTAAGTGTGCTTCACTTGGTCCAATCTCTCGAGGAGGATCGGATCGGGTTCTCAAATGGCTCGATAGAGCTATGTTGTCAACTCAAGATTTCTTTGAGTTTGACAACATTTATTCCTTACTGTGGAGGTCATGCCTAACTTTGTCCTTTTGGACCATTCCCCCATTCAATTTTGTATCACTTGGCATGATAGGTGCCCTTTTTGTCATAAAGGCCAAATTTTTCTCAATACCACCTTGATGGAACATGGGCCCACTATTAACCACATCAAGAGGGTGTGGAACATATACCCTCGGCTAAAGCATAGTCAACACTTTCATCCACCTATGCATGCCACCTAGACACAATGGTGGGAGTATTTCATGACTCGTACAACCAAATTTCTCAGAATCTACGACCAATACTTGGCTAAAATTCAGTGTCGCTCATACTCCGCTACCACATCCACTCTTAGCCGAGTGGTGGTGGCACTCTAAGGAAATGATTTCTCGAAAGCTCTACAACTCCAAGTGGCAGAGCTTCACTAGAAAATTCAAATTGCGAGATAATTACAACGCTCGGGAGCTCAAATTCATGCCCACATGCATTGGCTTAAAGTTGGGGATCGGGTTTCCAAATAATTTTTCTCTCCCTCAAAGCCAAAAATCCCTCTCGGCGAATTTGGACCATCCTTGATGGTGAAAATTGGGTTACCGATAACCAACTTGTGCTTCAGGATTTTTTCAAGCATTATAAGCTGGTGTTTCAAGCTCAAGCTCCTTCAGAAGAGTGACAAACAACCCTTGACCAATGTCTAGCTGCAGTGTTGTGCAAACTCTCTCCTACTCAGAAGGTGGCTTGTGACCTCATGCTCACCATTGATGACCTTCATGAAGCGGCCATGTAGATGGCTAATGACAAGGCCCCTAGTTGCGATGGTTTCCCATGCGAGTTTTACAAGTCACTTTGGGATATTGTTGGCCCGACCTTCATCAGGTTTATCTTGAAGGCTTTCAAAACTAGTCACTGGGCACACATATCAACAAAGGGAACATCAAATTCATCCCCAAACCAGGAGATCCCGAGAAAATTACTAGTTGGCATCCTATTACCTTGCTTAATGTCTCATACAAGATAATTACCAAGGCTCTAGCTATTCGGTTACGTTGAATCCTTCATGTTGTCATCCATTGCAAAGCAAACTACTTTCATTCAAAGGCGCTACATCCTTGACAACATCACTATTGTTTGGGAAAGAATGGAATGGGTTCACACATCCAATCAATCTGTTATGTTCATTAAAATTGACTTTGAAAAATCCTATGACAAGATTGAATGGATGTTTATTATTTCCATGCTTCAAGCCCTTGGCTTTGGCCGTATCTTCATTCAATCTTTTTGCATGATTTTCACCAATGTCTCTATCCAGATCACCATTAATGGCCATAGCTCTGATCCTTTCGGCTTATTCCACTCTATTTGCCAAGGGTGTTCATTAGCACCTGTGCTTTATGTGTTAGCTACTGAAGGTTTTGCATATCTTCTAGCCAAAGCCAAATCTCAAGGGCTAGTTGGGGGAATTATGTTGCCTTCTACAAACAAATATCAATTGCTTAATGGCCAATTCACAGATGATTCTTTCCTTACTCTCATTGAGGAAGAGACCAATATCTATAATGTCATGCATTGTCTGGATATATTTTGTTTAGCTTTTAGTTCTTCCATTCAATGGCGAAAAATGTAGTGTTACAGGTAATATTTCCTCCCTACGCCCGCTTGGCTAGCTTCATTTGATTGGAAAATGCTTCATCATGGTGATATGTTTAAATTCCTTGGTATTCCCTTTGCCTTTCAAGCGTCGCCGATGGAATTGTGGCAATATGTGGTTCAACGGGTGGCCAAAAATTGGAATACTAGATTACCAAGTTGTTATCATCATTAGGAAATTCCAAATCTGTTCCAAGGTCCTCAAAGCCACCCATGTTTACTACTCCTCATGTTGGGTGCCTTCCAAAGCTTCAATTCAAAAATTAGAGAAGCTTCTCAAAGACTTTCTCTAGGCTAATGCCTCTTCTAGAAAAGGTTTTCATGGAGTCGCATAGGAGACTTGTTGCCTTCCCTATGACTCTGGGGGATGGGTCTTATTGACATGTCATGACAAAGGAAGGAACTCGTGTGAAATGGATAATTCGATGCATTGAAGGTTAAGAAGCGTGGAAATTTCTTATGTTCCATGGCATCAAGGAGAGCTCTCCTTATGGCCGCCCTACTTAGAAGGGTTTGGGGTTTTCCAATCTTCTCATTGCTTCAGTTCCTATCAAAGTTGTTGGCACTTTCATGCTTAAAAGTATCTGGAAAGCATGTGAACGCATCAATTTATGGCTTCTATGGAAAGTAAATGGATTCCACAATGGCCTTTCCATTAATCAACAATCCCGTGGTGGTCACCTATCATTCAAGTCCAAGATCGGTGTCTTGCAGAAGTCCCTGGAATTCCTACGCTCAAGATTTTCAAGTGCGGAATTTGTACCATTCAAGATATATTTTGCAAGCACACATAATATTGGGCTCCTTGGAATGAGTTCAAACCTTGTTTACGAATCACCACTTAGGATCGTGTTAGTTTCATCAAAATTGCCAATTTGGTCCCTGACCATATGCTACATAAAATCTCGGCGTGTTCTTCCCATCCTTGGTGGACAGATGGAAGTTGTTTGTGGACACCCCTTTTCGAAATTACTCTTCCAAAGAAGGGCTATCGTTTTCTCTCCCTCATTTACCCATGGTTGAAAAACTCAACACTAGATGGGGATTGGATTATTCTCCCTCTTGTTGGAGAAGGAAGTTTGACAATGTTTGGTTTGCCTGTGTGGAGCCCAAAATTACACACTTTATGTGGTTTCTATTACATCAAGGTCTTCTGAGAGGCCCCCGCCTAGTTCAAATTGGTATCCCAACCCCCAAATGTTCATTTTATGGACACCTCAAAACCTTCTTTGCACTTATTTGGTTTTGTCCCAAATCCCAACGGCTTGGAACCTGGATTCATCTTTCTTCTTCCCCCTCCGGCTAGAATGTTTCACATGGAAGCACATTCTTTTAGGAGATAGCCCCATCTTTCCACAAATGTTATCCTAGATTTGACATGTTTTCAAAGGGGAAATTTTATTTTGGTTATGAAAATAACATAATGTTTTTTTCTTTTTGATACTAAAGTTGATCAATAATTCTCGATGTAAAATAAATCAATGGTTATCTCCAATGTGCTTCTGCATATTCAAGTCCAAGCCAACAAGGTGGCCCTGGAGGTAGATCATTTACAAACTCTTCTGTGACATTGGGGTGACACCTTGTGTAATGTCATTCGGGATCCGCCTTCACCTTCGACGCGTTCTCGCCTCGTAGCGGCCGCCCTTGTGGAGGTTGTCGGATCCGCTCCTAAGAAAGTTCTTTTGGTTGTGCTCACCAATCCCGCGCAACCAACTGCAAAGGAGTGTTCCCCACCAACTAACCAACACGGATGAGGCTCCCCCTAAGTCATTAGCTCGACTGGGCTCACCATTGCTCCCGAGCCGCACACCCACAATGGCTAGAACTCCGCCACCTCCACCCTCGCCACCTTCGGACAAGTTACCTCAGATTCCCTTGTCATCTCACCCACACTAGTGGCAGATGAAAATGAAGAGGAGGACCCTTTGTCAGTTGGGGTTGGGACATACCCGACGTTGGTAAGGACCTTCCCTTCTGGCCGACTGGTGATCACGACCCCATCATCGTTGGTATTTTTTGCGGCGGCTTAAATCTCTTGTTTTGATGTATTCTTAGGCTCTGCCTAGTGTGTTCATTGATTTCCTATGCTTGGCCTAGTTTTTTTGTGGTTTTGGGATGTGCTCTCATATCACCCGCTTATTTGCTGGAAAAATCTTGTATCATGTTGCAATTGATATAATATAAGATCCTTTTTCATCAAAAAAATAAAACATATGCCCTTGTTTATTACTAGAGTGTTGACATGGTGCACCTTGTTATAGTACAACCTTAGGTTTACGTATTGTTTCACCATGTATCAAAGTAATACCGTAATCGATGTAATGGATTAGTGTTGTTATATTCCATAACTATGTAATCGACTTTGCAAATTTGGTTGTCACAGTTTTGAATTAGAGTCATTCATTTAGAAAATTAGAGTCGAGTCATTTAGAATTTGGAGGTCACAATTTTGAATCAAAATTATCTTCTACCATTCTACAAATGCCCCACTTGAATGAGAATCGAAATCTTGAATATCTATTTTGAAAATCTTGTTAGCGAGAAATATATAATTATATCTAAAATCTTCTTGAAAATATCATGTTAGAAATATCTTTTCCTAAAATATTTTATATATTAACTTCTTACATTTTGGTGTGTTTTGATTTCTTTAGTTTTGTGTTGCACATCAATCTCTTTTAACTTCTTAGATTTTAGGGATCTTCTCTTCATTTCTTTCTTCTCATGGCATATGAGGACGTGGCTTTATAAATATTTGAACTAGTGCATAACAACTACTTTAAGGAGGGGGAAACTATAGATTGTATTGGGCATTTGGGCATTCACTATTGGGGATTTGAGGAAAACCCATAATTGTTGTTATCATACATTAAATTGGACATTTGTATGTGAAATATTATTATTGTTTGTTTGGAATGGATTAAGCTTCTCTTGAGCAATTTAATGTTTTCAATACACTACGTATTTTGTATTTTGTTTTTGTTTTTATTTTATTGTTTCATTGAAATAGCCTTGGCTTATTCTGACACAGGTCAGACTATAGACGGTAGAGATTGAAAGGAGAACAACCTGTCAGACCTATTAATTCACGTGCACTCCTCCGTCCACATATTCCGTTGGCAGAAGATGGTGCAGGCCCACATCTACGCTTTCATAATGGGAAGATTCCATTTGGCAGTTTGTGCATGGTAATATTTACCCTGTTTTCGGGTGACAGCATCTTTACTGCGTGGAAGCTCCTATAACCGCTCCAACTGCGATTGCTCCATCATTGTCTGGGAGAGGGAAGAGAGTGCACATCATATGACTGTGGTGGGTGCTCTTAGGGGTCACGGATTTGTGGTGCAGTGGATCCGCGGATAATACTATGCGGGTGTAGAGAAGAGGGGAAGGGAATTCACATTCATGTTTGATGGTTTTTAGGGCCATAATTCCCTCTTCAAGTCTATTTCGGCCTCTCTCAATGCCACTGCCATGGGGTGTCTGGTCTACATTACCAACCTAGATCGCGACATCAAGGTTTGGTGTGTTTCCTCTAAAAAAAATAACGGCGACTCGCGGATGCCCACCTCCTCAATTGTTACAGTGCCGCCATTTCTTCTGGTTTTGTGATACTTATTGTTGGCATCACTATCAAAAACCAATTTCGATTACGGTACCAAAAACAAAATTAACCCATCTCGAAGTGCTTGTTATATATTCGTGTGTTTTGTAATTGACAGATTCTTTCATATTAGTTTCTATGTTTCAGATTTCAGTACTTCTCTTGATTTGGAATTTAGAAATACATTTGACAGCCCATGAAACATCAATTGGAAATGCGTCCCTACTGGTTTTCATCTATTCTTCTTTCATTGATGACTCCTCCCTAGTCGCATTCCATGACAATTTGTGCATTAATCTGGTTTACTGCTGCACATGAAAAGATAGAGCTAAGATAACCATGATAAGATTGCCAGTGATGTATAAAGCTCATGCAGCCGCTCCAACTGCAAAAAAGCCATCCACATCTCCACTGGTGTCTGCGCCTTCTATGGAATCTCCGCAGACACTTTCACATGCAATGCTCGAACTCCCAACCAACAAATTCCAAATTTTGATATATACAATTTCATACACACAATTAGTTAGCAAATGCAATACAATAAACAAGGTTCCCTAGCAATGTCTATACATTAAAATCAAATGCAGCAAAAATTCACAAAACTGAACCCGTTTCCCCGGTAATAAATAATCACTAATGAAAAGTAATTAAATATAATATATGCAAATCGTATATGAGCAACAAATCCAGTTAGAAAGTTCTAGATTTTATAGGCATTCATTGAAAAGCATCAGACAATTTCTTCTAAGTTATGTGATGTTGAAAGCGGATTCAAGCTTTAAAAATGTATTCTATCAAAAATTCCACTTCTTTGCTGGATTCGTCATGGGCATTCTTTCATGGAGAGGGCATCTGCATGCTCTCAAGTATTCCCTAATCAGAAAAATGTATGATGTATTTTTCAGCTGTTGGGCCAGTCGACAATGATGAGGCATTAACTGCGCTGACCCAAGTTAACATGCGATTCAACGGTGATTGGATAGTTGCAGAAGTAAGGAAAATAAACGGAATGTTTCGGGGAACTATGCTGAACGGAGCTCTCGCCAAAGCCGTCTTAAAATCAATACCCATTAAGGGCTAAACCAACCCTCCACATGGAGATAAATATGTAACCCTAATATCTCTTTATTTCCTATATACAAATTGTTTGATATGGATTTATATATGTTTGTTTATTCTGCTTCAAAGCACCTGTGCTACATGCACTGTAACCTCTACAACGCCATTCTCGCAGTAATGTGGGGCGGCTGGCACAGGGCACACAGTGGGGTTCTCTGATTAAACAATTAAACAATTAAACAATTGACAAGCTTCACACTAAAAAGCGAGTCATAATATTAACTTTGTGAAGATTAGAATGAAATGATGAAAATGGAATGGATGAAGTGGTAACGCTTCTATTTCTAGAATAGTACCAACTGAAGAGAAAATAACGTAGAAATCCAGTTCCTTTATTTGAATGGAAAGATGAAGAGCAACTTAATATCACAAGAGAGCCCGACCATGACGAAAACTACAACAAAAATAGCAGAGTGAATTCTCCAAGTTTGGTGTGTGGGATTGAATTTACAAGTTAATAGGAGGTTTAATGGACCGTCGCTCGTTAAATTCCACTTCAAAATCGCGCACTATCACGACTTTTGATCTCTGTGCGGATTAAATTTATATTTAGATAAGAGGAGGTTCAATGCATTAACAAACTGTTTATTTTGGAGATGTTGGTAATTTTTATACTCGAAATAATATCAATGTCATTACATCAAAAGCGTTCCCTATTAGAGTCGGGGGTGGCTGATTCTGACACTGCTCAAAATGTGGATGGAAAAGATTGTAGTTTGAGGGGATTCATTACGATCTAACGGTGACGTTATCTCCGCTTCGACACACAAATAAAATGCTCTACGTGAACATGTTGTCTCCCTACTTCCTACACACCATACCGCCAATACATTTGGAAACCATGTATGGACATTCACGACTTTATCGGACGGTTTCGTTGAAATATGTTGTAAGAGGAGTCCGTCGATGGTTATAATTCGGATATAATCTCCATGCTTTTTCTTTGTACATTTTCCTTGCCAGAATGCAAGCATTGCGAAGGTCAACCAGATGGACAGTGGTGCATCAATGATTTTTGTCAGTCTTTGGCATTTTTGTCACGTTGGATGCCACACAACTGCAAGGCGGTTTGTTTTTCCAACGAAAGAGAATATCCTCTGTCCCTTGGGAAGAAAGGGCATGAATATGGGGCGAATGCAGATAAAAAAATCCTCAATCTAAAACATTTGTTAAATATTTACGTTTTTCCTCAATTTTTCAATTCATCCCCTTTGAGCATATATTGCACTCAAAAAAATTATGCGACCAAGATAGAGAAAATTCAGTGGAACACAATCCACTGCTCCTCCCTCATACCCCATCTTTTTTGCCCCCCATCCTCTCCCTCTTATTTCCTTCCTTAATTTTTAATTATTTGCTCTATCCCCTTCGACGTTATCATCATACATTTCACGTACGATTGCTAGTTTATATTTCAAAATATGCAATATGCAATTACAACATCTTATTTCAAATGATTTATTGTTTTCCCTTTCGTAGTGAAAATTAAAAAAATTGTTTGGACCATGAGCTTTTTCCTAATATAATATGTGACATGAAAGAATTTGAAAGCATATGAATTGGATTCTCATTATATATTAAAATTTTCGCTTTGTTTCATATTATTTAATAAAAATAATAGTTATAAGTTTAAAATGAAAACAAAAAACATAAATGAACACAAAGACTTCTACAATTTTATCAAATAAATCTTTAATGTTGTTCAAATATTTAAAAGATAAAACATGAATATTATTTTAGACAAGCTATATATATAGACATTAATATTGACAAAAATGTAAAAAAAAGATACCACTAAGTGCACATTTTCACACAAATCTATTAGATGTTCAATGTCTAAACAACAACCACCAATATAATGTTTTTTTTACATGTGTAGTCTAAGGTCCCACTAGATTTTGGTGTAGGATAAAAGAGGGATCAAGTCTCACTTCCATTTCAACACTTTGGACTCCTCGTCAAACTCATGGGTCACTTTCAGAACATACAAATCTTTTTGAAATTTCTTAATTTTGATTGATTTTACATTATTCATTGAAATCGATTTTACAAAATATTATATTCAATTTTATGGGATTAATGCCAATATTCCTAAATATGCATGAAGATTATATTAGTTTTCCCTATAAGTGAAGTCAAATTAAGCAATTGCAAACCTTATATATTTGTTGATTTAATAGAATTTTGTTTTGAGTGATGCTCGGGTTGGCATAAGTTTTTAGAGTATATAATTTCTTACTTGGAATGATTTAATAAATTTTTAGGTTTATGGAGTCAATGGTCATATTTTAAAACATTGTTGGAAAATAATATTATTTTTCTATAAAGTTAAGTAATTTTGATGGTCTATAACTTTGTTAGCATCCTCTCAACTTCTATCAAAATGGAACCTTTAGAGCAATGCATGGACATCCATTAAATAGTAATAGGAATGAATTTTTGTGAGATGCCATCATAAGTTCCATAATATATTTAGTTTCATTAATTGTTATGATTGCAAGATATGAAATAAAAGGATTTTGAAAGGATATTATCAAACTCTTTAAAATGATGAAGCATTTTGGAATGTAGCATGACCATCAAAAGCTTAATCTTTTTGTTTTATTAGCGTGCATCCATGTAGATTTAGTGGATGAGGGCTAAAAGTACTTCAATAGAATGCATGCCTCTTATAGTATTACACACATAATTTATCATTATGTCTATATGGTTGAAATTCTTAGTCGTGTTGGCTATCTTGAGGAAAACCTACATTTTATTATCAACATGCCAATTAAACATGTGGTGGATATGTGGATTTGTTTCCTTGATGTCCATACAAAAATTGATGTGGATAATTTCAATACATAAATCACATAGTCTAACACTATATAAGGCAAGAGTAGATGTCAATAAAGAGTGCCAAGGGTTAACATTCATTGGAGTCTCATGAGTCACTCATTAACTTAACCTTGCATTTCTCCGAGTATTTACATTTGAGTGCTACAAACACATGTCTAAAGATTTACATATATTTGTAAGGAAAAACAAGGAGACGATCTTGCATTCAAAATTCCTTCCTCCATATCTCCAAAACATGTAAATTTCCTTCACATAGGAAAATAGATTTATTTTCTAATTTAATAACTAATTACGTCAAAGGTGTTCTCCTATGGGAAAGGCCCCTGAGATGTTTCTACGAATGTGTTAAATTTGACGCTTTTGACCGACCGTCTTGACGTTTGTGTTTTTCCGCCTATTTTAGCTTTTCTCTACTATTTTTAATATTTTTTTTTAATAATTAACAATTTTAGCTTTTGTTTTTAATTAACAATTTTAGATTTTAATAATTTTTGTTGTGTTTTTCCTCCCTATTTTAGCTTTTCTCTACTATTTTTAATAATTTTGTTTTTAATAATTAACAATTTTAGCTTTTGTTTTTAATTAACAATTTTAGATTTTAATAATTTTTGTTTTTAATAATTTTAAGCACATGCATGATCTAAGAATAAGAAGATAAGTGTAGTTAAGATAGTTGTTTGAGCTAAAAATAGAAAATCACTGAGCCGGCCAAGCCCATATATACCCAGGTCAGAATGAATCGGCTATTGCAGATACACTGGAGTCATAGCACAAAAATTGAGGGCATGCAAGCGATGAACAAAACCAAGAAGTCAAATTGATGTTTCAGACACTTCTTCTGGATTGGTAAGTTATGCTCCAGACACCTTTACACAGTTCCTTTAAGAATTTGCGGATGATATTGTTAGGGTTTAATCTTTGTATTTAGATGCAATACGTTTAGCGACACTGTCAATTGTTTGCGGTTTCTGCCAGTTTGTACTTATATGCAACACTTAAATAGCTAAATATTAGGTCTCTGTAAAGCATGTAGCGTTGAAGGGATTTATACAGGCCATGCTACTTATTCGCAACACTTAAATATCTAAATATTAGGTCTTTGTAAAGCGTGTAACATTGAAGGGATTTATATAGGCCATGCTACAGTGTTTTTAAGGTATTTTTACGGATAAGTTTTGGTTTCTTTTTAAGTTTTTCCTTTTTTTTGGTTGGGGGGGGGGGGGAGGGGTGGTTTGAACATTGGACCATTTGTTCTACAAGTTTTGAATACAAAGGATTTTACTACTGTAAATTTTGTGATGTAAATGAGAAATTCCGTGGGGAGCCATTCGATCTATTATTTTGGGATTTTTCGGTTTTGAGATGGAAATTACAACTAGAAATATTTTCAACGAGATGCCCTTGATTACTTTTCTATACGTGTTCAGTTCAACTTGTTTGAATGGCTATTTTTTGTGTAATTGCCTATTTTTTCATAACTAATTCAAATATTAGAATGGTGGATTAGTGAATTCCTTAAATGATTTTGAATTTTTTATTTCTGGAATCATTTTATATTTGTAACTAAATCGAGAAATCCTGAAATGATATCCAATTTTGCGATGTCGTAATCATTTTATGAGTACATTGAGATTGGCAGTTACAGTTTGAACAAACAAATGGCGAGCTGAATATGGTAAAACATCTGTATCAAATCAGTATTGAACACAATCACGAGTCAGTAAAAGTTTAAACACAGACATCCTTTCCACCCAAATTTTCTACATAAGGAGATGGACCAAATCATCATTCACAGTATCATCTACGCGTGGAAATGGTTTCTTTGTATATTCCTGCAATCTATTTTTATTATTTATGAATACCCAAAGACTCAAAATTTCCAAACCCTCTAACACCTACGACATGCATGAGATATTTTAAAACTATATCTTACAAGCTACGTAATCTAATATCAATATGTGATAATAATTGTTTATTAATGATCTAACTTGCAAGCTACACAATCTAATATCAATAATAGCTCATGCACGAGTTCAATTCCTACCATATATAATGTCTCTCATATTTCGATACATTTGATGTGGCATGGATGCGTGATCATTTATTGGCATCCAAGGCTTCCCATAAGACATTAAATTCTTAGGGAGTTAGTGAACTTTTGAGGCAGTTTGTAATTTAGTCATATGAAGCCTAATTCAATCCATTGTTAGGATTATGTCTGGCGACTCTAATTTGAAAATGCAAGAAAAGGAAGCGCTAGAAACACATGCAAGCATGCCTTCATTGCCTATCACATCATTTGGTTTACTGAAAGACTTTGACAACATAATTTGGTATACTTTTTCATGCTTGTATGTGGTATATGGGATTATAGAAATAAATTAACTATCGAAAACGGTATCAAATGTATTCATGTACGAATTGCTAACAAGTTTGAAATGTAGAAACAACCTTAAAATTAAGTGGCCCATCTATATTTCTACACTTACAAAATCAATCACACCCCTTATCAACATCAACTACAAAAGTAATAATTATACCTCTAAAACAAATAACATATACCGTTCGGCATTCACATTGCATGAAACACATGCGATTGCTAGTTTAATTATTTATGAAGTGTAAAATAATTAATCATTTATTTAATAAATGTTAATTAAACTAATTAAAAGTTCATAAATTAATTTAGTCAATTTCAAAGAGTAATAGAATTAACTTAATTAATTATGAGGATGATAGAATTGAAGCACAAATTAATTATTTTAATTAATCAATTCTAAAGGCTATGAAGAATAACCGATACATGTACGTAGTTTTGGGGTGTCTACATATATGCCTCCAAATTTTACATAAATGTCTACTTGGATGCCTACCAACACATGTCTATAGGGCACGTGGAACAACAACATTCGTTGGAAGTCACTTCTCCATTCACACTTTGGGATGATTGTTCACGAGCATTGTCTATGCCAAGGGTTAAATTTGACGCCCACTTATGCCTGTCAAACAATTTTTAGGTGATGGTAATTTTTCAATACCACCCTTCAAATACACAAAATAATGTTATTTTTACTAATTATTCTATATTTATTATATCTTTTATAATATAAATTTACATATTTTTTTAATAATATTTATACAAATCTATATTAAAAATGACGGTCACAATGTAAATATGCAAGTTGCGTGTGACGGTTAGATAAAAAATTTACAAGTATTTACGTCTAAAGGGACGTCAAATTTAACCCCGGTCTCGTGCCTACATGGCTACCTACTTGGGCAAGGAAAAGCCCAAATGCTTTTTGTGGCACACTAGTTTTTTCTTCATGATAAATAATATGATCCATGGGAGTATCAAATTAAAAGCGTAAACGACGGTCAAATTCGGTTTGGTCATTTTATTTTCTCGGTCATTTTTGGGCCGCATCCTCCTAGCGATGTCGCATGCACCCCAAATGAGGGGGTCATCTATTAGGTGAATTGGTCACCCCATTCAAAAGAGTACACGAGACACGGTTCAACACAAAGACACCATAATCTACGGTCTCGAGATAGGGCTCATAATTAGACTTGGGTCATTACTTCAAGATAGAAACTAACACCAAGAATCAGACTTGGGCGCTTAGGTACTTCTGTCCCTTCTTGGGTGCTTGAGACTAGGGGGCAGATACACAATTTTCTATGTTTGACACAATTAACAATAGTTTACACAATGAATTTTACAACACAATTACAGTCCTTAGCACTCGACATACATGCATTACACCTTCTTTTCTTCTTTCACATTAGATAAGACTGGATTGGATTTTTACACATCATCTACAATGGTGTTTTTACTTCGGGAAGGAGTCTAAGGTACGAGAATGACACTAGACCTTTCTCCCTACACTAATTTTGTCGTGGCGTAAGATCACCCAAAAACTCACATTCAACACAATTGGCGTGAGATCGCTCAAAAACTCATTCTTCTACAACATCTTCAGGATCCTTTCTATCTCTTTCACTCATCATGGATCAGGTGCACATGTTCCTTTTTCTACTTTTCAACATTTTACACACTTTTTACATGCATTTCATACATTTTGATCGAAATCTTTCTATACACACATATTTGACTACTTGTTTGTTCTTCTCTTTTGCAGGTCCGTCCTTATGGGAAGAAGTAGTCAAACATCAATTCACATCAATCACACTTCAAGCATGACATCAACAATAGGTACAACACGACATCTACACATATACTTTCACCCTAGGGTCATCATCATCACTTTTTACTTCCTCTTCTTTAGCTTCCATGCTTCACTTTTTATCACTCCACACTCTTTTGTCTCCTTGGAACGCTCTTCGTCATCAATCTACATGGTTATCAGGTACACATCTCTATCTACTTTATATTATCGAGCTTTCACTCACCAACATAAAGCGAGGGAAAATGTAGACACTGAATCATGCACTTGGGTACATTTCTAGCTCATAATCACATGTATTGTATTCATATGTTTCCTAAGGGATACAAGTATTTATTGATCACTATATTTGGCCTCTTAGGTTCCTCTTTGGTTTCCTTCTTGGCCTTACACACCCTACTACCTAGTCTAACCTTTGATAATTCACCTTTTCTGGCTCTGGACACGAACACCAACACCTGACCAAGACGCCAGCGCCCAAGCACCCTGGTCCCCTCTAGGCACCCTAGACCTCTTGATATCTTACTCAATCCTTTTGGGTTATTTCTAGCTATTGGGCATCTTTATCTCTTATGGGTCGTCTTTTTAGTGATCAATTACGAAATTAAAACAAGGGACACATATAAATATAATGTTATGGGATCAAATTAAAGAACCAATCTCTAAACATCTACTACCACCACCTAAGGTTCAGTAATCACAAACATCTAAAGGGCATCATTGCATCCATCTAGCTTCATCCAGGGACAAGGGCATGTTATTCTACATACACTTCATAGGAGGGGAAGTTCATTTTTACATTCACTCATCTATCTACATCTTTTACATCTAGCTACTTTCTCACTATCAAGTGCGACACACACAAGATCCACCTAGGGCACAATTCCACACACACACACACATATAACTACATTGGTTCTGAGATGTAGTACAACGCTCAATCGTAAGATCACTTTTTTGACAACTGAGGACAATTCGACCCCTCATTTGCATTATTTTATTTTTGGGATTTGATGCACTTTTGAGGGTTTTGCAAGCAATCTTCTTTATTACAGGTTATCAACGACATCGATGATCATTGTGCAACATTATAACGACGAAGAAACAAGGGTTTCGAGATAAATCAACGACCCCGCAAAATTCATTTTTAGAATTCCTACGCAGATCCTAACGCCTAAAGAGAGATCCTAGTGCCTAGACGCCACAATACCATTCCGGGCACCCCAAGACTCGCTTCTCCGCACTTCTACATTTTTGGGGATCTATTACGACATCTTGCACTTTGGTTCTATTAGCACACCTCCGAGAATATTTACGAAATCTGCTAAGTGATCTAACCCTTCATTGCACTTAGGGTTTCTACTTTGTATGCTTTATTGCTTGTGTCATATCATATCTAGCATTTTTGTATTATTGTTTTATCAGTTACTCTGCAATTAGGGTTTTAAAAATAAATTCAAAATTAAATCACCCTCCCAATTGCAAAGATTTTCCTTTCCATTATCACATTGCATCGCCCTTTACATTTCTGGTATACTTCACCTACATCATCCACACCTAGAAAAACTACGTCGTTCCTCACAGATAGAGGCCAACACTAGTCATTTCCCTAATAGCTACAAAGAAACCCTAATCAAAAATATGTATGCAACCCCTACCATGGGATTTTAGGTCCACACAAGATATCCTTGTTTCTAAATTAACCCTTGCAACACATAAGTGAATTCCTCCTGCATTTATTTGTGTTCTATCTTCATGTAAAGTATAAGAGTTGAAATTGCAAACAACAACTATCGACATTGGTAGTACTAATTGATCACTCTTTTCTTTTTTAGATATCTCCAAAATATGTTTCCTTGACCTCTTTCACACCGTATGCACTTTTTCTTTCAAAAAATTGACACACTAAATGTCGTGTAGTCAAAAAACCTTTCCACCATAAAATACGTAAAATGACAAAATAACACAATTCACTTATTAGATAACATCTTCTTCTACCCCCCACGTCCATTCCCCAGATGACCTCAATTATCAATGATTGTTCTTGCATCGCCTACTTCACTATAATTTCTTGAGCTTAAAACTACAAAAACATGCCTCAGTAAAGTGCTATAAGAAGCAAAATGCAGCAATTGGGTCTCGAATTAGGACCCTAGTGAAGTCTCATACATTTTTATTTTAGCCCCTTTAAGCTATCATTGCACTCACGTGAATAAATCACATTAGATTATGACGATTAAGTGGAGCACATGTATCGACTGTTTTTGGGAAGGAATAATAAACTTCATGGAATACGTGTGTGGCATGCAGTTATATAATTTCTCACCTTTTAATTTAAAACAATCCATTCATGTCTACATATTACCTATCCAATTAAATTTTATCCAATAGAAAACCTTGATGTCATTAAATAAAAACAACAAGTTTGATTAACAAATAAAAGATACCTTTAACTGATATGTTTGATTGCTCTTGGGACTCAATTAACGGTGTTTGTTTGTGCACCATCTATTTTCCTACACTTACTTGAGCTTACAACTTGAAAGAGAGGCTACAAATTACTATAGGATGTATCCATTTAGCCTGGGTTTCGAACCCTTAAATACTTTGAGTTTCCCCAAATTTTATTGTGTCCTCTTTGTAAGATTGAAATGCTTAAGTGGAACACAAATAAAAATATTATTCGGGTAGGAACAATATGATCCATGGAAAATGTGTGGGGCATGCAATCCACAACCTTAATCTACCTTTGACTCATATGACTAATCGTTGGAAGGCGTCAATTATTGATACATGATTGTGCATCTACTTCCTGTAATTACTTGTACTTTCAACTGGATACAAAGGCTGCAAAGTTTTGCAATAAGTAGTCTTTGCGGTCAAGTTTCGAAGTTGGAGCATGTTGGCTTTTCTCTTTTTTATTTTTCCCTTTAGACATAAATTGAACTCATGTGAATACTACACTACCCTAATTGTTAACTTGATATTTGGAGAAAAACACCAATCTACATTTTGCATGATATCAATACCTAAGCATTCTAAGTACACTCTACGTCTTCCTGTCCCTAAAGTACTCCCCTTACATTTACATTTTTTCTAAATATCCAAAGTCAAGAGCTGCAAATTCAAACAAGTATTCTCCTCAACAACATTTTCCATCCCCTACTTGCATTTTGAGATATCTCCTCTCTTTGTTTTATTGACGTTTTTCCAACACGGGTTTTCTCCTCCTTATGATAGACAAACATGTTGTGCTCTTCGTAGAGCGTATATTTTCACATTGGCTCCTCGATTCTTCTTTCCTTTCTCATGCACTTCTCCACCATGAAGCGCCATTTGCTACACCCTCTTTCTTTCCCATTGTTCTTTTTCATCCAGTTTCACTTTTTCACAATATACCTTTTGGCGTTCACATACGATTTCCAGTATACTACCAAAATACTCCCTACACCTTGTAAATTTCGAGGCCTATTGTGAAAAGAAGCTTTGTTGATTCAGCAATACATAATGAAGTGCAATGTCCCTAGTCATGAGGGTCGAGTCAACCGGTAGGGCTAGGGGCCTACCCCACAGTTGCCCTCGGTTCGAGTCGTCGGGTGAACCGTGAAAGTTAGTAACCAAAGAAAAAAATGAAGTGGTACGTACACGGCACGCCTATGCTGTAGAAGTATCACGATCAGCAGTGCACACGTCTCGGCTGAGATCAGACCTGAAGTGAGTCTCCCATTCGAATTCAGACTTCACATCCTTATTTTCCACATTCAATCATTCCGCTCAGAATCCTGGGTTTCGCCTCATTTCCAGTCTACTTCCTTTAATGGCGCAGTGTCTGTTTCTACGTTGACAAAAAACGAAAAAAGAAATATGGACGGATAGGATTAATCCAATGGTCGTTCAAGTGCACAGAACTAATTTCAACGGTTGCTGTTCGTCATTATCTTCATTGCAGACTTACTCGACAACGAGTGGGACTGTAAACGCCAAATTAGATGAACGTTGGTAGCTCTTGGAAGTAGTAGATTTTTCAACAAAATCATTGAATGCTTTTGGCGTGTGTAAGTATCATTGACCTTCATGCTCGGGATTTTAATTTTTTGGTATCCTTGTGGGTTATACCCAAATGAGCGAAAAATCATGAAATATATGTGCATTGATTTCTGAATCTGGTGAACATCAAGATTGAATAAAATGCAAGTTTTTAGTTGCAGTAAACATACGGGAACAGTTATTTTCATCCTCTTGTGGTGCCTGTCTTTTGTTAATGGTCAGCCAGGTATCGTTGCATCTGTATTGTTTCACTTGGATTCTTTCTTTACTACTCAGAAAGACTTCCTTGTAATTTGTGTATGTGATAACAGGATTTCTGAGCATTGATTGCGGTGGGAAACAAAATCGCACGGATCCGACTACGAATATTACATGGGTTACAGATGACAGTTACATAGGAGACAGGGGTGTTAAGGTAGAAATAAATGACAGTGCTAGTTTGCCATTTTACTTGCAAACCGTAAGGGTGTTCCCCGCGTTGCTCAACAAGTCATGCTACAAATTACCCCTCATTCCCGACGTTCCCCAATTGATAAGACCATGGTTTTTTGTGGGCACAATCAATGGACTCCAGCGAATTCCACTCTTCGATTTCTCCATCGAGACAATCGATATGCTCTATGTAATGCACGTTTCACTGCAAAGAGCTCAACGGCCGGTAAACGCCGAGAGGACTCTGTTTACTGCTGGAGATGTTGGCTATCTTTGCTTGATCCGAAACTCAGAGCAGGATGATTTGTTTATCTCTGCAATAGAGCTAAGAACCCTTGAAAAAGGCATGTATGATGTGGTTAAGCCGGGACTAATGTTGCGTCGGCTTCAAAGATATGATATAGGCGCACAATTGGAACGCCCGATCAGGTAATACATTTCTCCTGTTATGCCATTTTTAATGGAAGTTCCTTTAATTTGTATTTATATTTCTTATTTGGTTATGCTTAGGTATCCCCAAGACCGATTCGACCGCCTGTGGGATCCTTTGTCAATTAAGGGAGCACAGAATGTAAGCTCGGTGGAATCAATTCCAAGAAACAATACCCAAAATCTTCTTCCACCTGTTGTCATGCAAACGGCGGCGATCAGCAAGGATACCATGAATTTTTCCCTTGCACAATCGCCGACACCACAGATGACGACGTCTTATTTTCTGGTGTTGTATTTTGCAGAGATTGAAGCGCTTAACGGGTCTGAATCCAGAATTTTGATATTTTGATAAATAATGAAACCAGATTTGCTAATATTAGTCTCGAGGGACATTCTTCTGCCAGGGAAATGGCCTTCCAATCTGAAACACCATTATTTGACTTCAAGCTGCAGAAGGCGTTTCACTCCACTCGAGGTCCTCTGATCAACGCTTTTGAGTACTTCCAATTATTTGTCACAAAACCTGCAACCTCGTCAATAGACGGTCTGTATCCAGATTCTTGTCTTGTTTGAGAGAAATTTCAGTAGATTTCGTTGTCTACGCCGCATGAGATTCTAACATATTTGATAATTGCAGTTGACGCTCTTGCCGTTGTGAAACAAGAATTTAACATACAAAATTGGGTTTCCGATCCATGTTTCCTTGTTCCCTGGGAGGGAGTCCAGTGTACTAACAGCTCTTCAGCTGTAAGGGTTTCCGATAGGGGAGAGGACCCATATGTGGTGCACCCTATCTTTGCACAGTCACCGCGCCACGTCACTGCCACCTGGACGAGTAAAAACACCACCAATGGATGCAGGACCAAATTCTTGACCTCCAGCATTGCACTGCCACCTCACTGCCACCTCAGCGCCACGTGGACGACCCGCGTCAGTGAAGATATCGAAAAAGTCGGATTAATTGCATGGGACCAAGTGTTGTCCACTCGCCGCGCCAGTTGTTGTCCGGGCTACCGCCATGCATTGAATGCTCACCCACCAGCCGTTAATGTGGGCGGGTAGGTTTATGGAGATGGTCACCGCCAAATCCTGAACCGCATTTCGTGGGAAATGGAGAGGAGCTCGTTCACCGGTTTTTCGCACATTCGTGGTGGCGAGCTCGAGCGACCATTTCGTGGTGTCTTGCAGACCGGTGGGTGCGTGCGTTTTCTCCACTCCTGATCGACTTCGTCCTCGGCATTGGCTCGGCCTGCTAAGAAGATGAGAAGAAAAGGCAGAGGTGAGAGGGTTCTCACTCAGGCGATGATCCTTAGTGTTTTTAAACACTGTACTACTATGGAAATTTTGCTTTACTACGTGCAGAAGTTTTACGATTTTGCTGTGCTGTTATGATATGGCTTTGGATTATTTGTTCTTGTAACTTCTTTTGACATGATTCAGATCCTGTGTTTTGTTACTTAAAATGCCTTTACTTAAAATTTAAGGACAGTGTTTTGCATTGGTTGGTCCAGAGTTTTCTTGCTCCTCCAAAATGTCTTTCTTTTTCGGCTTTTTTTTGTTCTTCTTCTGGTGCTTTTTGGCCTTGTGTGGGTGGTGACGTTAAACAGTGATAGAATTTGGTTTAAGACGGATGAATGGTGAAGAATACGCGCAGGGTTAGACAGATAGTGCCTAGGTACTTCAGAACACCCATTAAATCTTTTTGTATATATTTCTGGTTTACTTCAAAAAAAAAAGCAGAATTTTTATTTTCGTCTGTCTTTGGATTTGATGCCGTAAATCAGATAGACGACTGAAGTATTTTTTTTTTTCAATCTGGGCATTTAGTTTTTGGGCGTGTGAAAATATGGGTCGAAGTTGTGACTTAATGCCTGTATTTTTATCACAGGATTTTTCGTGGCTTGCATTGCCAACTCAAAATTTAAGGTGTTGGTATAATAGATACGAGTTTGATTAGATTTTGGAGTAAGATATGTAATTTTTAATTTTTTTTATTAACTAGCATAGCATTAACCCTTGCCGACATTAAGATATGTTCTTGAATGACTTATGGACAATTGATTTTATGAAGCAATGCATACTTAAATTAAGATATACATTATGTTTTGTATCTTTCGTATTATTTATCACTTTTTGATGACTCATGTATATGGATGAAATATTTGTTTTAGATATTCTATTTATTCTTGTCTTTATTAATCACATACATATACATGATGTTTTGGTTGATCTACATAACAAGGGAAATGTATGCTCTATCACGCTATTTAAATTTCTTGGCATTTCTACACAAAATCTTGCATTTGATACCTAGAATCCTTGTTACCGTGTATAACTCTACCTATCACTACTCTAGTTTCATTCTCGGTTGTTACTAATCTTAGCTCTGGTGCATTACGTTTAAGTTTCCCTTGGCTGCATGCTCTTAGGGATATTCCGTCATTCATTCATCAAAGTGTCAAATTTATTCATAATTAGCAATTTTGTTGGTAGTAATTTTGTTGCTGATACAATTTTGCTAGATGTATTCACAGAAGTCTTCCTATGTAGTCTCTAAAGTTATATAGTGCAATATAAATTTCTGCTTCACCTCTTAGTGTATCCAATTGTTGTCTTTCTGTATCAGTACCCAATACTAACTAAGATATTGAACATGTGCCCGCAAACAATGCTTATTACCCCATATGATGATGGTAGTAATTTTGTTTCACGATACAATTTTGCTAGATGTATTCACGAAGTCTTCCTATGTAGTCTCTAAAGTTATATAGTGCAATATAAATTTCTGCTTCACCTCTTAGTGTATCCAATTGTTGTCTTTCTGTATCAGTACCCAATACTAACTAAGATATTGAACATGTGCCCGCAAACAATGCTTATTACCCCATATGATGATGGTAGTAATTTTTTTGGAAAGTCTTGAGAAATGACTTGTTGAAGTGATTGTAATAGATATGATGTGCATACAATGAAAATATTACTTAATGAATAGATGACTGTATAGACTTGGTTTTTGTACACTTGTATATAAATTAATATATATTTTTTAGTTCTATCAATGAATAAGAGAATATTGATTAATATAGACTTGGTTCTTAAGACTTGTTTGCATCTTTCAGATGACAATTACAAATGTTCTATTATTGTCTGATTCCAAAAGATCCACCAAGCACATTAAAACAATTTTAAGGTTCTAGTCAGTTCAAATCCCTACGAACTCTGTAATAACTTCAACGATTCTACGCATTTAAAGATAAAGGCTTACTACTGCAACTAGTCCTTTGAGTTCATCTATATCAATTTTCTTTCCATTCAATCTCTTATAAGTGTGAATCTTGATATCAACTATGTTCTTCTGATAGTTGAATTTCAAAAGAGCAAGAATGTAAATTCATATTCTCTTTTGTATTAATACGTATATTAAGCCAATACCCATATTTTTCAATATTCTCTCCCTCGATCGAAATATTTAGCCCTTGCTAAATCTTTTTCAATCCTTATTTGTAACTAATCTTCTCTAACAATCTCATTTCAATGTTCTTGGAACTCAAAAATTCTGATCATATTGTTTCCTACACCAATTCCAATACTCTCTTTCGTTTCCAATGAGTCAGTAAATGTCTCTATTTTTTAGTATTTTGTTATTAGTATGTTTTTATATTAAGCAATGGTATGCTTTTATATTCAACAATAATATGTTATTAATTCAGTAATGAACTCTGGTTCTTTGCGTTTCTTGGTATTTGATTCTTGGATCTTCTCAATATCAGTTTGTAGTTTTTGTCTAATTATAACATCCCTTTATGTCAATTCTTGTTCAATATTTCTATTGTTTGAAGAATCGTACTTAGGCGGTGATGGTAAGATTCCCCTAATTTAGTTCTATCAATGAATAAGAGAATATTGATCAATTTAAAAACTGTCTTATTCAACATTTCATGCTTCCATGTTTAATTAATAATGATAGGGGAGAAAACGGTTGGGTTGTATTAACTTCACATATCAACATTAAAGTACTTTCATGCTTCATGCTTCCATGTTTAAATGTCTTTCTTTCTATGGAATTTTATAGTGTTTATTTTCAGTGTTTGCAGCAACAAATGTAATTTGTTTTCTGTTTTGGGTTGCAAAAATTATATGTTTTAGGTGGCAAAAATTATATGTTTTGGGATCTGAATGCATGTGGGAGATTGTTAGGCTACGTGATTTGCATGCTTGAGTGGGGAAAGGAACTGAATAAACTTTTACTACATCTGATTTGCATTACACACATTCGGCCTCCAAATTTCCTTCATCTCAGAGTTTCAGCAAAATGAACTTTTTAGTGTTTATATAGAAACAACAGGAACTTTAATGAAGATATCTAGTAATTTCTGCTTCACCTCTTAGTGTATCCAATTGTTTTCTTAAAAACTTACAGCATTACCTCATCATTGGACTTAAAGTAATCTATTTTCTAATACCCAAGTACCCCTTTAAGCAATTTCTAGGTCTAATTATAGCATGCATTTACAGGTCTACTAACCCCTTTAAGCAATTTCTAGGTCTAATTATAGGCATTACCACTCTCTGTTACTGCCATTTACATTGTTTTCTGTTGTAATTGCTCGCTTCTGTATTAGCGTTCTCTCGATCTTGAGTCTAAATGTTTGAAGTGTCTTCCATGGTTCATATATACATGTTGCTCCCAAGGGCTGCATTGCTGTAACGCATTGCACCGGTTGTAGTGCACCCTATCTTTGCACAGTCATTGCACCACGTCACTGCCACCTGGTCGAGTAAAAACACCACGCCATTCGCCGCGCCAGTTGTTGTCCGGGCTACCGCCATGCATTGAATGCTCACCCACCACCCGTTAATGTGCGCGGGTAGGTTTATGGAGATGGTCACCGCCAAATCGGGCCATGGCATTTCGTGGGAAATGGAGAGGGAGCTCGTTCAGTCTGGTTTTTCGCCTGTTCTGTTGCAGAGCTCGAGCGACCATTTCGTGGTATCTTGCAGACCGGTGGGTGCGTGCGTTTTCTCCACTCCTGACCGACTTCGTCCTCGGCATTGGCTCGGCCTGCTAAGAAGATGAGAAGAAAAGGCAGAGATGAGAGGGTTCTCACTCAGGCAATGATCCTTAATGTTTTAAAACACTGCACTATTAAAATAGTTAGCATAATCATACTGATATATTAACATAAGTTTAATTGTATACAAAGTATTCTGATTACATACGCAAAATTAATATGAGTATTCTGATTACACCGCCAAATAGGGTGTAAAATAAAGAGCGTCATCATATTGATATATTAACATAAGTTCAATTGTATACATGGACGCCTGGAAAGTATTCTGATTACATATGCAAAATTAATATGAGTATTCTGATTACACTGCCAAATTGGGTGTAAAATATGGAAGAGCATCATCATACTGATATATTAACATAAGTTTAATTGTATACATGGATGGCTGGAAAGTATTCTGATTACATACGCAAAATTTATATTGCACTATATAACTTTAGAGACTACATAGGAAGGCTTCGGTGAATACATCTAGCAAAATTGTATCACCAACAAAATTACTACCATCATCATATGGGGTAATAAGCATTGTTTGCTGGCACATGTTCAATATCTTAGTTAGTGTAAGTAATATTGCCCTCTTTCTATACTGCTTTTGGATTTTCTTTTCCTGCCGATACAGTGTTTGATTGGCCAACTGAAAAGGGATTTAGAATCCCTTTTGACTGAGCATTTGGTTGCCCAACTGATAAAGGATCTGGTCCCCCTGCTGAAAAAGGATTTGGTTGTCCGCTTGAAAAGGGATTTGCACCTGTTGTTGACAGAGGAGTTGGTTGCCCTGCTGAAGCTTGCATCCATGGTGGCATTGCAAATGAACTACTAGGACTGCTTGAACTTGTACAAAGTAAATGAGGTGATACATACCAAGATGGAACTGTACAAGAGTTATTCATAAGTGATGGAGGTGTTCCAATTTGAGCATAACCTGGAATTTGAATATTTAACATATCTTGAAAAATCCTTCGATTTTCATGATCAGTAACTTACACGCATCCTCTTTTCGTATTCCCTTAATTGATTTGCAAGTTCCCTCTCCCTCTTCTCTTGCTCTTTCCTTTGTTGCTTGTGTGCCTTCTCAATCTCTTTCTGTTGCTCCTTAGCCTGCTTCTCCCTTTCTCTTTCAAGCTTCTCCTGCAATCTTTTTTCTTTTGCTGCAAGTCTAGAACCTTTTTTTTCTTGTGCGCTTCTTTTTTCCGTAACTTTAGTTTTGCTTGTTCCTCCTTTTTTCTTTCCGCATCAACCAATAGCTCCATGTACTCAGGTGCAGTCAAAATCTGTGAATGCCTACTCAGTCTAATAGAACCATCTGATTTGTTTATGATCTCCCTTGGAAGTCGTAGAAAATGGGAAAGTAACGTACCGCGTCCATCTTGGTTTTCAGTCTCTTCAGGGTGTTGAGGTTCATGTGGCAGAACTTCTAAGTTAATTTCATTTTCTTGAGCATCCTCTTGAAATTCGACTTCGTCTTGTTCATCCTCATCTCCAACATCTGCATAGTAATGAATTATTGCTTCTTGTTCTAGTCCTTCAGAAAGGAAGGCGATTTAAGCTTTGATCTTTCAGGCTTTGGATGGTAGCTTGTAACCCAAGTTTTTCATGGCATCCTCTAACCATGTGGCGGGTTAACTTGACTTGGCAAAGACAAATCATTGTTACTTACAAAATCAAGACCCCTCCTTATTGTTGATGATGTTACTTGGGTTTCCAAGAGCACCGTTTAGCTCCACTCCATGTGTCGCAGTACTGCTTCCATATCATCTCTAGAGTCAACATTTTGCATGAATTGAGTTTGTGCACCACCTCTTCACCTTGTCATTTAATTCAGGATTTATTCGTTGAGATAGGCTCAAAATGTTTGTGACAAAGATCAACAACTTCCTCACCTGCATGTCAAATGCCCGGCCGCATGCCATGTCATTTAGGAGAGCATCATAATTCAATGGCCAAATACCGGTTCTTTTGAAACCCTGCAATTATGTTAGATGGTGTCTGTGCCTTTTTAAGGCTCTACTTGCAAGCTCAAGCAATGTCACTCCTTTTCACATCTCGCACATTTGTTCTCTGCCATCCATTTGGACCTCTCGGCTCTAAAATATGTCTTGAAAGGGTGAACACACTCACTTCAAGAGGTTGCAACTTATGACTAGTATGTCTTTGGTAGTGTTATCAAATCAATGCCCAATTTGTTTGCCTCCTCCACGGTTTGTAATGCTACATGGCTGCCATGGCCATCAAATATCAATAGGTGTCTATTATTTGGAGAAACACCACTGCATGAACGTGCAAAATGACATAGCCAATTTAAAAACAATTCCTTTGTCATCCATGCATTTGGATGTGCACCATACATGCTCCAGTTCACAATTTTTAATGTAATTCTTTATCATTTTCTTTCCTTGAACAAATAAAATCCTCGGGATTGACATACCCTTTGCTGCATTGACACAACACAATATAGTGATCCACTCCTCGCTCTTTGGTATTACCTTTGGGACATTACGACCGCCCCTCTTTGCAATTACTCGAACTCCACAATTTCTTCCCACCGCGGTCTCATCACAATTCCATTTTATGAGCGCCGTATGAATAGGTTCCATAGATTTTGGCCAAATTATCATAAAATTTGGTTACTATTATCATAGGCGCAAGTTTAAAGCTCTATCCTGTCAAGTCCTCTCGGTTCGGATCGCAAGGTCCGGATGACGTTTTTGAATCCACCCCACCATGATTTACCAGAAACCCATCTCTCGAAGGGGTTTTGTCTTGTTTCACAAATCGAGCAACATTTGCCTTTATTGCATTAACTCCAAGCCATGACCCATATCAGCGATTTCTTTGCACCATTCAACAATTTCCTCTTCTTCTTCTTGATTAGAACATTGAGGACCCCTCCTCTTTGTGTGGGTGAGACCATTTAGCCAATAGTGTAATGATGTGGGTGGAATGGAATACTTCTTTCTTCTTTGCTCTAACCGAGAACCCATTAAACTCAACATCATCTATCGCCTTTTCCATATCTTCTTTTGTCCAACCTCGGATGACACTAAGCTTCTTTGTTGCAGATGTTCTTTGAACCGAGACAGTGGGTGGGTTTCTACATTCGGTTCATTACCGGTTGGTCTTTGAATTATCCTCTTCATCACTTAAATTATGTGATAATTGTACACCTCTCACTCTTGGCCTCCTTGATCTTCTAAAGAATAACACCTTTTCTCATGGTGTAAATGAAATACCTGATTCACAGCATGAAAGATGATTGTTGGAAAAGAAACTATAAATATACCAAAAATGAATGCTGGAATATGCTAGAATATGAATGATTTTGTTTAATTTTTAGGAATTAATTGACTTGTAGTTTTCATTATGACAATGCTGTATAGTTCAACAATGTTGTATATTGCATTTCAGAATTCACTATATTGTTCGTTAGAAATATGGAAGGGAAAATTTATAATGAAAACATTAACGGCTGGTGGGTGAGCATTCAATGCATGGCGGTAGCCCGGACAACAACTGCCACGGCGAGTGGACAACACTTGGTCCCATGCAATTAATCGACTTTTTCGATATCTTCACTGACGCGGATCGTCCACGTGGCGCTGAGGTGGCAGTGAGGTGGCAGTGCAATGCTGGAGGTCAAGAATTTGGTCCTGCATCCATTGGTGGTGTTTTACTCTATAAATTTTCCCTTCCATATTTCTAACGATTGGTAACAGCTTAGCTCTAAACTCTATAAATTTTCCCTTCCATATTTCTAACGACAATTCAGCAAAGGATTGGTTCCATCAAGTCACATTAGATTTTTTTGAAAAGGATTTGTCGAGAGGATTGGTAACAACTTAGCCAAATACCAGTTCTTTTGAAACCTGCAATTATAGTGTTTTTACTCGCCCAGGCGGCAGTGACGTGGCGCGGTGACTGTGCAAAGATATGGTGCACCACAACCAGGTCCTCTTCCCTAGTTGTTAAAGCTAAGTTGTCGTTAGAAATATGGAAGGCATATATTTACAATGAAAACATTAACGGCTGGTGGGTGAGCATTTGGGGATAGGCCGGTTGTGGTGCAGGGTCCAATAATGGAGACAGTTTTTAAATTGGTCAATATTATCTTATTCATTGATAGAATTTAAAATTTTCCTTCCATATTTCTAACGAGAACTTGACAAAGTACTGTATTTCTATGTATACAATAAAACTTATGCTAATATCACAGTGATGATTGGAAAAAATACTTTTCAACTGGAGAATGAGATATCTGGAAAAAATGAACAATACAGTGAATTCAGAAATGCAATATACAACACTGGTGGACTATAGAACGCTGTTGTGGTCATATTCCGACAGAGTTGTATATTCCAGTAGTGTTGTATTTAAAGTTATGTTTTCAATATAACTTTTGCACATGTAATTAGAATACTTTCCATCTTTCTATGTATACAATAAAACTTATGCCAATATCACAGTGATGATTGGAAAAAATACTTTTCAACTGGAGAATGAGATATCTGGAAAAAATGAACAATACAGTGAATTCAGAAATGCAATATACAACACTGCTGGACTATAGAACTTATTTTGTTGTGGTCATATTCCGACAGAGTTGTATATTCCAGTAGTGTTGTATTTAAAGTTATGTTTTCAATATAAATTTTGCACATGTAACTAGAATACTTTCCATCTTTTTATGTATACAATAAAACTTATGCTAATATCACATTACATCATTGGATGACAGACACGTTCCATGTAGCAATCTTCATTTTAGCATTTATTAAGAGTTCTCAAAAAGCAAAGGTTCTTTATTATTAGCTTTATACGAAATATACTGCACTTGTTACTTGCCAGTTAAATGTATCACTGTCCAGTTGAATATTTCCTTCATCCATAATGGTTTTAGCAGCATTATTGTCCAATCCTTCATCAAAAAAATCTAATGTGACTCGATGGAACCAAGAGGTTGGAATCTCTAATTGAGCAGGCCCTCAATGTGCAGCGAGAAGCGTGTGTCTTTCACAACTCCCTGGATAATGCACTTTCTCTGTATACTGATCATCAATGTGGAAAAGATCAAATCCCTACCATTACATTACAGGTTTCAACTCCTGCCCTTTGTGTGTAAGCAAATGTTTATGTGCAAGGTTTTCTTGCGCTGATCATAGTTCTATGTTTTTTCTAATGGACTCATTGTAAATATCTGACATATAATGGATTGACATAAACGTTGTTGCCTCCAGCCATGTCTTTAAATATTCTAATGCAACTAACATTGAAGTATTTAGAGCCAAAATGATTTAGCACCTTCTACCTACAGCTAGTGCTCCAGGAGAATGTTATTGCAGAGAAGCAATGGAGAAATGTATTAAAATTTTGCTACGTAAAGATGCAAATGAAGAACTTTTATGCCATACTATATCTGTTGCCAAGTGAGTAAAACCGTACTTAGTTAGGGATGCTTTGTGCAAACTTTGTTTAGTGAGTTTTGTGACTCTTAGAGGGGCTTTTAGTTAAAGAGCTATTTCTTCATGGATACATAGCAGTGTATATAAGCTCCATTTTCTCTATAGCTGGAATAATAATAATAACATGTGATATTAGGAGTAAAAAAAAAAATCAAATCTGCACTAACTTATCATGGATAGAGATCTGTTTGTCAGTTGTTTAGTGCCAAAATGATTTAGCACCTTGTACCTACAGCTTGTGCTCCAGGAGAATGTTATTGCAGAGAGGCAATGAAGAAATGTATAAATTTTTGCTAGCTAATAATGGTTTTAGCAGCATTATTGTCCAATCCTTCATCAAAAAAATCTAATGTGACTCGATGGAACCAATCCTTTGCTGAATTGTCGTTAGAAATATGGAAGGGAAAATTTATAGAGTTTAGAGCTAAGCTGTTACCAATCGTTAGAAATATGGAAGGGAAAATTTATAGAGTAAAAACACCACCAATGGATGCAGCACCAAATTCTTGACCTCCAACATTGCACCGCCACCTCACTGCCACCTTCAAATATATGTTTTATCCTAATTTCTCAAAAATTCAGTCTGTAGTTTTTGGTCTCATAGAATGCCATGATGGCAGGATATGCACAAATTAGATTTGTTGAAAAGACTTCATAAACTTTAAAGCAAATGCAATTGGCATATACAACTCTGCTGCAATATGCAAACACTGAAAAAATAAATAGAGGGCTTGAATTATGAAATAGTTTGTAATTCATAAGTGTCTTACCTGAACTGCACTGCTCCTCACTTCTTCAACTTGGAGAGATGAAAACTGCATGAAC
Organism: Taxus wallichiana var. yunnanensis; assembly: GCA_018340775.1. Classification (NCBI taxonomy): domain Eukaryota; kingdom Viridiplantae; phylum Streptophyta; class Pinopsida; order Cupressales; family Taxaceae; genus Taxus; species Taxus wallichiana. The sequence goes on along the minus strand of CM031242.1, from coordinate 964,161,325 downwards.
AAATGGAATTGTAATCCATCCTCCAGCTTTTATTCTATCATCCTAAATTCTGATTGGTTGATGTTAGTTGACATGGATTCACTATGAAAGTTCAATCAAATGGTTGAGATTTATTGGGATTTAATCCAATGGATAATATTTTAGTTGGTCATTTTTATTATTTTATGCAGCTGGTTACACAATTTATTGTTCATATGGTACTGAGTTTTTAAACACTTTGAAAGGTGAGACTGATCATAATTTCATTTATTGTTATGCAGGTGTTTACTTGGATTGAAGACTCTTACATCAAAACTAGTGCATGGGATTTGAGATCTGGGTTGGAAAGTCTTGAGAAATGACTTGTTGAAGTGACTGTAATAGATATGATGTACATACAATGAAAATATTACTTAATGAATAGTTGACTGTATAGACTTGGTTTTTGTACACTTGTATATAAATTAATATATATTTTTAGTTCTATCAATGAATAAGAGAATATTGACCAATTTAAAAACTGTCTTATTCAACATTTCATGCTTCCATGTTTAATTAATAATGATAGGGGAGAAAACAGTTGGGTTGTATTAACTTCACATGTCATTCAAAATATGTTAAAAAAAAGGTGAATGACTTTTCACCTACTATCTCCACTAATGGACCCTGCACCACAACCGGGTCCTCTCCCCTAACTCGACATGTCACCATACTTATTTCCCTGCATATCGACATAGTAATTTCCCTTTTTGAGAGTATACATTTTGGTAAACGTGTATGTGAATCCTCCTGAGCAAAACAAATTCAAAGACAGTGGGCAAAACAAGCTCAAACACAATTTTATGTATTTCGTAACAGAAAGATTCAAAAAAACCACGATTATGTCTCAAACTTCATGCGCCTAGCTCGACCATAGCAGGCAAATACATTTGCAAAGTCTGGCCTCCCATATAAACCCTAGCCTGCAGAGATTTCAAAAACACACACATTTCAAAGAACGGGCATGGCCATCTCTCTCCAGGCAATAAAACCTAATCCTGTAGGCGTGGAGGTACAGGGGAAGCAATACACAATCACCGATGGGCAGGACGACCAGCATTACCAAAAACTGTGTTAGGGTTTCCGGAACAATCAAACGGCTGAGCAGCACGGGATGGTCGTCCATCGCGGAGGAAATTTCAGTCGTTCCTTCACCATCCCCAGTCCAATGCATCTCGCAGTGGAATCGCCTATCGCCGTAGATAAACGGTATAATGTTTCAGAGAACATCAGACAATTGGATTCAATAGGGATGGTGCGAAACTCAGTACTCCATGGCATCGCTGGTATCTGCCAAATATAAATTGCTAATGCCTAAAGTATCTTCGTTGTAAGGCCTCATCCTTGCCATTTGAACACAGGGTTTGGGATATTTTGAAAGAGTTGCTGCAGTGGTGTGCGTTTTTCTGGAACATCAGGTTCTTCAGTGCTAGGTACCTCCTGCTGTTTTGTAATGTTTTTGAGGTTTGTGTTTCGTTGTTTTCCCTGCTAATGTCATTTCAAAAACTTCCTACTTGCTCTCTGCTAGGGTTAAAGAAAGCCAATGCCCAAAAGAGAGAAAATAAATATTTAGTTAGATCTGTATCTTGTCAAAAAACAAATCAGCTTTTTTTTCTTTCTCCTCCAAATCATTTTGGATCCTTTCAAAAAGTGCAAAAGAAGGGTGAATTTATTCTTTGTTTTTCGAAAATCTCTTACATACAAATCTATATTCATGAAGGGACTCATCCTTGCCATTTGACTGCAGGGTTTGTGATAATTAGGAAGGGTTGCTGCAGTGGTGTGGGTTTTAGTAGAGCAGCAGGTTCTTCAATGCCATGTACCTTCTCTGATTTTTTGTATTTTTTCACCGAGGTAAGAGTGTAAAGTTATTTTTCATAGATAATTCCACCTATTCTGCATTAAAGCCAATATATACAATCTACATGTTCTTTTCGATATATAATTCCACCTATTCTGCTAAATGTTTTCCTTTTTCATTTCTTGCCTGTTCCACTATAGGAGATTCTCTTTGGATAGTTCCAAATTCCAAATCTGACATTTCTTGTTTATGGTTGTTAGCATTTTTATTCTTACTGATTTTGTCAATAATGTGGAATGCTACAATAAGAGTTAAAAGAGGGTGTGGGATTGCAATGTGCATGCTTAAATGTAATAACTATAAAAAAATAAGCGTAATTGTAGGCTACTGTCGCTAGTGGTGGCTTCCCCTTGCTGTTGCAGCTTTTATTATTGTTCAAATAATTTAATTTCCATGTGAATGTGTTCACTTTGAATTATTCATCTTCATTGCCGTATTTTGGGGTAGTAAGTACCACCTTGTAAAACTATTGTTTGGCTTGTCTAGAAGAAAATGAGTATAAGATAGGGGATATTTTCAGAAGAATAATGATACTTTGCTGTCAATTATACTTTGTTGTATTATTTGTCAAGGTGCATGGCATACTCCATCGAAGTGGTTATATGATAGCTCTCATATTGCTATGTTAGGCTATTTACTTTCATTGTCTTATTTCTTTGTGAATCCATAAGCATGCCAAGTGGATTCTCTTGATACCCTTAATGGTTTAGTTTTCAGATTCTTTGTTGCATGGCATATTGTAACAGTTAGCTGCCTCCGATAAATTCACTTGTTTTTATACAATCTGCAGTTCAAGAACAGAATTATTGGCTAAATTATAAGAAAGAATGACAACACAATTTTTAGCTAATAGTCACTACCAACATGCAATATTTAATTCAAATTAATAAAAATGGCTAAGTTACTCCTCCAAGAAGATGGTACCTAACAGCAGATTTGTAGAATTTGATAGATTGCAGATTGTTCTTTTTTGTTTTATGCTTTAAATTTCTGTCTTACTTTCAACTTGACCATAGAAGTCTGCCTCCAGTAATGTAGGGAAAACTATATATATTACTTGCCTCTCTAAAAGAACTATAAAGTCTATTTGTAGTTTGTAGCATGTTTGCAGTATGTTCCATATAAAGTGACATATACAGCATGTTTTCCAATTGTATTTGTAGAGCGAATATATAAAACTTTGGTGAGCTTTATATCTTGTAATAGGATCAACTTATGATTTGAAAGCTCTGTTAACTTCTAATAGAGGAAAAGAGAAGGGTTTTAAAATGGATATCTGTAATTAAAAAATATTTCAAGGTGTTTGAATCATAGTAGGAATAATCACCAAATCCAAATACTCGGCAGACCCCCAAAAAAAAAACTTGGCAAAACTTGGCAATATTCGGCCAATACTCGGGAATACTCGGCAACTTAAAAAATACTCAAATTTCTTTAAAAACATAAATTTTAAGCAACACATAGCTACAAAATGTATCAAATGAGCCCATAAAATGTTGGAGAAGTGTTTTCTATTAGATTTGAATACAAATACAATACAAAATCGCATCATCATGCGAATACAACAATCGGCTGATAAGTAATATGAATTTATGATGATTGACATTGAAAAATATCATCATAAATTTCATATCTATGCAAGTTACAATATACAATAAATTACATTTTCCTCTTCCCCAATCTAGAGAAATATTGGGGAGAGGGTCTAGTGCCTCTACTAGTCCCCACACTCGGCTGCGTCTCCACGCTCCTCCTAGAAGGCTGTGAATCTAGCTCAATCCTGGAACTAGATGGTGGTGCTGGTGGCTCCTCTGCAAGAAGATTGCAAGAAGTTGCTTGGTCCAAAAAGGTGCAAAAATGGATTTTATGAAAATAAGAAAAATATTGCCATCAATGCGTAGAGCTTGAGAAAATATGCACTTTTAGAGAAAACGGCACCTGAAACGGAGCCACAGAATGAAAGTTATGGCACATGCAAGTTTTTGCTGCTACATCTTCCCGGACCCTTTCCAAAAATGGCAAATTTTATTCTATGCTTGTGTTTTCTTCACCAAAAATCCAAAAAAGGAAAGAAATGCTGTCTTTGGCGAGTTTTCTGGCGGTTTATTCGTTTTGCATGGTTTTTGGCGAGTTTTTGGCAAGTATTCCAACTATGGTTTGAATCACTTCATCTAGAGGACCCGAATGTGGGGCAGGAGAGGAAAAGGCAGACCAGATTTAAGAATCAATCGGAGATAATCAAGTGAACTCATGAAGACAAACTTCTCTCAACACCAACCATTGTTGCAATGAAGAACTAGCGATTGATGCAGACAGAAAATGAAAAGAAGATTCCAAGTGTGAGTCAGACACCAAGAAAAAGAGGAAGAACTTCAGAAGGGAGAAAAGAGAGAACAATCAAAATGGGTAACATCTCGGGGCACAGTTACAAATGGATGACATAATGAAGAATGGGAGGATGCAAGCCCTTCCACAAGACCAATAAATTACAATATCATGAAATGATATGGGGTCGGGACCCCAAACAAGAAGGGTCTTTTCAAAGGACAGACACAAATTAATAGACCAGAGTGTATTTGAGAATCAAATTAGCTGACTGGAAGATATAAATGATTGGATGAAGATATATGGGGACCATTTGTCACACCTGGATGTCGATACAAGTGGCCAATTGATTGGATTAATTATCATGTGGAGCCTTTAATTTACAGGATGGTTTTGGGCAGGAACTGGCGAGTGTTTTTACTGTGAAGTTGTAAGGAATATGTTAAGATGGTAGTAGATGCATATGCTCCAAAAACTCAATACTGAAGAAAGCATTTTGGATGAGTTGATTATGTTTTTGTATTTTTGCAGGTAACTTTAAAGCAGTTGTGACAAATGATGAAAAGACTAGGGGTATTGACAGTCAAGACTCAAAACACAATCTCAAATTGATTTTAGACAATATATGTGAAATGATTTAGCTCTCTAGGATGCTCAGCCTAGATCAGGTAGATTCGCTTGGTATAATGGAAGGAAATAAAATTTGCAGCAACTGTAGAGAGGACTCAAGTGAAATGGTTTCAGACAATCTATGTGAAATGATTTAGCTCTCGAGGATGCTCAGCCTAAATCAGGCAGATTTGCTTGGTATAATGGAAGTAAATAAAATTTGCAGCAATTGTAGAGAGGACTTATAGATTTGTATTATCTCTGCATTGGCTGATGAAAGAGTGGCTTATTGAATAACAATTAATAAAGACATGAAGAACAGACTATGCCCTGCTAACCATCATAATTAAACCAGACTCTGCCCTGGTCATCTAAGGCCCCAAAATATATAAACTGGCCCAGAGGCTGAAGTACATAAATAAGTAAAAGTTTGGCAATATCCTCACCACGAATAAAAATTTACAAGAGAAGCTCAAAAGGGTAAATGGGGGAATGAAAGTAGAGGACCTTTTCTTTCTCTATGAAAAAGAAGAATTTCTTTTGGAGAAACATGGGTAACTGAAGGAGACGCAAATACTTGATTTTTCCACCAAGCCACCCTCTAGGAGACATACTAATTGTAAAAAACAACATCTTCTCCTTCAAAGGATTAAATCTTACTGAGTTAGAATATATACATAATGAAGCAGTAGATATTATTCTGAACACGAGTTTCTCCTGCACATTCCTGAGGTGTTGCTGGTTTCTATCACAACTAAAGAAGCATTCAAGCAAGGGATGTGCTCTTTAAAATGAAAAAGAAATGCTCTAGGTTGCGACGGTTTTCCCTTGGCTCATTCCAAACTACTAGAATTTTATGGAAAAGAATAAGAATATTGTTGGAACCATCAAGAATATCAAAGAAGATCTTGTTGGATATGAACTTCACACTCCAAGCAGTTATCCACATGACACACCTGGAAACATTTAAAGACTATGGGCCACTTTTTCTTGTGCACCACTGTAAATTATTCCCAAGATAAATAGAAAATTTTCTGAAACCTTTCCTTTCCCGTCTCATCTCATTGGAGCAAGGAAGATTTATTCCTAGATGTAGTTGTGGTACATGAGTTGCATCATTCAGCCAGACAAAGTAAGGGGAGGTATTGTTAATCAAAACATTTGTAGCTGTCAAAAATGCAAGGAAGATGTCTAGCTTGAAAATAACTACAAACATTGAAGCCCAAACAACAGTATGAATTTCAAGACATTTACTTTTTTATATTAAATTTAAAACACTAAAAATTGGGGATATGACCTTCAAGTCCTATGACCCTGGAGGTATGTAACAAAACCAAAATCTAGGGGATGCTGCTTAAAATCATGTCATACACCATGAGACAAATGAAATGCACAAGAATGATTGCATAAATGATTCAGATAAATTACCTTGACAAAATATAAGAGATGCAAGTCCAATGATACATTGCACTTCATCAAACAAATAAAGCGCACTCAGATAAAATATCTGTATAAAAGGGGAAGGCTAGAATAATAGGCAGTGTAGAAATTAAATAAAATGTGCACATGTACGGTTGATCTCATTCATTCATTTCGAAGAAAATAAAATAATATGTAGAGAATGAAGAAAAAAAGGAATACTATTAAGATGGAGAGGAAATAAGCTTCAGAAGTTGCAGCAGATATGATAAAGCTCTTAAGTATACTGCTCATCTTGCAGTGATCAAAACACTGACATGCTATTGAATCAGTGTTAAACGGGTGATCTATGCACGTATATGTTTACAGAAGCTGGTGATTGTTTTCTGGGTCAGTTTCTTATGCTTATTCCTCGATCTGAACAAGACTATTCGTTAATTTCTTGTTAACATTGCATTAAAACGCTAGTAAAGAAGGTTGCTCTGCTGTTTATAAATGATACTCGCCGCCAGGTTCTCTGGCCATGATATTCACAAAATGCTAGCACTGCCTCTCAAATGTAGCCACACACTGTTGTCAACCAAAGGCCATTCTACTCTGAACAAACTGCTCATGTATATTCTGTTTTGACATAGGATCAGTTGACTACAAAACTTGTCTTATTGTCTGCTTTAGTAATGGTTTGGGACTCACGGATTTCTGAAAAACCTTATAACAATTCTCACGGTAACATGTAAATCCAGTAGCTTTTTTTCCCATAGAAAACATTACAATAATTTCATAGCTTCTGTGCAGAGGGAGACTTAATTATTGATAGACAATGAAAACATATCTCGTTGAGGATTTTTTTAACTGTTTTAACTTTTGGATGCTCCATTCGATTGTAGGATTTTTCCAACCAGTTTGCATACATTTTGGGGTAATAATCTTAATCTGACATTTTGTCAAACAACTATATATTCCTCTTCGATGAAATTAGGCAACTCAACTGTGCCAGCGGCAAAATTAGGCAAAGTCAGCCGTACCTTCATCACAGTTAAGTATCATTAATTGATCTACCAAAAGGGACAGTCTTATTAATGGAGAATGTGGATTCACACAGAGCCCATAAAGCTTTGATTCTTCCTTGATACAAGGGAATATGTTGAAAGTAGCATAACACGCGGAATGTGTGCCAATAAGAGCCTAATTTGGAACAATAATCAATAAACACGGATTGAAATATATGAGCACCATAACAATTAACTAGTCCCATACAAATCAAGTGTCTAGAGTATGCACACACACATGAAAGTGAGCCCTAATATGACATACACTTTTGGTGAGGTATTAGTTATTGGTTGTAAAATTGCAAGTTTTTAAGATATTTCTTTATGTGTTGGTCATTGGTCTAGATTAAACTCTTATTGGCACGTTTCCTTGTTTGTGATCGCTTTTGGTCATGTTCCAGGGGCAGTCAAAACATAATTCTGTGTCCCACTAGGAGGCCATGTTTCCTTGTTTCTGATCATTTCATGTCATGTTCCAAGGACAGTCAAAACATAATACTATCCTCCCATTAGGAGGCCAAAACATATTTAAAATTGACTGCTAAATAAATCATAAAAATACTTAACAAATGTTAAAAGTTTTTGAAAAAATTGGATGCAATGTATCTTTGTATATAAGCTAATAAAAATATATGTTCGTTCATTTTAGACATCTAAATTCAAGTTTTGTGGTGGCTAAATATTTTGTTGATGTTTTCAAAATCACAAAAAGTGGGACACAGGATTATGCTTTAATGATTGATCCTCCCTTCTCTCTTCCCCATGTTTTTCTTGATGTTCTACGTTTTCCCAATAAACCGTAACTTTGCAGTTCTAGGGCATTTCCTTGTGTGGGCCCTTCCAGCCTTTTAAGTTTTTTTTTTTGGGTCCCTTGGGGTTTTTGGGCATTCTTTGATAATTTTCCCATCTATTGTGTGTCGGTGTGCACACCAACAGAGTCCTAGTTTCAATTCAAGAACCCTATGCATTTGAAACGTAAAAGATATGAATGGGTGATAAACAAAAAGAATCCACATGCCAAAAACAATTACAAGCATTTAGGACAGACAATCAAGCATTTAAGGAATTTTGAATAGCATCAAGTATTTATGTGCTCGTGCTAAGAGCTGGTGCATTTGGTTGAATGCACCAATGACCTGCCTAAAACACCAATGACTTACCTAAAATGCCCCCAAAATGTGTTAAATAATAGTTGGCATGTTTTTTTAGTCAACAAAAAATGTCTCAATTGTTGAAGGCAAAGCCATTCCTTTATAATGTTGCATCAAGCATTCATCATAGCATTGATGGTGATAACGGTTAGATACTTGTGTGAAAATGGACTTTTGGATGGACATTCCATTATGCTCGACATGTTTGGTATCAAAGATTGTACAACTCTAAGGGGCTTCTTAATAATGGATAACATAGACCTGAAAAATATTCCTTTTAATTATACCTTTGGAAGGTCTTGCTTCTCTATTACGTTTTCAAATGAGATCTGTTTTATAGAGGTCTATGCAAAATTATGGAAAAATGAATTTTTGGAGCCATAGTGCTGATGAACATGATTGTAAAAGCAGATTTTTCCTAGCTAACAGTTGCTAGATCCGTACACTAATAGTCCCATGTGGTTGCAGTAACAATGATGGTGAAGGTTTTCTATTCATGCTGATTTTTTATGAGTTATGTTCATCTCATTATTTGGAACTATTCTACATTGTTTGTTTTTGATAAATCCAGATTTCTAACAAATCAAATATTCCTCTAAAAGCCCTTATCTTATTATATTATGAATATTATTTAATGTAATTAAGTGTTGTTTTCCTCTTCTAAATCCATGTAGGTATACTTAGAATGTTTACAGACAGATGTATTGCATTATTGATGTAAAATAATTTTGAAATATATGTAACTGCAAAAGCCAATATAGTTATGAGGCCGGTAATGCCAAAACCGAGTCCATCATTGTGATTTTTTAAACACGCATTTCAACAATTCCTAAGCAACAAGTTCTGAGGAGTTCTTGAATTTTAAGATGTTATTACAGAAAAGAATGGAAGATTAGTATCTTCTGGAGTCCCACAAAGAATATTGGCCCCTTTCCTCCTGATAATCACAGGGAACTATAATTGCTTTGACAAAACTAGTCTCAGCTGAGTGTTCTTCGGATTCAGTTGTAGAGACATGTCTATTGGCCAAATCGGCATATTCAATACTAATCTCTTCTGAAACATCTCTAAATGTAGTTGCATTGTTCCCATTCTCATATTTTATAGCTTCCTTAATCTCCATCACCACCTCACTTACAGTGGGCCTACATGATGGCTCCTCTGCGATACATCTCCTGGCTAATTTGGCTATGGTGCTTACAGATTTCAAGTCACAGTTGTTAACCAGCCTCTTGTCCAGTACTTCTAGTACTTGGACATCATCTTCAAACTGCTCCGCATATGGTGTGACCTGTTGAGCCAAACACAGTGCCAAATTTTTTTATTACTTCTAATGATTTGTCAAGACCATGGAAGATATTTAAGATTTCTTACCCATCTAACAAGGTCAACTTTCTCTTCAGAAAGTCTAAAATCAACCGGTCGCCTGCCACACATGATTTCTAACAAAACCACCCCGAAACTATACACATCACTCTTCTCCGTCAACATATGAGTACTAAAATACCTGGCAAACAATATCAATAAATACTAGAAATAAAGGAAGCATAGTATGTCAACAACATCAAGAATGGAAAGAGATATTTACTTGGGGTCTAAATATCCTGCAGTTCCTCTCACAGCAGTAAAGACATCAGAAGCCTCCTCATCCATTGCTACTCTTGAAAGTCCAAAATCTGCTAATTTTCCGTTGAACTTTTTGTCCAGTAGGATGTTGGCTGTTTTCACATCTCTGTGGATAATTTTTGGCGAACAACCTAGGTGCAGGTACTCCAGTCCTTACAAAACATCACCAGTTGAATAAGATGAAGGATATCGATCCTTAAATGCATTATAAAATTCAGCCCTGGGAAAGAAAGATACCTTGTGCTGCATCCAATACTACTTTAAGTCTGGTTTTCCAATCTAGTTCTGGATATTTCAATGGATTACTGCCTGCAAAAAGAAAGTAATAATCACATACGGTTTGGTTACTTGGCTTTCTGCTGTGAATGCACAACACGAGAGGAACATTTCAAGTAGAAATTTACCGTAAAGGTGATCATTTAGGGATCCTCCAGGCATGTACTCGTATACAAGCATAAGGTCTCTTGATTCATTGCAATAGCCTAGCAATGACACCAAATTCCTATGATGGACTCTGGACAGAAGATCAATCTATTCATCAAGTGAAGTTTAGCTTTCTTCCTTATCAGTGCAGCATAGAAAACTTCTCAAAAGCAAAACATGGAAAGGGAATTTACTAAATTTAGCATTACCTCGTTTAAGAACTGTGCAACTCCCTGTTTTGAGAATAAGGAGAGCACTTTGACGGCTATTTGCTTTTCATCCTGCAGTTTACCCCAGAAAACCAATCCAAAGCCGCCTTGTCCAATGTTATGGCTAAAATTTTCTGTACATAACTTCATCTCATCTAGAGAAAAAGAACGAGATTTTGATGGATTTGGCACCATAATGATTGAATAATAATCTGCAATAAGCTAGATTCAGGTATGCGTAAGACATCCAACATTGTGGGAACATCCAATGTGGATTACATACTAAAATACCAGATAGGTAGCATTTCATTTGTACCTGGAATTCTACTTGCAGTGTCTTTCTCGAATTTCTTCTTCCGGTGAATTAGAGTAATAACTACAAAAGCTAAACCCATTATCACTAATCCGCTTGCGACCACTCCAAGGATAACTCTGACTTTGGTCCCCTTTGAGTGGGAAGAACTGAGACATTCTCCCTTATTCATACAAAGGTAGAAGTTGCCACTGTATCTGCGCCATAGCAACAGAAGATTGGAAAACATGTAGTGGGATTTTTAATTCAGCAATTGGTATAGTATAATTGAAATGTGGTGTCGAGAAAGGAATTTCAAATAAATTTGAAAATACCTGATTTCTAATGAGGAGTGATCTAATAGTTGTTGAGGAATTACACCGCTGAAATTATTGTTCTCTATAACTCTGGGACACAATCACAAATGAGCCGATAAACATTGTTTACAGATGTTAGTTATGGTTTTAAGAGGCAACTGTTGAATCTGAGTAAGAGCTGACGGTTTTAGAAATAAGACTCACAACTCTTTAAGATTATGTAGTTCAGATAGCCAGTCTGGAACTCTGCCACTTAACCTGTTGTTCTGTAGGTACCTGCATAGCCCAGTTGTGAATCTTGGTTTGTGTTATTGTTAATTTTCCAAACACTAATTTCTCCTGCTTTAGTAAACGTTACATATCAAGGGCAATGATGTTGACAGGACAAAACGTACAGTGTCTCCAACTTGGATAAGTTAGACAAATTTGGCAAGGCTCCAGTCAAATGGTTGTTATCAAGCGACCTGATCATATATACCACAAAGAATAAATTAATACTATATTAAGTGTAATTTCTACAAGCAAGCAATGTATTGTGATAGATTCTTGACCATGATAGTCATTTCAATTTTGTTAAGTCAATTTCATAACTGTGAACTTTTATGAAGAGCTATATCTTGGACAACGTATGACATACAGCTATCAAATTGAAGGTTAAATTTGACAGTCAAGCATGACAAATTATAATAACCATACTTTAGAGTCTAGATCACAGATAACTGCAAATTCATTTCTGCACATAGTGAGTGTTGAGAATATATAATTGAATAATATAGAAAAATTAAAAGGCTGATCATTTTAGTGCCTGTACAATCCCTCGATGGTTCAATTAGTGTGTGTTATAAACTAAATAACACACTCATGAACTGTAATAATGTGCTTTATTGAATTAATTTATAATTTTTTTGTCGAAATTGATTACAGAATCTAAGGCTTACATGTGAATGACTTCGGTCAACTGTGTAAGAGCTGCTGGTATTGATCCTGTCAGATTCCTTCTTGACAGATTGCTGAACACAAACAATTAATACTAAAATTAAGTCTTCTCACGATTTTACTTGCACGAAAAGAGAATTGTACTGAATAGTTTGGATTAAGCTTACATTTGGAGACCCTTACACTGGAAAAAATGTTAGTACACTGGATTCCTTCCCAAGGTATAATGAAGCAAGGATCCGAAATCCAATTTTCAATATTAAATCTTTGTCTTACAACGGCCAAAGCCTGAGCTGCAAGATAGATAATTAAACATATATAATTAAACGATTTCAAAAGGGTTTAAATTACAATTGCACTATTTCAAAATATTGTCAAATATATGGAAAAAAAAGAAGCAAATTGGGAGTTTGCTGACCGTCCATGGATGAGGTTGCAGGTTGCGTGGGAAGCAACTGATAATGCTCAAGAGCATTGATTATAGGGCCGCGAGTAGAGCTAGAGGCCCTATTCAGTGTAAAGGATAACTGTGGTGTTTCAGATGAGAACGCTATTTCTTTGGCATAAAAACCTCTCTGGAGACTAATATTAGCAAGGCTGATTTTATTATTGATCAAAATGTCAAAAATTCTGTTATCAGACACATTAAGCTTTTCAATCTCTGCAAAATACAATAGCAGAAGGAAAGATTTGGTCATCTGTGGTATGGGATATTGTGGCAGGGAGATATTCATGCTGTAGTTGGTGACCGCTGCTGTTTGCATGACAACGGGCGGAGGAAGGTTTATGGTGTTGTTTGTGAAAATTGTCTCCACCAAGCTTATATTCTGTGCTCCTTCAATTGAAAAAAGATCCCACAGGCGGTCAAAGCTGTCATGGGGATACCTGATGACTGATCAGAGTAAGAAACAAATTCATAAAGGGAAAACATAACCTTCTTTGAAGGAGTGAAATACGTTCAGTAATCACCTGACCCTGGTTTGTGCACCAATGTTTTTTCTTCCCAACAATCGCAAGATTTGTCCGGGCTTAAGCACATCATACATGCCTTTTTCAAGGGTTCTGAGCTCTATAGCAGACAAAAATAGATTGTCTAATTCTGTGATTCTAATCAAGCAAATATATACCACTTCACCAGAACTAAGCAGCACCCTCTCACCCCTTGGAACTCCAAGCTGTTCTACAGTATCAAACCGTATCTCCTTGGAGGACAACATATCAACGGTCTCCACAGAGAAATCGAAGCGAGGAATTTGTTGCAGTCCATTGAAAGTTCCGCCATTAAACCATAGTCTCAACAGGTGTGGGACGTTGGGGGTGAGAGGTAATCGAAAGCAAGATTTGTTTTTGGGTTTGGGGAAAACTCGTGCGGTTTGCAAATAAAATGGTAAATTAGGGTTATTTATGTCCACTTTAAGGCCACTGCTTAGTATGTAATTATCATCTGTAACCCATGTAATATTGGTTTCAGGATCCGTGCGATTTGAACTTCCACCACAGTTAATGCTCAGAAATCCTGCTACCCAAGATACCCAAAAAACAAAAAATAAAAGGATCTTTTCAATAACAGTCGAATAAACAGAGTATTGGGGAAAGTTAAAGAATACAGGAGTAGCAGCAGAACCTGGTTGAGCGACAATAAAAGATAGGTGCCATAAGAGGATGAGAATCAGCACGCCCACAAATTTGTCGCAGAGAAGTTGCATTATTGTTATGCTCATACGTAAACAACATCAGTCAGGAAACATAAACCTCCTTTTATTTGTATCTTGCACACAGATGCATCAAACAAAAAAACGAGTTGAATTATTTAATGACGTTCGAAAATGCATTTGGCTTTTCCGAACTGCCATTGATTTGAACCTCTCGTAAGCCTCCGCAGCTGATGCAATCCAATTTCTTCCATGGAGTTTGATTGCTTTAGATAAAATTCAACCACGAAGGTCCACCTCTCTTCTGTTCGAGTCTCTGTGGGGATGGTGTAATTGTTTTCCTTGGTCAAACGGCTGAAGTATATCTTAGTTTTTATTTACACAGTCCAGACTCGAAATGATTGAGCCAATTTTTTTTAGTGTCAAATGGTGGATACAGCCACCGCCTTAGATACCGGGATTTTGGAAACCCCACAAGAAGGATAAAGTCGTACTCGTGCGTTTTTACAATTTTTTTTTAAGGAAAAAAACATTGAACAGTTTTTAACATCTATCCCCCATGCGATGGGAATGAATTATCCTGCTATCATGCTATGTATATACTAAACTACTTCATACAATTCCGAGACGACAACAACATTACTAATCACTATTATTAACATCAGCATTTATGGGTGATAGGCACAAGTTTATTGGTATAATGTTAATAAAAATTGAATTACATTTGTATAGTTATATTAATTTCAAAATATTATTATTAATTTAATATAATTAAAATAATATAGTTTGATTGTTTTTTATTTATATTCCTAACTATGATCACATAATTTTATTAGAACTTGGTCAAACTAAGTATCCACCTTACCATGTTTTTGGTTACCATACTAGATTTTCCCTAATCAAAAACAAATCTCTTAATATATTACTCAACAAATTGTTCCATATCACTCCTTTAGTATTTTGATTTAAAAATAATAGAAACACAAATTGCCAAACATTGATGGAAAAGGTTGAAAAAGGATTTTTAACTAATATAAAAACAAATGATAAAGTATGTTTTATAAATGCCACGATAACAAAATATTTCATCATTTTCACTTCATCTAAATTAAAATCTATATGTTGTCTTATTTTCATTACTATTTATATTTATATGCATGATTATTAAATATTTTTCTATATTTATATGATATTTTGATGTAGAGGAAACATATTAGGCAGCGAATATTTTAATGCATTAATTGTTAATAGAATTGTCACGTTAATTCTAAGAATATATATATTAACTCATGAGTAACATGAATTAAAATAAATATTGTATAAGCCATATGTTGATGGATTTACATTTTTCTCATATAATTTTATAAGATAAAATCTTATGGAAGGAGGTTGGGCTCTACTCGATGCAAGAGCATCTCTCCTTGGGACACATTTTGGGTTTTCAAGTCGATTTTGGTTTGCAAAGTGACTTAGGAGGTCCTAGAGGTCATATAAGGGTCATTAAATGTTATGCCATGTTGTGTAGTTGGGTCAGGGTTTCAAAATTCAAAGAATGTTTTTCTCTCCAAAAAGTGACAATTTGAAATTTGAGCCATCTTGAGATTGTTGAGTGAATATAATGATCTAGTCATGTGATGTAAGACTCCTAAAGGATAAAAGGAGCAAAAATGATGTATGTAAAGGGGTAAAATGTCTTTTCTATATTGGAGGGTCATGACATGAAGGTAAAAAGTTAGTTAGGGTTCTAAAAGTTATGAAAAGGAGAGGATTAGTTTGAAGGAAGTTAGTTAGGAAAAGCAAGCGAGTATTCTATGTGAAGAAGAGGAAACTAAGACTTGGTTTGTAACCATTTTTGCAGGATTAATGAAAGAAGGCTCGGTTTCCTTATATAAGACTGTTTTGTTTGAAATTTCCATTAATTTCCCTTGCAAGCAATATGTAGGTTGAGATTTCTTTGTATCATTTGCATGATGAGACAATGAATGCATTATTACAAGAATATTAATGTCTAGAAATAGGGTAAATGAACTCGTGTGTGGTGAAGAGAACATTAGTTGTTTGACACATTGTTTTAAGGTACTATACATTTGATGAGTGCATTGATTTCCTTTGTAAATCTTGGAATTATTAAGTTTTATTGACAATAATAACATGATGCTAGTAAGAATGCAGACTTGTGAGTGAAAATATAGGATTTGATTATGTGTATTTGTGGTTATTTTGCTTGGAACTCTGTTTAGAACCTTGTGGCATGGTAGTTCTTGACACAATGGACCAAAAGACATATTTAGAATGCGTTTAGGGAATAGGCTTGAAGTTTTGAGTAAGAATGGTTTGGTAAACTATCTTAGACCTTAGATAATCTTTCATGGTACCTCACGGTGGAAGGACAAAGTTTTGGTTAGCATACCCTTGAAATGTTAGGAAATAAGGGATAAAATATGCGGAATAATTCTTCAGAATCGCAACAGAGAAACTAATATGCAAAAATTATTACAGATCTCAAATAAAAGTGCAGAATAAAATAACACAACACAAAGAGACAAGATTTAACGTGGTTCACCCAATTTGGGCTATGTCCACAAAGAATCACTTGCTCAAATTTTATTACAAGCCACCTCTCGCATACAATACTCGATCCGTTTGGAGCTATACTCAACAAACTCTTTAGAATTCACAAACCGAATTCAAAACATATCTACAATGTTTTTCATTCATCTATCATATGCATAAAACCATATAAATAAACAACTGCTTTCAGTTTTACAAAACAGTGGGTATCAAAACCATGGGCAAAAACCGTCCCATAAATCTATGGGTCAAAAATCTCGTGCATATGAGAAGAGCACGTTTCCGATATGTCGAGCGCTTTTTTTGAGGCCAAAAAAATTTACGCCCAAAAACAAATTTGGGGCTACGCCCGAACCCCAGCGAGGATACATGAAAAGTGTACGAGTCTTCAACACTTTCACACATGAAAACAGGCTCCATAACCTAACATGAAAGTCTAGAAAACCAAGTTTGAGGGCCAAAGTAAGAGGTTATTAAGGTTTATACGCAATTAGATGGATGTAAGGAGCCTACTGTCAAAGTTGTTAGCTTTTGCAAGGTTGTACAATCCTATAGAAGATGATTGTAGGATTTGAAAACTACTTCTTGGAGTTTTATAAGCATTTGGAAGTTTGAACAATCTAAACCCTTGTTGAGGGCAGAGAAAGGAGGTATAAGGTTATATTAGCGGTTGAAAGGTTGGAGAAGCCTTGATGTCATCATGAACAACTTGGAAATGTTGGCACAAGCCTTGGAATCAAGTTTGGAAGTTTTTATAATGGTTTTAGCTTATCCGGGTTGACACAAAACCCTCACCACGGTTTAAGAGCGTTTTCTAGTTTGGAAGGCTTAGAGACAATTTTAGAAGTTGAAACTTGCAAGAGACAAGCTAGAAGGAGTGTACTCACAGATAAGAAGAGGTAAATGCTTTAAAATCTAATCTCAGTAAGATACCCATAACAATTACCTTCATAGAGGATTGTCACGGTCTTAGAAGTTTAATTGAAGCATTAAGGTTTAAAGGGTCTAAGCTTGAAATCAATATTTGAAAATTTGTACATAGTAGCTACACGGTGTAAGGAAGGATATTTTGAAGGAGTCGTGGTTTAAAGAAGTTTTAAGAAACCCCAGTTTGTATCAGAATTGTGACATACATGTACATGTTGATTGTGGAGCTAAGGAGAAAATTTGGCTTGTGTGATTGAAGAGTTTAGTAAGTGCATGTGACCCTCAAACTTTGTGAATAGATTATTGAGTGAAAAGGGTACTCTAATCATTCATTAATTTCTTACAGTTAGTGCTACATTCAAGTAAGTCACATGCCTAAGTTTTTTTGGGTCCCTTGGGGTTTTTGGGCTTTTTTGACAGTTTTCCCATCTATTGTGTGTTGGTGTGCACACCAACAAAGTCCTAGTTTCAATTCAAGAACACTACACGTTTGAAACGTAAAGGATATGAATGGGTGATAAATGAAAAAATCCACGTGCCAAAAACAATTACAAGCATTTAAGGAATTTTGAATAGCATCAAGTATTTATGTGCTCGTGTAAAGAGCTGGTGCATTTGGTTGAATGCACCAGTGACTTGCCTAAAACGCCCAAAAATGTGTTAAATAATAGTTGGCATGTTTTTTTAGTCAACAAAAAATGTCTCAGTTGTTAAAGCCATTCCTTTATAATTTTACATCAAGCATTCATCATAGCATTGGCAGTGATAACAGTTAGATTCTTGTGTGAAAATGGACTTTTGGATGGACAATTCATTATACTTGACATGTTGGGTATCAAAGATTGTACAACAAAAAGGGGCTTGATAATAGTAGAGTGATAACATAGGCCTGAAAATATTCCTTTTTTATTGTATCTTTGAAAGGTCTTGCTTCTCTATTACGGTTTCAAACGAGATCTGTTTTATAGAGATCAATGCAAAATTATGGAAAAATGAATGAACTTTTTAGGGCCATAGAGCTGATGAACATGATTGTAAAAGCAGATATTTCCTAGCTAACAGTTGTGAGATCTGTACACTAAAAGTCCCATAAGGGTGAAGGTTTTCTATTCGTGCTGATTCTTATGAGTTCTGTTCATCTCATTATTTGGAACTACTCTACATTGTTTGTTTTTGACAATTCCAGATTTGTAACAAATCAAATGTTCCTCTAAGAACCCCTTATCTTAATATATAATGACTATTTTTTAATGCATTAAGTGTTGTTTTCCTCTTCTAAATCCATGTAGTTATAATTAGAATGTTTACAAATATATGTATTGCATTATTGATGTAAAATAATTTTTAAATATATGTAACTGCAAAAAGCCAATATAGTTATGAGGCCTGTAGTGTCAAAAGCGAGTCCATTATTGTGATTTTTAAACATGCCTTTCAACAATTTCTAAGCAACAAGATCCGAGGAGGTCTTGAATTTTAAGATGTTATTACAGAAAAGAATGGAAGATTAGTATCTTCTTGAGTCCCACAAAGAATATTGGCCCCTTTCCTCCTGATCATGATGATGATCAGGGAACTATAATTGCTTGACAAAACTAGTTTCAGCTGAGTGTTCTTCGGATTCAGTTGTAGAGACATGTCTATTGGCTGAATCGGTATATTAAATACTAATCTCTTCTGAAACATCTCTAAATGTAGTTGCATTGTTCCCATTCTCATATTTTATAGCTTCCTTAATCTCCATCACCACCTCACTTACAGTGGGCCTACATGATGGCTCCTCTGTGATACATCTCCTGGCTAATTTGGCTATGGTGCTTACAGATTTCAAGTCACAGTTGTTAACCAGCCTCTTGTCCAGTACTTCTAGTACTTGGACATCATCTTCAAACTGCTCCGCATATGGTGTGACCTGTTGAGCCAAACACAGTGCCAAATTTTTTTATTACTTCTAATGATTTGTCAAGACCATGGAAGATATTTAAGATTTCTTACCCATCTAACGAGGTCAACTTTCTCTTCAGAAAGTCTAAAATCAACAGGTCGCCTGCCACACATGATTTCTAACAAAACCACCCCGAAACTATACACATCACTCTTCTCCGTCAACATATGAGTGCTAAAATACCTGTCACAAACAATATCGATAAATAATAGAAATGAAGGAAGCATAGTATGTCAAAAACATGAAGAATGGAAAGAGAGATTTACTTGGGGTCTAAATATCCAGCAGTTCCTCTCACAGCAGTAAAGACATCAGAAGCCTCCTCATCCATTGCTACTCTTGAAAGTCCAAAATCTGCTAGTTTTCCGTTCAACTGTTTGTCGAGTAGGATGTTGGCTGTTTTCACATCTCTGTGGATAATTTTTGGCGTACAACCTAGGTGCAGGTACTCCAGTCCTTACAAAACATCACCAGTTGAATAAGATGAAGGATATCGATCCTTAAATGTATTATAAATTTCAACCCTGGGAAAGAAAGATACCTTGTGCTGCATCCAATACTACTTTAAGTCTGGTTTTCCAATCTAGTTCTGGATATTTCACTGGATTACTGCCTGCAAAAACAAAGTAATAATCACATATGGTTTGGTTACTTGGCTTTCTGCTGTGAATGCACAAACGTGAGAGGAACATTTCAAGTAGAAATTTACCGTAAAGGTGATGATTTAGGGATCCTCCAGGCATGTACTCATATATAAGCATGAGGTCTCTTGATTCATTGCAATAGCCTAGCAATGACACCAAATTCCTATGATGGACTCTGGACAGAAGATCAATCTATTCATCACATGAAGTTTAGCTTTCTTCCTTATCAGTGCAGCATAGAAAACTTCTCAAAAGCAAAACATGGAAAGGGAATTTACTAAAATTAGAGCATTACCTCGTTTAAAAACTGTGCAACTCCCTGTTTTGAGAATAAGGAGAGCACTTTGACGGCTATTTGCTTTTCATCCTGCAGTTTACCCCAGAAAACCAATCCAAAGCCGCCTTGTCCAATGTTATGGCTAAAATTTTCTGTGGATAACTTCATCTCATCTAAAGAAAAAGAACGAGATTTTGATGGATTTGGCACCATAACGATTGAATAATAATCTGCAATAAGCTAGATCCAGCCATGTGTAAGATATCCAACATTGTGGGAACATCCATTGTGGATTACATACTAAAATACCAGATAGGAAAGTATTTCATTTGTACCTGGAATTCTACTTGCAGTGTCTTTCTTGAATTTCTTCTTCCAGTGAATTAGAGTAATAACTACAAAAGCTAAACCCATTATCACTAATCCGCTTGTGACCACTCCAAGGATAATTCTGACTTTGGTCCCCTTTGAGTGGGAAGAACTGAGACATTCTCCCTTATTCATACAAAGGTAGAAGTTGCCACTGTATCTGCGCCATAGCAACAGAAGATTGGAAAACATGTAGTGGGATTTTTAATTCAGCAATTGGTATAGTATAATTGAAATGTGGTGTCGAGAAAGGAATTTCAAATAAAATTGAAAATACCTGATTTCTAATGAGGAGTGATCTAATAGTTGTTGAGGAATTACACCGCTGAAATTATTGTTCATTATAACTCTGGGACAATCACAAATGAGCCGATAAACATTGTTTACAGATGTTAGTTACAGTTTTAAGAGGGACTGTTGAATCTGAATAAGAGCTGACCATTTTAGAAATAAGACTCACAACTCTTTAAGATTATGTAGTTCAGATAGCCAGTCTGGAACTCTGCCACTTAACCTGTTGTTCTGTAGGTACCTGCATAGCCCAGTTGTGAATCTTGGTTTGTGTTATTGTTAATTTTCCAAACACTAATTTCTCCTGCTTTAGTAAACGTTACATATCAAGAGCAATGATTTTGAAAAGACAAAACGTACAGTGTCTCCAACTTGGATAAGTTAGACAAGTTTGGCAAGGCTCCAGTCAGATGGTTGTTATTAAGCGACCTGATCATATATACCACAAAGAATAAATTAATACCATCTTAAGTGTAATTTGTACAAGCAAGCAATGTATTCTGATAAATTCTAGATCATGATAGTCAATTCAATTTTGTTAAGTCAATTTCATAACTGTGAAATTTTATGAAGGGCTATATCTTAGACAACGTATGACAAACAGCCATCAAATCGGGGTTAAATTTGACAGTCAAGCCTGACATATTATAAATAAACATACTTAAATACTTTAGAGTATAGATCACAGATAACTGCAATTCATTTCTGCACATAGTAAGTCTTGACATTTCAGATGTTGAGAATATTATAATTGAGTAATGTAGATAAATTAAAAGCCTGATCATTTTAGTGCATGTACAATCCCTCGACGGTTCAATTTGTTTGTGTTATAAGCCAAATAACACACTCATGAACTGTAATAATGTGCTTGATTGAATTAGTTTATAATTTTTTTGTTGAAATTGAATACAGAATCTGAGGCTTACATGTGAATGACTTCGGTCAACTGCGTAAGAGCTGCTGGTATTGATCCTGTCAGATTCCTTCTTGACAGATTGCTGAACACAAACAATTAATACTAAAATGAAGTCTTCTCACTATTTTACTTGTTCGATAAGAGAATTGTACTTAATAGTTTGGATTAAGCTTACATTTTGGAGACCCTTACACTGGAAGAAATGTTAGTACACTGGATTCCTTCCCAAGGTATGATGAAGCAAGGATCCGAAATCCAATTTTCAATATTAAATCTTTGTCTTACAACGGCCAAAGCCTGAGCTGCAAGATAGATAATTAAACATATATAATTAAACGATTTCAGAAGGATTTAAATTACAATTGCACTTTTTAAAAATATCGTCTATATGGGAAAAAAAAAAGCAAATTGGGAGTATGCTGACCATCCATTGGAGAGGTTATAGGTTGCGTGGGAAGCAACTGATAATGCTCAAGAGCATTGATTATAGGGCCACGAGTAGAACTAGAGGCCCTCTTCAGTGTAAAGGATAACTGTGGTGTTTCAGACGAGAACGCTATTTCTTTGGCATAAAAATCTCTCTGGAGACTAATATTAGCAAGGCTGATTTCATTATTGATCAAAATGTCAAAAATTCTGCTTTCAGACACATTAAGCTTTTCAATCTCCGCAAAATACAATAGCAGAAGGAAAGATTTGGTCATCCGTGGTATGGGATATTGTGGTAGGGAGATATTCATGCTGTAGTTGGTGACCGCTGCTGTTTGCATGACAACAGGTGGAGGAAGGTTTATGGTGTTGTTTGTGAAAATTGTCTCCACCAGGCTTACATTCTGTGTTCCTTCAATTGAAATAAGATCCCACAGGCGGTCAAATCGGTCATCGGGATACCTGATGATTGATCAGAGTAAGAAACAAATTCATAAGGAGAAAACATAACATTCTTTTTAAGGAGCGAAATAAGTTCAGTGATCACCTGACCCTGGATTGTGCACCAATATTATTTCTTCCTAATAACCGCAAGATTTGTCCGGGCTTAAGCACATCATACATGCCTTTTTCAAGGGTTCTGAGCTCTATAGCAGACAAAAATAGATTGTCTAATTCTGTGCTTCTAATCAAGCAAATATGTACCACTTCACCAGAACTAAGCAGCACCCTCTCACCCCATGGAACTCCAAGCGTTTCTGGAGAATCAAACCGTATCTCTTTGGAGGACAACATATCAACGGTCTCCACAGAGAAATCGAAGCGAGGAATTTGTTGCAGTCCATTGAAAGTGCCGCCATTAAACCAAAGTCTCAACAGATGGGGGACGTTGGGGGTGAGGGGCAATCGATAGCAAGATTTGTTGTTAGGCTTGGGGAAAACTCGTGCGGTTTGCAAGTAAAATGGTAAATTAGGGTTATTTATGTCCACTTTAAGGCCACTGCTTAGTATGTAATTATCATCTGTAACCCATGTAATATTGGTTTCAGGATCCGTGCGATTTATACTTCCACCACAGTTAATGCTCAGAAATCCTGCTACCCAAAACACCCAAAAACAAAAATAAAAGAATCTTTTCAATAACAGTCGAATAAACAGAGTATTGGTGAAAAAGTTAAAAGAATACAGAAGTAACGGCAGAACCTGGTTGAGAGACAATAAAAGATAGGTGCCATACGAGGATGAGAATCACCACGCCCACAAATTTGTCGCATAGAAGTTGCATTATTGTTATGCTCATACGCAAACAACATCAGTCAGGAATCATAAACCTCCTTGAATTTCTATCTTGCACACAGATGAATCAAACAAAAAAACGAGTTGAATTATTTAATGGCGTTCGAAAATGCATTTGGCTTTTCCGAACTGCCACTGATTAGAACCACTCGTTAGTCTGCGCAGCTGATGCAATCCAATTTCTTCCATGGAGTTTGATTGCCTTAGATAAAATTCAACCATCTCTTCTGTTCGAGTCTCTGCAGGGATGGTGTAATTTTTTTGCTTGGTCAAACGTCTGAAGTATATCTTAGTTTTTAATTACAAGGTCGAAATGATCGAGCCAAATTTTTTTCTAAGTCAAATGGTGGATACAGCCCACCGCCTTAGATACCGGGATTATAGGAATCCCACACGAAGGATAGAGTCGTACTCGTGCAAAAACATTTTACAGTTTCTAACATTTATCTGTATCACCCATGTGATGGGAATGAATTATCCTGCTATCATGCTATGTATATATTAAACTACTCCATACAATTCCCACACGACAACATTACTAGGTCATTAAAGGTTATGTCATGTTGTGTAGTTGGGTCAAGTTTTCAAAAATTAAATTAATGTTTTTCCTCCAAATAGTGACAATTTGAAACTTGATCCATCTTGGGTTTGTTGAGTGAATGCAATGGTTTAGTCATGTGATGTAAGACTCCTAAAGGGTAAAAGGAGTAAAAAGATGTATCTAAAGGGGTAAAATGTCTTTTCTATATTGGAGGGTCATGATATGAAGGTAAAAAGTTAAGATTCTAAAAGTTATGAAAAGGAGAGGTTTAGCTCGAAGGAAGTTAGTTAGAGGAAAAGAGCGCGAGTATTTTGTGTGAAGAAGATGAAACTAAGACTTGGTTTGTAACCATTTTTGTAGGATTAATGAAAGAAGGCTCAATTTCCCTAATATAAGATTGTTTTATTTAAATTTTTCATTAATTTCCCTTGCAAGCAATATGTAGGTTGAGATTTCTTTGTATCATTTGCATGATGAGACAATGACCGCATTATTACAAGAATATTAATGTCTAGAAACAGGGAAATGAATTCGGTTGTGGTGAAGAGAACATTAGTTGTTTGACACATTGTTTCAAGGTATTGTACAGTTGATTAGTGCATTGATTTCCTTTGTAAATCTTGGAATTATTAACTTTTATTGACAAGAATAACATGATGCTAGTAAGAATGCAAACTTGAGAGTGAAAATACAAGATTTGATTGTGTATTTGTGGTTATTTTTCTTGGAACTATGTTTAGAACCCGTGGCATGGTAGTTCTTGACACATTCAAACCAAAAGACAAGTTTAGAACGAGTTTGGGGAATATTCTTGAAGTTTATTAGTTATAATGGTTTGGTAAACTATCTCGGACCTTAGATAGTCCTTCAAGGTACCTCACAATGGAAGGAGGACAAAGTTTTGGTTAACATACCATTGAAAGTCTAGAAAACCTAGTTTGAGGGGTAGAGTAAGAGGTTATTAAGGTTTATATGCAATTAGATGGATGTAAGGAGCCCATCACAAAGTTGTTAGCTTTTGCAAGGTTGGAGAAGCCTTGATGTCATCATGAACAACTTGGAAATGTTGGCACAAGCCTTGGAATCAAGTTTGGAAGTTTTTATAATGGTTTTAGCTTATCCGGATTGACACAAAACCCTCACCGGGGTTTAAGAGCGTTTTCTAGTTTGGAAGGCTTAGAGACAATTTTAGAAGTTGAAACTTGCAAGATACGGGGTAGGAGTGTACTCACAAGATAAGAAGAGGTAAATGCTTTAAAATCTAATCTCAGTAAGATACCCATAACAATTACCTTCATAGAGGATTGTCACGGTCTTAG
Source organism: Taxus wallichiana var. yunnanensis (assembly GCA_018340775.1). Taxonomy (NCBI): domain Eukaryota; kingdom Viridiplantae; phylum Streptophyta; class Pinopsida; order Cupressales; family Taxaceae; genus Taxus; species Taxus wallichiana. The sequence goes on along the minus strand of CM031242.1, from coordinate 964,135,913 downwards.
CGGTTTAATTGAAGCATCAAGGTTTAAGGGGTCTAAGCTTGAAATCAATATTTGAAAATTTGCACATAGTAGCTACACGGTGTAAGGAAGGATATTTTGAAGGAGTTAGGGTTTAAAGAAGTTTTAAGAAACCCCATTTTGTATCAGAATTGTGACATACATGTACATGTTGATTGTGGAGCTAAGGAGAAAATTTGGCTTGTGTGATTGAAGAGTTTAGTAAGTGCATGTGACCCTCAAACTTTGTGAATAGATTATTGAGTGAAAAGGGTACTCTAATCATTCATTAATTTCTTATAGTTAGTGCTACATTCAAGTAAGTCACATCCTTGGAAGCTAAGAAGCATAATATGCCTAATTAAGAAGGATAATTTTGAGAAAAGAGGTCGAGGAGTTGAGTTGTCACTTGAAACCTTGAGGGAAGCTTGGTAGGCATAATGGGTGCTCTAAAAGGTATATAGATTGTTTAGTGAATCCTTCCATCAAAAGTTATACCAAATGAATAGTGGAACCTGTGGGGCTACTAGGACAAGATTGTCTATTGAAGGAGTTGAAAAGGTGATTTAACTTGAGAGATAAGAAATAAGGTTTGGTAAAAAAGCGGGGAGGCCAAATGGTTGCCCAAAAGTACTTTTAGTTTGTCTTGGAGATTTCTAGGTTGTTCCCAACGAGTTTTCACCTTCAACTTGCCCTCAAGAAGCTAAACATGACAATTTGGAGAGAGATAAGAGTAATTGAAGTTCTTGGTTGATTTGATTGAGTTTGTCGTTGATATTGCATGAATTAAATCGAGATACATGATGAAATGATTGCATGAGCCAATCTGGGTTTTTAACCAAAATATTGCATGATTTGAGGTGATTCTTGACTAGTACAAGTTAGCTATTTTGCAAGATTGAAGCAATTTGAGTTCTTTGAATCAAATTAACTTGTTGAAAACAAAGAGTTATTGCATGATGCTCGTATCACTACTTGTATTGTGGGATCAATCCCATATAATTGAAACAATATAAATATAAGAATAAAATGAAATTTTTTTCTGTAAAATACTCCCACATATCTAACCAACATACTTTTGACTATTCTTAGATGAAGGAATGATTGCATGGAGTCGAAATTTTATTATTAAAGGAAGGTGAAGAGTGTCTAGGGTTCAATGTCCACTATTAGAGGGAGGTAGAGGATGGTGGAGGTGGAAGTTTCTCCCGTAAGTTTATGCACTTATTTTAGGCCCATAAATTACTCAAGAGTTTTGAGAATGGTTATTAAGCCCCTCTCCAGACTCTATAAGACCTTATTCTTAAATAACCCGATATATATATGGTAAAAACAAGTATACATTGACAAAAGCTATTTGGAGGTGCTATTTTAAGGTAGGCTATCGGTTTCCCATCTAGATCGCCCCATATAGATAGAGGGGCCCCATGGGCCCAATCCCATCTAGTTAGAGTTGGATTTGAGGCTATTTATAAACGAAGACTTTAACCCTCTTTACTAGTTTGATTAAGTAGAGTGTGACAATCTATAAAAATAGAAATTTTCTTGTAGTTGATTGAGTTTTTAAGGGAGAATAAGGCCAAAGTTAGTTGTAAAAGCAATTATTGGTGCATTTTTGGTTTGCGAAAAAAAAGAAAGATTCATGAAATTATTAGTATTGTGGCAAAATTAGGAACTTCCTTTGCTTAATTAAACATATATATATATATATATATATATATATATATATATATATATATATATATATATATAGAACAATAAGGTTTTTTAATTTTTGGACAATTTACGATACAAATTCAATGTCAAAATACTTTAGAATGAAATAGGTTTGTGTTTTATTATAGCCTTATGCTTATGATCAACATGTGGACAAACAAAATAATCATATTATTACACTAATTTATTGGTTAATAAAACAAAATTACATTTAATATAAAAAAACTAAATGTAATTTTAAAAAAATAATTGTTTATCCAAAATTCATCACCCATATTCCCAAATGAAATGATACCTTAAACTCGATAAAAAAATACATGAAAACCAATGAAGTCTACCACACTCACTTCTACCATAAAATATTTTATTAGACAAACTTGCTTCCACTATCAACTACCCACATGTTTTATATTAAAGACGAGCTTTAGTATTTCCCAATCAATGAATGTCGGATCACACAATTTTCCTTAATAATTCTTACAGCACGAGTATTTATGCAATAGGGGAGAGGACCCAGTCCCTGTGCATTACCCAATACCCGGGAAGGTAGTTGTGAATTTAGCACCTAACAATTGAAAATTAAAATTCCAAAAATCAAATGAAAAGTTATTAGTGTTAATATATAAATTTACCATTTCTATGCAACTTGAGGACCCCTATTGTTACATTATATAATCTCAAATTTTAAAAAAGTGACTTCCAACAATATAAATACTAAAGAATAGATGTTATCTAAAATATGTAAGACATATTTATATCAGGTGTAAATGTAGAACCAACATGTCAACATCATTTCAATCACTAGTGATATTATTAAAATTGAAAAACCCATTTACAAGTTTGAAAAGATCAAATCATCTTTATCAAAGGTACTTGCATTAACATAAATAGAAGATTTGTTTTTAAATATTAAGTACAAAATCTACTGCAATAGAAGCATAAATTAATTATTTTCAAATACATATCCCCAAACAAGCATCCCCCTTGCAGCCACTTTCCATCCCAACTGCTGTAATAACTGCACATTGACAAAAAAAAATACATACCCTTGTAAGGCTCAAGAAACTGATTAAAAATGCATTTAATGGAAAAAACAGATTCAAATTTAGCCGTTGGATTTAAAATCTCATGATTCAAAATACAATTTGACCCTTGGATCAAAAATCTCAAAATTCAATCCACAACTAGCCATCTCAACCAATCACAAATAAGCACCAAAAAAACACTTCAAACTTTCTTATAAATTCATTTCATCAATCCAAATTTCACATTTTATTTCTTTGCTTGAATTTGCTGCTGAATGAAAATCTCTACAAGTATTGTTCAACTCAACACTGCAAATATTTGTTGCTGAACCGAAGTCTCTACAAGTACTTTTTCAACTCAACACTGCAAGTATTTGCTGCTGAACTGAAATTTCTGCAAGTATTTTTCAATTTGCAAATTGAAAGTTTTGTTATTATTATATTTATGTTTAAGTTATGTATATACACACATTGTCAATCTGTATATACACACAGAAACATATTCTAAAAGTATACTCAGTATTCAGGCATGAAGTGGGTTTACTTTGAGAATGTCAGTGTATGTGTGTGTGTATGTGTGTGAATACACACATAAAGACACTAACATTATGAAAGTAAACCCACTACATGCCTGAATACTGATATTTACAGAGCACCATTTATAACTTGCATGTTTGATTTATGTAATGTAAAATTCAAGCTACTAACCATTATAAACTCAATAACATCTTTTCGTATGCTAATAGATGTAGAAGTGAAGTATATAGAGGGCTGCAATGTAAATATGTTTGTAAATAAAACATGTTTTTGAGCTCTTATTTAAGACACTACATTTATAGCCTGCACCTCAACTATCACCTGAAAACTCTCACCTTTGAAGTAAGCATAGAGTGGATCATGTACATTTTCATCAAATGGTTTTACTTTCTAGTAGAGTGGAACGTATAATCAAGAGATGGTGGAATATTATTGAAATATCAAATTTCCATTGCATTGTGTTAACCATACTATATTCCAATGTTATTTCTATAAGTTTCATTGATTTGACTCAATTCTTCGTGTAAATTTGTAGGTTGCAGTTTCCATCATGAGGAGAAAACCACTTAAGAGAGCAAGGCCTGCAAGTTCTAAAAAAGGGGAGCAATATTTCCACCAAGTGAAGCAGAAGAAGATGTCATTTCTATGCCAGACCTCAAGCTCCAAATGTCCAAGTTACGGGAGGGACTTCGACCAAAAAAATCAGAATAAGAAGAGATTGGGATGAATCCACCATGAAGAATGCTATGAAGGATGTTGAAGAAAATGGATCCTCTGTAAATGCAGCTGCTATTAAGTGGGGTTTATCAACAAGCACACTTGCTTCTTGGATTATGGGTACCACCACCACCAAGAGAAAGGGGCCACCGACAATTCTTACTCAAGAGGAAGAGCTTGAGTTGGTGCAATGGTGTTATGAAATGGCTGACTTGGGTCATGGAGTAGAAATCATACAACTTAAAGCATATGTGGCTTCAATTTGTGAAACTAGGTCCACCCCTTTCACAGATGGCATGCCTGGTAAGTCATGGTGGGCTGGGTTCAAAAAAAGGCACCCACAAATCAAATTGAGAACAACAGAAGGGCTTGATAGGGATAGAGCATTATGTCTAAGGCCCACAATTGTCAATTCTTTTTACTTGAATTTGTCTAATATTTATAAGGCTAACACATATGGCCCAAGTAGAATATGGAATTGTGATGAAACAAGTTTACAAGCAGGAAGGAATTGTGGTATGAGAGTGCTTGCTAGAAGGGGTAGTAGAAGTGTCCCATACATCATCCCAAAGAGTAGGGAGTGGATTACCATATTGTGTTGTGTGAATGCTTCTTGGACAAAGCATTCCTGGTTTCTATCTTTTCAAGGGGAAGAAACAATTACAAAATTACATTGTAGGTTGTGAACCTGGAGCTTGCATGGCAGCACAACCTCATGCATGGATGACTAAGGAGTTGTTTCGTCGACACTAAAATTTTCCTCCGTAATTTCTATTTCATTAATGTATGTATTAGGAATAGGATGTTGTTAAGTATAATTAGTAATAGCGTCGATAGAAGATAGCGGTCTTGCCAGCAAGACGACGCCAATAATGTATAAGACGGCAATAGTCAAAAGTACAATAGGAATGTTGTGGTAAAAAGTAAATAGTTGTCGTAAGTGGTCCAAAGAATGTTAAAATGTTAAAGTTGGGGTAAGTAGAGAAGTAGGGTTTACATGATTAGGAATTAGAAATATTATATTGGTAATAAGGACAAGGAGTGAGGTCATAAATATTTTGTATATTTTATTTGTAAAAAGTCTAAAAATGTGGAACCCATGTAAAATAATAAGGTTTATCTTATCTTAAAAGATAAGCTTACATGTACAGATAAGAGTTAAGGTATGGAATATGATTCGTCAAAGTGGATTTCTTATCCTATCTTAGAGATAAGATGGATAAGCCTACAAGTCTATAAATAAAGAGGCCACTCCCTCATTTAGCATAGAAGGAAGTAGTGAGAAATATTGTAGGAAGTGTGCAAAGGAAGCCATCGGTTTAAAGGTGTGTTGAAGAAGCCATTAAGAGGTGTAATTGTAAAGTTTCTCCCATAGTCTTGGTGAAAGGCAAGTGAAGTCAATAACACTTGAAGTACCTCATGGGTGAGATTGTAATAATTTCATGTTAATATTATAATTTACTCGATATTTCATTTATCATCATTCCTTCTTATCATAGTCAATGGTATTCTTGTGTTATGTTTGTTGTTTTGTTTCAGATTACATCCACCAAACTAAAGGTTGTGCATTAGTAAATAATCATAAAGACGAGGAGTTCGGTGAAGAATTATCATAGTGCCGGATTGGTGGTGACGATTCATGAAATGGCTACATCACTTTGCAACATCTATACCTGGTGGTGTCTCTCCAAGCAATAGGCATTTACTTATATTTGATGGTCATGGTTCTCATGTCGCTTTAGGAACAATTCAAGAGGCAAGGAGTTTGGGGATAGATTTGTTGACATTACCAGCACACACTTCTCATAAATTGTAGCCATTGGATGTGAGTGTATTTGCTCCATTCAAAACTTACTTCAAAGAGGAGAGGCGCAAATGGACATTGCAAAAACATGGGATAGACGTCAACAGAGCAGAATTAGCTACATTGGGGAGTAAGGCGTTCCGAAGGGCCCTTTCCCCTGAAAACATTAAAGCAGGATTCAAGAGAACAGGGATATGGCCTCTAAATCCAAATGCCTTGGATGAAGACATGGGACCTAGTAGAGCATTTGACACATCTGTTCATGATGAATCTTATGCAGCAGAAAACATGATGAGCCTATCTAGATCTGATTTGGAGGTGCCAAGTAATGAGAAGGAAAATATAGATGATGAGATTGTGTTTAACACACAACCAAATCAAGAATTGGATGATCAACATATTCAAATTAACCCCGTTGCCTCTGTTCATCAACAATCGACCATTGAAATTGGAGGGTGCCAATCGATGAGTCATTAACTTTGCCAACCCAAGATAGCCCCCGATTGGATGAAAGAAGCTGCTCTTAATCTTGGTGTCAACATAAACTGCAGTGATGAAGATGTCAGCCTGTCTATGCCCTCAGAACCAACACTACTGAATGAGTCTGAATTGGTCCACTACTATGTGAACACTCAAGCTGACAAAGAGAATGATGCAACACTAGAGACAGATGAAGTGGAGGTTACAAGGGAAATTCATGATGAAGCTTTTGAGAGAAACAAAGATCAAAGGACTCTTTCTAAATTCTTGAAACTCCCAATGGAAAGGGTCAAGCAGTCATCAAGGTCAATTTCTGATGTTGTAGTAAGATTGAGTAGGGAATCTCAACTCATCACTACTGATCAGTACATGGAGTTACTCATGGAGAAAGAGAAAAGGAAGAAAGAAATTGTAGAATTGAAGGAAAGAAAAAGAGAACAAATGCTAGAGAGAGCAACAGAGAGAATTGTTGAAAGAGAATGAAAAGATAAGGAAAAGTTAGAAAAAGAATTCCTAAAGCAAACAAAAGAGCAAGTGAAGCAGTGACAAGAAAGGGAGATAAAGAAAGAGCAAGCAAGGATCCACAAGGACCAAGAAAGAAAGGAAAAAGAGTTTCAGAAGGCAAAAAGGGAGTTGGAAAGGCAGAGGAGACTGAGCACTTCACTTAATTCTTTGCCTGAACAACACCCATTGCTAAGGGATTTGTTGGGTATCCATTGTCCTCAATATGTTTCAATCAATAATGTTTCAGCCGGGTAAATGATTCTCCTAATACCAATCTATTTTCAACAACAGTTGTGCAGGATGTCAACGTGAGCCAACAACTATCAACATGCATCAAGCCCACTTCTAGTTTCACCATTGAGTCATCAACACTCTTTCTTGGATTTTTGCAGTAGAAGACACTATGTCTTTGGACCGTAGAACAACAATATTTTTTTGATAGTTATATGGTTCAAGGATGTTCCTGACATATACCAAATATATCGGCTTTAATATGTTTTGCAGTAATGTATGACCTATGCTCTTATATGGAAACTTGTTTCAGTTATGTAAAGACTCTATAGAAGTTAATTGCAAAGTAAGGAATGGTTTGTGCTTTGAACTCATGCTCTTCCTGCATGTTATTTTCTTGTTCATGACAGTAACATGAGGTAATGAAACTAATAGACATTACAGTCTGAGTGGCAATTTACTTCAAATAGAATTAAAACTAACATAATTGATAAAGACAGAAGTATTAATCAAATACAATGTTTCTTTCATTGCCTTAGTGAGGAAAGTAACCTCACCTTAAAGCTAGATTTTGTTCATATCCACATCCCTGCAAATGTAATAAAAAATATTGCAAACTACAAAAATTAAACTTTCAAAACTAGAATTGAGTTGTAAGAGACAAATTTTCCAGCAACAAATTGATGTGTTGATAAACACAATAAAGCTAGCATTGCCGTGTGCCATTACCCATTTGCATTGTCAATGAGAAACTGCATGCAACAAATTCTAGATTGCACTTTCTCCTCCATCGTCTACTCAAGAATATGCAAATAAAACGAAACAGCATTCATTGAAACCAGACAAACCAACAACGGGCATTCTACCATGCAAAAATCGGTTCATTGAAACCAGTCTCAAAGTTTCTTTCATTGCCTTAGTGAGGTAACTAACCTCACCTTCAATTTCCGATTTCATTTGTGTCCAGTTCCCTGCAAATGCAATAAAAATAATAATGTTGAAATAAATATTAAAAAAACTGAAATTCGGAATTGAATCAGGGACAAATTTTCTTTTTACAAAATGATGTGTTTATAAACACAATGGAGTTAACATTGTTGTGTGCTATTACCCATCTGCTCTATCACTGAGAAATTGCACCCAACAAATAGTAGATCCGCCTTTCTCCTCCAGCGTCCAAACTTGCACATGCTGTAGAAAACAAAAAAATGCATAATGAAACCAGACAATCCGATGACTGGCACTCTACCATGTTTTACACCGTATAATGTTAAAGGCAATTGAATGCCATCTGTTTAATTTTCTGGTCGTTGCGTGTTTGAATAGGGGAAGGTACCATTATGTCTGCCCTGAAGAAATCTCATGTAATCGCACAGCTGTTTGTATTAAATGGTAAATGAATGCACATCTACTGGCGGAGGCATGTATGTCGGTGGAGTAGGTGGTCACAGAGATTAGATTGAATTATTTTCCTTCGTAGTAGTTAAAACCAATTAAAAGTCTGGCCGTTGAATGTCAATCCGTGAAAATAAACTCGTCCAAAGAAAATTGGTGACATGGCACAGCTGCATACGTGTTTTGGGCAATTTTATTTTAATGAAAATCTTGTTGTTACGTGGATTTAGGCACTGTTCGTTTGAGTCCACAGGGACTGGGTCCTCTCCCTAGATAAATTCATGTTGTACTCCTTTCCAATCACAATTCCTTTCCTTGTCTTATATTAATGAACTTATGGACAATTTAATTTAAGGATTCCAAAATTTATAACGATAAAATCTATTTTAGTAATTTTCAATGTTATAATAATATATTTTTAAAGAAGAAGAGAAAGGAGGTGATTTGGTGGTATCCAAGGTTTTGTATTTGACAACACCGGGTCAATGCTTTTGGAATAAGGTTGCATATAGTGGGAATGCAACTAATTCTTCCAAGGCTGCTACTACATAAATAATTGAAATCTCAAGAACCCTACAATTATTGAAGAAACTATTAAGATCAAGGCCATTGGTCATAAAATATCTCTTCCTCTTCATTGTTCAGATATGAATAATCCTCCTCTTTGATGTACACTTCAAGGCGTTGACCATCAGTTAGCTCTTTAGGTGGAATGTGTTCAAGTACATCCTCTTTGATTTCTTCCTCCAAAGCTTTCAAATGATCATCCATGAGGTATTCACGCCTCCGTTGTAATGCCCCTTTCGAACTCTAATTCAAAACAAAGGGAAATTGCTCAAACCCCAAAAAATAGTTAATTGAAAATTATGACAACCAACTGAAAATTATGGCAAGGTAATAGTAAGAAAAATGCAATATCTCTTCAAAAATGCATCATTCACACCATCTAAAACATGTAGGGCAACTTAGAAATATTTTAGAACAATTATTAACCAAGAAATATGCCTTCAAACCCTAACTGGAATTTATTTAATTAAATAAAATGATAGTGCAATGAACACCCTTACAAAAGTGGCTGGAAATGAAGGATTCCAAGCCCAAAACTAAAGTCTAAATGTATTGTTGGAGCTCAAAATTGCACTCGCCCCACGTCATGCATTTACTAGAGATTTTGAGGCAACATGGGACTGTCTCCAAGTTGTGGGACTTGCGCACTTAAGATGCAGACCTTCGGAGAAGGACAGTTCCTCTAATTCTAATGCTACAACTACTCCTACAACAGAAAGCAAAACTAACTAATCCTAATCTATGAATTCCAAGAGACCAGGGTTAGAGAGAGAGATGCAGAAAAGAGAATTCCTAAGCTAAAATGGGTGGTGATAGCACCAGAAAAAGGGGTGAATCGCTCTCCACAAGGGGAAGAAAAGGGAGAAAACATGGGAGAGAGGGCAAAAAAATGTGCCATAGATCAAGAACCATGTAGATTGTACTCGCTCGCATTTACAACACAACAAAATGGAACCTGTAATCAAGAAATACACACAACATGCGAAGAAAAGAATGGAAAGACAAGATTACAAATAAAACAAGTTAGGGAGGAAAAAGGTGCCACAAAACAAATTCTACTGCTTAAAATATGCACAATTTCATTATATTCATGGTAGAATGTGCGAATACATTATAGGACCAAATTTGAGGTCTGAAACTCATGGGAATTCAACCACCATTTTGGCATGATGTGTTACAACAAAGAGTGCTAAAAGCTCAGCTAAAAGACACTTCAAATGAGCGAGTTTTTACATTATATAGAGAAATGGCTACCACTAACTGACAACTTGCATTAAAAATTCTGAAAAGAGGTATGGGCCGCCTTACAGATGCATTTCCCAATGGTACTTTACCTGCAGAAGAGACTTGGGTGCCATCCCTCATGAAAACCAATTGTTGAGCTACCTTGTACCGCATTGTGTCAAATGTGCAACTGACCAATTGCATTGTGTTCCTATTGTGGATCGATAGCATTTCTATTTGGTGTAGATCAAGAGCTCTTTCTTTTCTTTGTTCCTATTGTCACCGGTAAAGCACTATTTTCATGCTACCGGCTAGTACCATTCGCATCCGTCATCGCTCACCAACTCGTCGTCCTAATCCGCCGAGCTGCCGGGTTGTTTGTACTACATCTGGTCGGTAGCATCAAAACATGCTACCGGTGTGACTCACCCAACTTGTCGGCCCGACGTCCCCGCTCCTTCGACTAGTCGGTAACAACACAACTTTCCATGCTACCAAAGTGAGTCAAAGACTCCCATCTCACCGTAAATCACCGAGCTCTCTTCGCCACGTTATCAGAACCTAATTTTGGGTGTTAAATTTGATGATCACAACAAGTCTTATGCTCATATAAAATGGCTAAGTCTAGATTTTGAATGAGTTATCCAAATTTGCAGGGGAGTGAAAATTTGTGATAAAAATTTTGGCGACCTCCAGAGGACATCTTCCCTCGCTAGATGAAGAGACCAGTTGCCTTGAAGCATCCATTGGGCATGGAGTCAAGCCTAACCTTGAAGAAATTTGTCTTCTCTTTGAAAGTTTGTCTCCTGGATCCGTGTGAAATTAGCATTGAACTTAAGCTTCTTTCACGCCACTAGTATGAAATGATCCATGGAGCTCGAATGATGATTAGACGCTTCTCCAACTATCCGATTCCACCATGACTTTGCAAAAATTGTGTACGAAAATAAAATCATACATGCCCCAACTAGAACATGTAGAGTGTGCACAAGCACTTCTTCTACTGAAAACAAACCTACACTACCCTACTCTAACCAGAGACAAACTAAGCTAAACAAAACCCGAAATAGGTAGGGAGAAATATCTTCCATTTCTTACAAATTTAGACCATGTGTTTGATTTGAAATGAACATGGTCTTTAACAAGAGTGAAAAACTAACTTACGGCCAATTTTCCACCCTTCTTCCCAAAGTATCAACAAACAAAATGAATACCTCCTTTAGTTGTTCTGCATTTGGTTGGAGGTGTTGTAGCTGACTTTTGGGACTCTAAAATTCTTCCTCATGCCTGAAATGAGCATGACCGGTGGCAACTCTATTTTTGACTCTAAACAAGCCAAATACCTCATTTGGAAAGGAATGATCCTTTTAATTTTCCCATTTATTTGAAGCTCATCCCCATGGATGGGGACATCCTACTGAGAATTTCGAAGGTGGTTGTTTCAAGCTAATTTGTACCTTGTTGTGCTTGTGCAAACAACTCTACCTCCTTAAGAACCACCTTCTCCTCAAAAAACAAGAAGTTCAATAAATCAAACCTCTCCTCCTCAACATGAATCTCCCTTTGACTAATTGCAGCATCTGGAGATATGCTTGATGGATCACTGCAATCCCTTAAAAGTTCATCAAGTTCTAAACATGCATAACAATTAGGGTCACTGCATACAAATGGAACATGTTCCTCACTTGGAAGCTTCATTCCCTCTGAACTTTCGGATGTTCTTGTTTAACCTCCTTGACTTCATACTTTTCAATCAAAATAGGAGGGATTTCTATAATGGGCTGGGTCACTTCTTCATCCACTATGCTCTCAGAATTAGTCCATTCTTCAACAATTATTTCTTGACTTTCAAGAATGGGACTTACCTCAGCTAATTTTGAAGAACTTGGAGAAGGTTGACTATCAGGTTCTTAGTGATGAACCTTTTTGGATTCAAACTCATGGCTCCAAGCCTTGAAGCTCTGAATTTGATATGCTCTGTTTGGCTCCTTTCAACCTACCCCTATAGGTCTGCATGTGCCTCATGTTATCCAAAAGAATGAAACTTGACTCTTGTTGTTATGAATGATACAAGATCTTGTTTAGTGAGGAATGGATCCTCAGGTAACCAAGAAATTGGGCCCTTAGTCTGTTGGTTAACTCTCCATTACTTCATGATCTTCGACTAATTATTCATGAGGCTCTGCACATGTAGATCTAATTTGATGAAATGGGGGAAGGATTTTTCCCTTCGCTGACCTTGCAAAGGTTCAAATGGTGGAGGAGTGGAATACTATCTTATGGAGGAGATGGAGACTTAGAAGAAAATAGTGTGAAGAATTGAATATAGGAAGGAGGGAAGAAGATTGAGAAGAGGAATCCTCAATGGGGGGGTAGAAATGTAGGGATATGGAAGGTAGGCTAATATGTTGCAAGTTAGGAAGGGTAAAAGAGAGGGTTGCTTGATGGTGGTGAAGGATTAACCCATTGACAAGGTTCTTCACAAGTAGGTGCATTAGCCTTCCTCTTTTCAATTGACTGCAACAATATGTTCAAGGTTTCAACCATTACATTTAGAGTTTTAGTCAATACCTCTAGCTTCTGTCAGTGTACCAACTTGGTAGAGGTCTACCCCATGGACAAGGTTCACTGAAACCAAGTAGTTTATCCACCATGATGTTGTATGTCTCCTCCCCTTATAGCAATGTTGCCTCCATCTCTTGAATCTGCATTTGAAGATCAACATATCCCTGTCCTTGAAAAGCACCATGGTTAACAGGATAACCATAAATATCAACGAGTTTGATTGATATGCATATTCCTCATGATAAGGCTCATAAGACTGATTTGGAGGAGGATTTTGAAAGTATGGGGATGGAGGGAACTGGTGTTGTTGTTATGAATGAGAATTCCAAGAAGGAAATGAAGTCATGATTGCACAACTTCATGAAAGAGGAAAATGGAAGGAATGGAGAGAGAAAGGGAAAAATGAATGAAAATGAACATAAGTAAATGGAAAGGTCTGTTGATAAGATAGTGGGTTTGTTGGAATAGTGGATTCACCAGATATGCTTGAGAATGCCTCCAAAGGCTAAAATCTCACCAAGAGCACATCAAACTTGGTGAAATGAAGATGTATAATAGGATGGTGTAATGGAACACCATGAAAAATCTGACTCAAAGTATTCCCACCGGGTACCAAAAACTATTGGCGCTCAAAATTGCACCTTGCCCCGAGTCATAGACAACCTAAGATTTTGAGGCAACATGGGACTGTCTCCAAGTTGTGGGACTTGCACACTTGAGACAAACCTCGGAGAAGGTCGGTCCTCTACTTAATTCTAATGCTAAAACTACTCCTACAATAGAAAGCAAATCTAACTAATCCTAATCTATGCATTCCAAGGGACCAGGGTTAGAGAGAGAGAGATGTAGAAAAGGGAAATCCTAAGATAAAAGGGGCGGTGATAGCACTAGAAAAAGGGGTGAATCGCTCTCCACAAGGGGAAGGAAAGGGAGAAAACATGGGAGAGAGGGCAGACAAACGTGCACGATCAAGAACCATACGGGTTGAACCTCGCTTCGCATTTACAATACAACAAAAATGGAACTCTGAGTCAAGAAATACACACAACATGCCAAAAAATGAATGGAAAGGAAAGACTGTAAATAAAACAAGTTAGGGAAGACAAAATGTGCCACAAAAAAGATTCTACCGCTTAAAATATGCACAATTCCATTATATTCATGGCAGAAGGTGTGAATACATTGCAGGGACCAAATTCGAGGTCTAGATCTCATGGGAAGTCAAACACCATTTTGGCACGATGTCGTTACAACAAAGAGTGTTAAAAGCTTAGCTAAAAGACACTTCAAATGAGTGAGTTTTTACATTATATAGAGAAAGGGTCTGTCACCAATCGACAACCCGCATTAAAATTTTTGAAAAGAGGTATGAGATGCCTTACAAATTTGTTTCCCAATGGTACTTTACCTACGAAGAGACGTGGGCAATGGTTGTTGAGCTACCTAGTACCACATTGTGTCAAATGTGCAATCGACGGTTGCATTATGTTCTTGTTGTGGGTCGATAGCATTTCTATTTAGTGTCGATCGATAGCTCTTTGTTTTCTATTTTCTTGTTGTCAATCAATAAACTATTTCATGTTATGACCAAAAGCATCCGTACCACCATCATCACTCACCAACTCGTCTTCCTACTCCGCCGTTAATTCGACATGTTTCTACTACCGCAAAACATGCTACCAAAGACGACTCGCCCATCTTGTTGGCCCATCGCCCCCTCCGTTACCGGGCCTGGTAGCATCTTTCCATGCTACCAAACATATTTACTTATTACGGTCGGTAACATTCTTTTCTTCACGCTACCAAAGTGAGTAAAAGACTCCCATCTCGCCGAGCTCTCTTTGCCACGCTACGTAGACTAATTTTGGGTGCTAAATTTGATAAATCGTCAACAAGTCTCATGCTCATATAAAATGGCTAAGTCCAAATTGTGAATGAGTTGTCCAAATTTTCACGGGAGTGAAAATTTATGATAACATGTATATTTTGGTTGTTAAAAATGTGTGTAGCACAATGATGGCTGAGTTGGATGTTGTTGTGCCCTAAAAACCCCTAAACTCCTCCACAAGGTGGGTCGCTCCCCTAAGAGAGGGCTTGAAAATTGTTGTAGAACCAAACCCTAGCTAAAAATGTGTAAAATCAATCTTCTTGAAGCTCTTTGGAAACCCCAGGATGGAGGATCCTCAATGAATTGAAGGGTTTTAAGTTTTGTCTTCTTTGTTGGCCACATAAGAGGGTTTTCATCCTCAAGTGAAAGTAATTGAGCAATCAACCCAAAAACCATGCAAAGTTATTATTAGACAAATATGATGATGCACAAATGAGTAAAGAGACCCCTTTTATACCTTGTTGTGGCGCCAAAACTAATTAAAATGCCCTCAAAATAAGACTAACCTTATAAGGGATCCTTCTCTTCTATTTTCATTTGACTTTCGTCTTCTTAACCCAGTGACCCACCTTTATATAGAAAACTACTAAATAAAAATGCAATGCTCATGAAAATAATTGAAAAAAATGATAATTACTCCCCCTACTCATTTCCTTCTTACCCATGGGAAGTGGAATGGACTCAAAGTCTTCCAATTGAACTAGTCTTCCATGTCCCGGGTAAGGCCTCGTCATTCCTATGATGCAACTCACCACAAAGCTCGCCTCTAATGGAATCTCTGTTATTTTCATGCTCGCTAAGTCATGGCACAAATCTAATACAAAGGCCCAAGATAATGCTTTCATTTGTGCTCAAGGTCTTGGTCCCCCGATTTGACCAGGGAACATACCAAACTGAGTGGTGGAGGATAATATGGCATTCTTCTTCACTCGCCACCCAACATGGAAGCTCATGTGGGTGAGATTATAAGTGATTTCAAATGGTTCAAATTCTCGTATACATGGTCGAGATACATTTCTCAAGTGGGCGGCGCCATATGCAAAAAAATGGGCACCATCAAGTTTGAGAGATTCATGCACAAAGACAAACCATGTGGTTGTTTGTGATTAAATCCATACATGAACGACGAAACAAACTATGTCATTGCACCATCCGATTTGTGTTGTTACGACATATACAGTGGTGTCAAATTAACAACATGTCAACCCATATATATACTCTGTGGATCTAGTAGATAATATAGCGGAGCACACTAACTATGGAAAATGAGGCGGTTTGAAGGACATTATTTCTCCTCCACCTTTACAAGGCGAGAAACAGGAGACATCAATTTTAAAGGTAGAAAGAGAGTCGAACGTGTCCAGGCGGCCTTACCTTGAGATGTGTCAAAGTTGTACTTTCTTCCTCTCCTTTGTGATCATAGCCTCTAGTAACCAGGGTTGATTGGGATTCAAATTTGATGATTATGAAAAATTCAAGTAGATAGATTAGATTTGTATTCCTAATTTCCAAACATTTTCTGAAGATCGATCGTTCACACTAGACCAAGATAATGGAACTTATTCTACTACAAGTATTCCTTGGCCATCCCCATGATATCGTTCGTTTATTCGGGCAGCAGCTTGGCAGGGGAATCACGATGAACCTGTTCGCGCATAAATTATTTTCGAAAATCGTCTAATCTTGCATCGATTTCATCGACGACCAGTGTAATCACACGGTTCAAATTCCCCATGAAATTATAATTGCTTTCCCTTTCCATTTGTTGTTTATGAGAAAAGAGATGATGATATTGATGAACAACATCTGCAAGTATTGGCTTATTTATTGATTTCCACATCTTCATCAACAATGTCGATCACCAATGAGTTGAGGCAAAGGAGATACAAAATTTATAGATATGGTGGTAGCATTGGTGAGTAAGAGTTTCATAGCCTTTGCATTGTTGGCGTCGAGGAGTACAAGTTCCGTATGTATGTTTCTTTTTTATATGTTATTATGGATTTAGATAAAAGAAAAACATTTTGGCTCCAATAAAATCTATTTGTGATTTATATAAACTATTCCAAGCTGAAAATAATATGGAAGGGCCTCTCTAGTGAGAGGTTTAATTTTTCTTTCATTTCTATGGAATTGACAATTGGTCTCAACATATTTGAAAGAAATAGAGAATTTTGAGAATATGGAAAAAATAGACTTTTTCTAAAAAAATTTAAGTACCGCCGCAACAGGGTACTATTGTTTTCACCATTTGCTATTAATTTGGGAAAATTTTCTTTTAGTGGATTTTACGGGCATGTCATATGCACAAGTCTAAAATGCAAATATTGTTCTCACATATATATATGTAGTAAAACTATGGAAATGTTTTGTTCCCTTCCTATTTTATTGGTGGGAACAATTGCTCTCATTGCTAGATCTGTAATTTTTTAGGGGCATTTTTGTGTTTGATTGGTTGTTGTTGTGGTGAATGTTGTTGTAATATGGAGTGCACATCCTGTCTTGCTCCATGTAGACTTATGTGGATGGTGGTGCAACTAGATAGCAAAAGAGGACAAGGGGAAGTGATTATCTACAGGGCACTGTATTTTGTAGAGTTGGTGACGACGGATGTGGGAGGTATGCGTATGTGGCCAAATATTTATGGTTGTTCTTTCCCTAGTCGGGCTCGAAAAATAGAGGCCTCATGTGTGTAAGGGTTTGGTGGAACAATGCCAACATGAACATGAATGACACAGAGAGAAAATACTATGCTTATTGTGTGCGAAGACCATCTAAAGAAACATGAGATTCACCCTTTTACCCCAATAAAAGGTCATTTCCATGTCGATCATTCTCGCATTGTTGTTCCGCCTGTTTCGACGCTTGTTGGTGATGACATGTCCTTCCCCGGTTCCATTCCAATTAACAACAACAACAAAATATTTTTTCCCGTGAGATGGGTATTATTGAATATGAGGAGCAGTACCGGTTCAATATTTAAAGTGAATATACTTTATATTGGGGTTCGCAGGAATGACAATGAAAAAATGAATAATGACGATGTCATTGCCATTTCAAGGTAGGAGAGATTCCATACATTGTTATTATTAAAACCACTTGGAAAAAAATGACATATGTGATTAAAACCCTACGTAAAACGTATGACATTGCATCATTTGATTTACATTAATACAGATCGCACGACCACTATCGAGCTAACCAGTCACTCTCCCCTATATATAATTTAGAGAATGCCTTCAACGTAATTAGAGACAATACTATACAAAACAAATTGAAACAATTTAAATTCAATAAAAAACAAATCCATTATAAAGCTCATAGAGTCATATGCCAATAACATCTCATATGTGAGGCCCCTCCGCACATAACATGATTTTGACCATATACCGCACTAGGTTTTTGAAAAATTACTTTTCGTGTACTAGGGAGAGGACCCTATAACAAGTGCACCCTAGCTTTAGGGGCACATAGATATATATAGAGGTCTAAATCAATGTAAAAAAATATCATCTTGTAGTGTACTATCATGCCACATCAGCATTTTCATTTCACGTGTTAATTTGGATTGAAAAGTAGTTTTTGAATTAATTTAAAATGAAGAAAATTAATATAAAACATTTGAAAGATGGACCAATGACCGAGTGCCCTATGTGTCACATTGTAATTGGCTCTTTAAAAGTATCATTAATAAAAAAAAAAACAACTATTGGTCCTTTTTTCAGCAACCTATGGTGAAAACAAATGTACATGTTTTGTTATATATATTTGATTGAATAAGAAGCTTGAAGCAAGTACACACAACTCTTAAGATTATTAATTACCAATTGAATTATAATCTCTTTTAAGTGGCAGATTTTTTTATTTATTGAAAAGCGCATTTTTATAGTAATAAAACAATATATACAATGCCATTCGTACAAAAATGGGTGGAAAAGTCACACCCCAGAATGCCAAAAGTCACATCGAGCTAAAAGAAGCCTCAAGAGAGGCAAGTCACACAAACCAAGGCTTACGCAAAACAAACTTACAAACAAAGACTAAGTGCAATAAGAAACTTGTAAATTGTGAGACTTAGCTTATTTTCCTAGTCTGTTATATTTTTTGTTGATGTAAGATTACAAGTGAACTTGGATGCTCCTGCATTATACACCATGGGTAACAAAGAAAAACATATGCCCATGAGCAAATTCTATTGATGGTATTCCTTGTTTTGTAGCTTCAAATGTATTTATTCATGTCGCATCTTCAATTTCTTGGATCTTCCACTTGATAAGATATTATTTATATTCCTTATCGCACGTCTTCTTTCTAATTCTTGTCTCAATTACGATTTCCACAATTTTAGGCTCCTTCTCCGACATCTACACTATCCAATCTACTTATAAATTTGAATCAATTTGTGCTTGCACTTGAATTTCTATTTTGTGCTTCATAATAAGGATATAAATCTCCATCATTGAAAATAGGAAAAATTTCTACTCCTTTAGGAAACTCAATCTCACTTGCATTCTTCATTCCAATCTAAATATGAATATGAATTTTCACTTGCACTTTCATCTCCACTTTTCACTTGCACTTCCATTTCCATTTTGCACTTCATGATTTGGATAAAAATCTCCTACATTGAATATAGGAAAAAAATTACCCTTTTAGGCAACTCAATCTCACATGCAAACACTTTGTACAATTCAATCTTCTTCAATTTTAACTTACAATATGTTCCCTTAAGAAATATATCCTTCCTCAAATGTGCTAAGGCTATGTCTCCAATTTAGTAGTGTACTTCCTTGTTCTTCATGTATGTACGATTTTGCAATGTTGTGCTCTTCGTAATTGTTTGCACACTTTCTAATGCATATCTTGCATATTATCTACAAAGTCTTCTACATATGTACTTTCCTTATGTGGACTTTTGATGTCACATGAATGTGTGACTTTGCTTGGGCTTGACCTGCATACAGCCTAAAATGGTGTATTTCTTATACTTTGGTTAATTGAATTGTTATAAGAAAACTCAACTTGTCTCATAACATTATCCCATGTTCTTAACTTACCTACAATCAAACATCTTAACAGATTACCCAAAATCTTGTTTAATACCTTTGTCTTTCCATCTATTCGAGGATGATATGTTGAACTAAACCACTGTAATATTTTGTTGTAAACCATAAAGCCTCACAATCTCCTTGAAAAACTTTTTTAACATCACTTGTCTTCTTATTGAGGGAAAATGAGCCTTTTAATTTGATTTTACCCAACTCTTGTTTTACAAAGGGGTCTCTAAGGCTCAACCTTCTATTTCTCTCACTTATGGCTTCAATATTTTATCTTTGCTTCTTGGCGACATTTCTTTTTGATCATGGTTTTGTAGTTCTGAGTTCGATGGTGGAAGCATTAGTTTTCATAGGGTTTTAAAGAGCGAAAATGTTATGCCCTCAACCCTAGGTCATATATCAGATACAAATGGCCAACTTTTGGCTAGCATAATCTCTTATCATGTCATATCACATTCATGTATGCTTTCATATGCTTAGTAGGTTGGCCTTGGTGCCTTGTATAACATAGCAGGGTATATATAAGAGTTAGTAGCTAGTAGATGATCATCATATTGAGCACTTAAGTCTTATTGTATGGTTTGGAGGTTGTCCCCTTGAAGTGGTTAAGTCATTCTACTTGCATATTGTGATCTTTTCTCTATATTTTGGTGTTCTTTGGTGTTATATTACTGCTGATATTCAAATCTATTTAAGTAATTTTATTACAAGTGGTATCAAAGCTTTAATATGGGCCAAAATTAGGTCAAAACCCTGATTTTGAAGATTCAACTTTATCTCAAAAATGGTGGCAATATTTTTTGCAAATTTTTAATGAAGTGGAGAAATAATTCAAGGTTCTCTCCAGATTTCAATATTTTTTTGACTTGTTTTGCACAAGTTATATCCATTTTAATGTTTTTCATAAATTCGCTCCATATGTTGCAATTTTGGAATTTTTCAAAGTTTCTTATATTTTTGGAAAGTTGGCGAAAAATTAGTTAGGGCTTGTTCTTTATCTTTCTCTCTATTTGGATAATAACCATACGGAACCTCAAACCCTAAATGCTTACCCAAATCGTTGTACCCGAAGACCCAAAGTCTACATCATGAGAGGGAGATCAACTAAAGGACAAGGGAAGGGTCAAGCCACTCCAAGAATGACTCCAAATAAGGAAGATGTGGATTTTGAATCTTCAACTTTTGTGGTATCAAGGATGGTCAACCAACTACAGGACAAGATGAATAACATGGTGAATAAGGATGACCTCAATCAAGAGATTCAAGTAATTAAAGGTGAAATGAAGGCAATGTTTGAATCAATAAAGGAGTTGATGTTAACTATTTCAAGCATGAAAATCATCATTAATTCCCATTCAAGTGTGCAAGTTCCTCAAACAATGCAAACTCATATTTAAATCATACTAATTAAGGGGGATCCTCTGCACACTTGTTGGACCTGTTAGGCAAAGTGGGCGAACATGATTCCAAAAGTAGAAATGTGCAAGTTCAATGGGACTGATTTGATCACCTAGATCAATCAAATGGAGATTTTTTCTATTTTACATCAAGTCCCAAGTTGACAAAAGATTGTAATGACATCCTTGTATCTAGAACCAAAATAGTTCATTTAGCATAGATTGATGTGCGAACAAAAGAAAAAGAACGGTCTTCCTATTACCTTTTCTATACTCATTGATGAGCTCCAAACACACTATAGTAATAATGCTATAGAGAACTATTTTAGCCGAATATCCAAACTATGAAAAATGGGGTCAATCAAGGATTATGTCCAATAGTTCCAAAATCTATCCTTATGAGTGAATGACATCTCATATGATCATCTAAATGATCTCTTCTTAGGTGGACTCAGGCATAACATCCAACCTGGATCCTTTCCTTGTTAATGCGATTTTGATATCGAATTTGTGCTAGTTCTTTGTCGTGTGGAGGAAAGAGATATGGTAAAATGAAGAGGTCTCACTATTCACAAGGAATGCATGATTCCAACACCATTGTTTCCCCAACTAACATGATTGATTCCTCAAAAAATTGAAGAGAAGTGAACGAAAGGTCTATGCTACAGTTGTGATAGCAAGTGGAGAAAGGGACATAAGTGATTGAGAAGAAATTATTCTACATTGAGGGTCCTAATGAGGAAGAAGATGAGGAAGAAGCAATTGGTGAAGAGGAAGAGGTTACTAAGATCGAGGTTGAAGAATCTCAACCATCTCCTGCCATGCAATTTCAGGAATTAACACCCCAAACACCCTCAAGGTTGTTGGTTTCATGAAAATACAAAGGGTGACATTACTAACTGACTCTGGAAGTACTATAATATCCCTTAAAATAATTTCTAATAGATCTAGATATTTTGTTAAACCCTAGGAAGTACTATTTAAAATCTAACTTTTATAACAACAATAATATGATTTTTTATATAAAAATAATGAACCATAATGCGTAAAAAACAGTCTTTTATTTATTGCATACGAACATGCTACAATAAAAATACCAGTGTTTTAATACAATTGTTTGGAGCTGAATTGGCGGAACACTTGTACCTCAAATTGTCACATGACCCCTTAAATGGAATTGCCCGAGAAGTGAGGGATCCCGTCCTCAAATTTGTATGTAAAGGAGGGTTTTCGTCCTCTATTACATAAGTAAAAGTGGAAGCGACATGCGAAAAATAAAATAATTTATGAATTTCCATGATGTGTCATTAACAAACCCCAAATCGCTTTAATAACTTATAATCCCTCTCTAAAGTGGGCACCCTCTTCTCGGAAATACATGCATGCTTCAAATAGAATTAAAAATAATATAATTCCTCACCCATGTTGGTGGCCCATCCTAAAAATAGGATTGAACAAATTTAAAAACACTTTATCCACCTCCCATCCTAAAATTAGGACTTTGGTACTCATTCATCCTTCTCTAACTTTAGCACCCCCTTTATTTATTAATTCTAACTCGACACCCAATAATAGAAGTCAACCTTCTATTATTATTTTATTCTATTAATGCTTTTTGGATTAAAATATAATTTAAGTGTCCTTTTTCCAATCAAAATATAAAATATCCTTGGAACAACTTAAATTAATTTATTTTCCTCTTTTAATTTCCCCTTAGCCTATGGAAAATAATAAAAAAGGCTTCAAGTATTCAGAATTAATTAATTATGAAAAGGGGGCATTACAATCCGTCCTTCCTAGAATTACTTTCCCTCAAGCAATTTCAAACTGGGATCCCAAATCCACCTTGGGAATTTGTAATTTCTAACCCTCAATGCTTCATGTGATGTCAACATAAATAACTTTGCAAATTGTGGTTGTCCAAATTGCTTATCATTAGTTGTTGATTTGAAAATTTCAGCAAGCTCAATGCCAACATTAGTATTTGTTGAGTCATTTTCCTCAGTGCATGCTTTATGCTACAAGTTGTATCCTTCACCCTATCTTGAAATGACATAATAGGGAGCAACAAATCTGAAATATTCTTATACCTTAGGCTGTAATCAAAGTGCTCACCTTCTTGTGTCAGAATAGGAATTGTTGAGATACCCTCAACACCTCCATCTTTGGGACTCAAGACTCTCAAATTAGTGTTAATCAAAATGTTCTCCTTCAATGCATATCCATCCATAATGCTACTTTTGAAAGTCAATCAATGGCTTACCCTTTGGAAGTTCAGAGGATTGTTCATGATTTGGTGCACCTTCTTCCATCTTGAGCTTGTTGCATCCAACAAGTGATGTCCTTTCGCCCCTGACTTCCTCACTTTTATTTGTACAATTATTTTGCAAATCCCCTTCATATGGCACAAACACAATCTTTGGGAGATTGATGGGTGCTTCTTGAACAGAAATATCTTTTTCAACTTCCTCTTGTATGGTGGATTCCTTTATGGGTTGCTTCCTCTCAATTTCTTGCAGCACTAATTGTTCTTCTTTCTTCTTCAACCCTCTTATGTATTCACACAACCCTCTTTTATTTGGATTCCTCATTTTGAGTAACTCCAAGTAATCATCAAAGGAAACTTTGATTTAAGATAATCAGACATCCCTTGATACTGGTTAAGGATTCTGGGGCCTCAAGTTTGTACTTTTCTATTTTTACCAACACCTCTTGAATGTGATCTATATTTTCTTCTGATGTAAGAACTTTTCTTGAATAAATTTGGTCATGGATTCCTTCTCTATCTGATCCACAAGTTGGCGAGAATATTGTCCTGCATCTTTTCCTCAAAAACAACCTCTGGATCTTGTTGCCTTAATCCTTCCTCTAGTTGTTTTAAAGCTTTCTTTTTCTCCCTTTGTTGGTACTTGACTTCTCTGTCTTGCATGAAGTTCAAAGCTGCATTTTTTTAATTCCCTTCCACAAGCTGGGAGGAAATTCACTCTGATACCATTGTAATATCCTTAAAAATAATTTCTAACAAATCTAGATATTTTGTTGAACCCTAGGGCAATAATCTTAAAAATCTAACTTTTATAACAATAATGATAATATGATTTTTTATATAAAAACAACGAACCATAATGCGTAAAAACCAGTCTTTTATTTATTGCATACTAACCAACTACAATAAAGATACCATTGCTTTAATACAATTGTTTGGAACTCGAATCGGAGGAACACTTGCACCCTCTGAATTATCACCGCAACCCTTAAAATGGAATTTCCCTTAGAAGTGAGGGATTTTGTCCTCAAATTTGTATGTAAAGGAGGGTTTTCGTCCTCTATTACAAAAGCGAAGCTACTTGCAGACAATGAAAATAATTGATGAATTTCCAAGATGTGTCACTAACAAACCCCAAATATGCTTTTATAATTTCCAATCCCTCTCAAGTAGGCGCCCCTGGGAAATATGTGCATGCTCAAAAGAAAATTAAAAATAATATAATTCCTCCCCCATGTTGGTGTCCCATCATACAAATAGGATTGAAAAAAATTTAAAAACACTTTATCCACCTCCCATCCTAAACTTAGGACTTTGGTACTCATGTAGCCTTCTCTAACTTTAGTGCCCCTTTTATTTATTAATTCTAACTCGACGCCCAAAAATAAAAGTCAACCTTCTATTATTATTTTATTCTATTAATATTTTTGGATTATAATAAAATTTAAGTGTTTTTTTCAATTAAAATATAAAAAAATCCTTGGAATACTTAAATTAATTTATTTTCTTCTTTTAATTTCCCCTTAGCCTACGGAAAATAATAAAAAATAGGCTTTAAGTATTCAGAATTAATTAATTCGAAAAGGGACATTACAACTTCATCAATCACAAGTTGGCCTTATGCTTAAATTGTTTTGTTTATCCAACCCCAATGTTTCAAAGTCATGGTTACAGATGGAGGTAAAGTTAGTTGTTTGGAAAAGTGCGAAAGGATTAAGCTATCCATGGGAGATTACCTGCTAGAGGGCCCCAAGTATGCCATTTTAATTAGGGGAGTAAACATTGTGTTAGGGGTCCAATGGCTTACTACCTTGGGAATTGTTGAGACGAACTTTCAGGATTTGTTTATGAGGTTCCATCTCGAAGGAGTGATTTTTGAGCTACACGAGATGAAGGCAAAAACTTAACAATTGGTAGGTCTAATGGCTTACTACCTTGGGAGCTGTTGAGATGAAATTTCAGGATTTGTTTATGAGGTACCATTCTCGAAGGGATGATTTTGAGCTACGCAGACGAAGGAAAAAGCTTCACAATTGGTAAGTTCTCATCAGATGAGAAAAATTCTTAAGGTGATCCATAGGGATCCAAAAACACACCACTTCATCAGTTCCATCAGCACCAAGAAGGAGAAACAAGAAAGATGAATAAAATGAGGTAAATGGAGGTTCTAAAAGAAACCGCCACTCTGTTGAGCGGTGGTTTGTAACCGCCGCCCTGTAGGGGTGGCGGTCCTAAAACCGCCGCCCAGCTAGGGTGGTGGTCTTGAGACCGCCGGTCTGCTCAGGGCGGCGGTCCTGCTACCTTCGAACAAAAAAAAAAAAAAAGAATGGAACACGAATGGACATGAATTTGAAGTGCCTAGCCATGTCTCTTCCCTTTCCATGCCCCTTCACATCCTCCAGTGCACGGGAGGACATGAGAAGGCTTATAAATGCATGAAAGGAGCAAGAGAATGATCATTCGAAGATCCAGAGAGATCGAGAAGCAGAGTTTAATGAGAGCAGTGAGTAAGATCTTCAGTGTTGGAGTGGAATTGTAGGAGCAAGGTGTAGAAACAGAGCAAGCAAGTAATTGGAGAGAAGGTTTACATTGTTGTTTTTTTTCATACTTATTGTAATATGTAATTTTCTATATTAGACCAATAAAAGTGGGAAGAAAGAGCAGTTGCCCTTCCCAACTGGTTTTCCTCCATTGGAGGTTTCCAAGATAAAATTTTTGGTGTTGAAGTTTTTGAATTCTTTCCTTCTCTGCAATTTCCTTTCTATAACACTAGATAATCAATCATGAAGCTCTAATTTTTCAAGCAAATCTGTCATTTTCCAAAGTTGAAAGTAGAACAACATAGTTGTGTGATTCGTAGAGTTCCAAAGTAGAAGTTTACGGATCATTTTGGTATCAGAGCTGATTATATATCTAGGACTGTGGTATTCGAATCTTTCTTGTGATTTTGTATGACAGTGACAAGGTCCAAAGGTGAAGAATTTTTACCTTGAGCCAAATATTTCTACGAAGAAGTAGAAACAGAGAATTCAAGCTCAAATGGAGGAAGAGAACTTGGTCTATAGAGTCGAGATGCTAGAGACCATGATGGATAGATTGCATAGAAAACAAGAAGAGCTTTCAGATCTGTAAAATATGGCTTCGGTTAAGAAAGATTCCATGGACTTGGTGGTTTGAGCACTAGCCAAAAAATTTGGTATCGGAAAGATCCACGAAGAGGAAGAATGGGAAGAGCATGAAGAGACGCCAATTGTAAGCGAGAAGGTAAAATCTGCACATACACCTTTTAAAGTTGAAACGAAAGTGGAAATAAAGAATTTTGAAGAACAAGTAGATGTAGAATTACTGGATAAATGGCTAAAACAAATGGAAGTCTACTTTAGTGTGCATAATGTCACTGAGGCACAAAGGATCACCTTTGCACGTCTCAAAATGGAAGGTCATGCTCTGGTTTGGTGGGAAACCCATCTAGCCACTTGTGAGAAGAAGAAATGTCCTATTCACAAGATTTGAAAGGTTTTAAAGAATTGATTAGAGCTAACTTCTATCCTATTGGCCATAAGAATGACATGATGATCAAGTGGAAGTACTTTAGATAGGGCAGCGGTCAAAACATGCAAGACTACACTATGGAATTTCAGAGATAAGCCATGTTGCTTAATATGGACTTAGAGGATGAGGACATTCTGACAAAGTATTTGGGAGGACTTCACTCTCACCTTCAAAGGAAGGTAATCTCCACGAAGCCCAAGGATCTCAATGAAGCTTGTATACAAGCATACTACATTGATGACAAGAAGAAGCAAGGATAAATAGAGCCAAAGGGAGACCAAGTCAACACTGTAATAGCAGGACAAAGAACAAGGGAAGACAAGTAGCAGAGGTAAATGGAAAGGTAAACATGCCACTACTGCTTTGCATACTTGTAAAGATCCTAAGAATTTTTGTAAGAATTGTGATGTAAATGGACATACTAATGCCACATGTTGGAATTTGCACCGAATTGCACCCAAAGCACCGAACCAAGGATTCCAAGAAATCCATGGCCACTGTGAAGACAGAAAGAGAGGTGGAGATTGAGGATGATTCGGATGTAGACGAGAGGTTGGGATGCATGGCCACTAACATGTATGGGGGCAGCAAAAGAAGAAGAGATGAGTAAGCTATTTCAAATTAGAATCCAAATCAAGAAGACTAAGGTAAACGCTTTAGTAGATTTTGGTTCTCAGTCAAATTTGATTTGATGCGGTTGTAGAACAACTTGGTCTAGAGACTTATGCGCATCCACATCCATACCCACTGGGATGGGTGAATAAGGGTGTAGAAATACAAGTTACAAGGAAGTGTAAGTTTCATTTTGGGATAAATACCCAATACATAGATGTATTAGAGGTGATATTATTCCACTTGATGCATTTGATGTTGTCTTCGGAAGTCCTTACTTGTATGCCAAGGATGTTGTGTTCACAAGGAGGGAGAACCGATTCAGATGGGTCAAGGATGGAGTCAATTTTAACATCCGGCACACCAGAGCAAATCAAAGAAGGTTATGGTAAGTGCCAACCAAGCACCAAGACTTATTCAGGAAAATCATCAGTTTTTTTTTCTTTCATTGGAAGAAAAGCAAAATGGACGTGAGAGCACAAATACTTCTGACCAAAGGATGGATAATTTGGATAGCACTTGTCAGTTTTTACAGAAGAAGCCACCACAGGAACTTCTCATTCAAGGAGCAAAACAAACTTCCGCTATGCAATCACCGTATCTACCTACGGATTCACTGGCCTAACCATGGGGCAGCAAGAAGAAAAGGAGATACAAGGAACGGTGGTGACTATAACAGCAACATACTTGGGGAGGATTCGGCCAATCCATCTCAAGAGACAAAGATAGGAAAGGACTAAACCACTACAGTATGGGACCTTCGCCATACTTGAGCAGGTTGGAGAAGAAACTTTCAGGCCATACTTCATGCAGATGCACGTGATAGCAATTTGCAAGAGCTCACATCCACAAATGCCATCTATGCATGACAAAGAAGAAAAGATACATAAGTTACCTTCTAAAGAGGATTATACTCGAGGAAACTCGGAGGAGGATGTAGCACTAGAGAAACAAACCAGAGATCCACAGGAGTCTTGGCAGGTTAGACAAGAGAAGACACCAAGGCAGACCCAGTGGTACTCGAATGAGCACGAGAGGGATTTTATTCCTCTACCACTCCCCCACTAAGCTTTTGTGGGACCAAAAGCCTCCTAAGTAAGGGAGGTATGATCCATAGGGATCCATAAAAACACATCACTTCATCAGTTCCATCAGCATCAAGAAGGAGAAACAAGAAAGATGAATAAAATGAGGTAAACGGAGGTTAGAAGGAACCACCGCTCTATGTAGAGTGGCAGTTTCAAATCGCCGCCAGAAAGTGGCGGCGGTCCTAAAAGCGCCACCCTGTTAGGGTGGTGGTCTTGAGACCACCGGTCTGCTCAAGGCAGTGGTCTTGTCACCTTCAAACAAAAAAGAAAAATGGAACACAAATGGACGTGAATTTGAAGCGCCCAACCATGTTTCTTCCCTTTCCATGCCCCTTCACATCCTCCAGTGCATGGGAGGACATGGGAAGGCCTATAAATGCATGAAAGGAGCAAGAGAATGATCATTCGAAGATCCAGAGAGATCGAGAAGCAGAGTTTAATGAGAGCAGTGAGCAAGATCTTCAGTGCTGGAGTGGAATTGTAGGAGCAAGGTGTAGAAACAGAGCAAGCAAGTAATTAGAGAGAAGGTTTACATTGTTTCTTCTTTTCATACTTATTGTAATATTTAATTATCTATATTAGACCAATAAAAGTGGGAAGAAAGAGCAGTTGCCCTTCTCGACTGGTTTTCCTCCATTGGAGGTTTCCAAGATAAAATTGTTGGTGTTGAAGTTTTTTGAATTCTTTTATTCTCTGCAATTTCTTTCTATATAGACTAGATAATTAGTCACGAAGCTCTAATTTTTCAAGCAAATCTGTCATTTTCCAAAGTTGAAAGTAGAACAACATAGTTGTGTGATTCGTAGAGTTCCAAAGTAGAAGTTTACGGATCATAAGGGTGTAGATGGGTTTGTGGCACAACTATTTTCACTCGAAGCTCAACCATCAAAAGGTGTTATACCATTAGATATACAAGAAATTATTAATGAGCACTCAATTTTTTTGTGATATGCGTAAATGATTACCTTCCAAAAGAGATCATGATCATGCTATTAGCTCCTAGTACTAGGAAGCTAACCACCCAATATTAGACCTTTGTGATACCCTTATCTCTAGCAGAGCGATATTGAAAGGATGGTATAGGAGATGCGGGAAACATGTATTATTCACCATATTCTCTCCACTTTGGTGATGCTATGAAAAAAGGATGAAGGTTTGCGCATGTGTCCAGACTATAGGGAGATCAACAAATACACAATTAAAGATAAGTTTCTTATTCCTCTCATTGAGGATTTTTTAGATGAGTTGCATGGTGTTTTTTATTTTACAAAATTATATCTTCACTTGGGATATCATAAAATCAGAATTTTTGATGAAGATATTCATAACAAGACATTTAGGACACATGAGGGCCACTATGAATTTCTAGTAATGCCTTTTTGTCTTACAAATGCACCATCTACTTTCCAGAGTTTGATGAATTCAATCTTTTGGATATTTCGCAAAAGTTTTTCCTAGTGTTCTTTGATGATATATTGATCTACAACAAGAACTGGGAAGAACACTTACATCGCGTCAATAATGTTTTGGACACTCTTGAACAATAACACCTTTATGAAAAGCCCTCCAAGTGTTCTTTTGGAGTCATGGAGGTAGAATAATTGGGTCATATCATTTCTCATGAAGGTGTAAAAGTGGATCCTCATAAGATCTAGGATATGGTGGATTGGAAGATTCCTAAAACCCTCAAAACCTCGGGGCTTCTTAGGGTGTACTGTTAATATCACAAATTTTTGAGGATTTATGGTAGAATTGTAACACCACTCACAATGTTATTGAAGGAATCCTTTCATTGGAATGAGGAAGCAACCCAAACATTTGAAACACTGATGAAGGCCATATGTACCACTCTAGTTCTAAATACCACAAATTTCTCCAAAATTTTCATTTTTTAATGTGTGCTTGGGCGTGGCATAGGTGTAGTACTCATGTAAGAGGGACACCCTATTTAAACCAACTTATGAGAAGGAAATGATGGTTATTTTTCATGTGATCAAACAGTGGAGATTGTATCTTATGGGTCGTCACTTCAAGGTGAAGACAGATCATGATAGCTTGAAATACTTCTTGGAGCAACAACTATCCTCTGAAGAACCAAAAATATGGGTCACAAAGATGTTGAGATATGACTTTGAAATCATTTTTAAGGAAAATAATGGTATATGATGCACTATCTAGGAGAGACGAGCCCACGTAGCATTGTTATATGCCTTGTCCATATTACAGAAGACTAGGTAGATCGTGCAAGATCAAAATGGTAAAATGACACAAAGACCCACGCCTGTCATTTAGAATTGCCAACAGGATCTGAGCATTTCATAAAAAATTGTATGGAAGGGGGATACATTATAGTACAAGGATTGGTTGTACTTATGTAAGAATTCTACCCTTAAAAATTAGTTTCTCTCTTAGCTCCATTCTTCCCTAATGGGTGACCATTCGGGATCTTGAAAACTTGTCATAGAATTAAACAAGATTTCTTCTGGGAAGGGTTCAAAGGGAATGCCCATGAATTTGTGGTAGAATGCTTGGTGTGTCAGTGTAACAAGGGAGAAACTATCAAGTTGCTAGACCTTTTGCAACCTCTATCTATTCCTAGTGAGTGGTGGGTAGAGGTTTCCATGGATTTCATCACAATATTGCTGAAATTTGAAGGGAAAAGTGTAATTATGGTGGTTGTGGATAGACTCACTAAAATGCTCATTTTTGTGCCTTGTCACATCCCTTTACAATGAATACAATCGCTATATCTTTTATGGATACAATTCGAAGCTACATGGAACACCCAAGATTATAGTAAGTGATCATGATCCTATCTTTAGTATTTTTGGATTGATTTATTCTCATGTTTGGGTACTCAACTAGCTTGTAGTTCATCATATCATCCCTAATCTAATGGATAGACTGAGGTAGTAAACAAATGTTTGGAGGGGTATCTACGATGCTTTTCTTCAAATAAGCAAGAGAGATGGGTTTAATGGCTACCACTTGTAGAATGGTGGTATAACACTTCATTTCATACCTCATCCAAAATGTCCCCATTCTTGGCATTGTACGGTTACCATCCACCATCCCTCACCTCCAACTTGAGGGTCTAGCCTAAAGTAAGAGCAGTTGAAGAGCACATTTAACACCAACATGAGGTGCTCTCTAGCCTTAAATATAATTGGTAATGGCATAAAATCACATGAAGCAACAAGCTGATCAACACTGTAGTGAGCAAAGATTTGAATTTGGAGACTTTGTTTTGCATTTATCGATTGCAACCATATAAACAACTATTTTGAAACAACAAAAAAATATAACAAGCTTTCACCTAAATACTATGGCCCTTATCAAGTGTTGTAAAAAAATGGTAGTGTGGCATATAAACTGGAGCTTCCTCATCAACTAAAATACATCCAATTTTCCATGTTTCTTGCTTTGAAGAAGGTCATTGGGAAAATGTGTCTTCTCAGCTAGTGTTACCAAATCTTGATAAGGAGGGACACATCATTTTGGAGCCTGAAGGAATCCTACATACTTGCATTGAGAAGTTGAGGACAAGGGCCATCACCGAGTATTTGATCAAGTGGAAGAATTTGAACATTGAAGATGCAACATGGGAAGATGAAGCATTCCAACAACAATATCTAGAGATTACCAACATTGGGGACAATGTTGCTTTGAAGGGGAGGGGATGCCATTAACCCTATGTCATATATCAAATATAGATAACCTAATTGTCGCTAACATAATCTCTTATCATATCATATCACATTCATTTATTCTTTCATATGCTTAAGAGGCCATCCTTGGTGCTCTTGTATAGCGAGAATAGGGTAATTATAGGAGCTAGTAGCTAGTAAATGATCATCATATTATGCACTTGAGTCTTATTCATAGTTTTCATGTTCGAAAAGTTTGGTTTTTTTGGATAGGAATTTTTTTTTTTGAAGTTCGGGATTTTGAAAAATTCAATTCGGTTTAGTTTGGTTAAAAAAGCAAATTTAAAAAAATATATAAAAAAGAATAATTATCTTTAATTGCTTTAAAAAACCAATCACATATACAAATAAATAAACATACAAGTATACTAAAGTCTAAAACAAATAAATGCATAGCAAAATCCATTAGTGTTAAGTGTTAATACTTATAATTATGACTCAAACAACCAAAATTCATAGTTCATACATATATTGATATAAAATATAACAATGAGAATTATGCATTGCTCAAACTTCAAAGTTTTGAGCATTAACCAAAATGCAATTTTAAACATTTGCAACATCAAATTCTCGCTTCTATATCAAAAGTATTACTAGCATCTTCATCCAATCTGCAATTAGTAGGCTCATTGTTGGCTAGATTTTCGCACACCGAAAACCTAGGCAATCGTGAGATAAATCTCAATCATTTACCTTGGTGAGGCTCCCATGTAAGATTTTGTCAATTATATATCCTAATATCTATTTGTTGGTATTACTTTAACTATGTAGCTCATGAACCATAGCTAGACAGTTTTGCAGCAAGTAAGCAGCTGTAAGAAATGAATATATGCAGAGGAGGGGAAATAATTAAATACGAGAAGAAAGGAAAGAAGATGTGCAACCTAACCAATAGTTGACAGAGTTGATCACATGCACATAGATGAAACAAATAGATCTTAAAATGTAGAATTTGAAGCAAAGGACAGTTTCAAATCTAGATCTAAGACAACACAAAGTTTGTGCAGAGATCTAAAAAGAAATAAGAAACGAATGCACCGTTGACACAAAGTTCTCCGAAATCTGCCTCTTCTCTATTCCTCTGCTTGCAGAAAGCTATCAAGGGTTTTAGCTCAAAGTTTAGAACACAAGAATGTTGATTACAAATTTTGATTCTTTAACCCATAGGTTCTTCCTCTATTTATAGTGTATAAAGGGCAATTACAAATAGGAAACTTTAAATGAATTCCCGCATGCGAAGCTATGAAAAGGGAAACAACTAACAATCTTCCTCCTGGAATTCCTCTTTACATGACATGCATGATTTATAACTGAAAAATAGAACCTTCTATTTTGCATGTCTGCCACCTATTTCCAAGTAATTGACTTCTTCAAGTAATGGCTTTTAAACCAATCACTTAAGTTTTTATAATTTAATTTATTGCTCAATTACTTTGTCGAAGAAAATAAAAGAAAGAGGAAAAGAAATAAGAAGAAAGTTGCAACCCTCCTAGTCTTGTTCTTCTTCCATATTCTGCATGTGGTTGACTCTTTTGCCTTTGATTCTCACCAAACTGGA
Organism: Taxus wallichiana var. yunnanensis; assembly: GCA_018340775.1. NCBI lineage: Eukaryota > Viridiplantae > Streptophyta > Pinopsida > Cupressales > Taxaceae > Taxus > Taxus wallichiana. The sequence goes on along the minus strand of CM031242.1, from coordinate 964,102,026 downwards.
TTTGGAAGCTATGCATGACTGTGATTTGCTTGTAGGTATTGCCTTTGACCTGTCTTCCCTTCTATCCTTGAAGCTTTTGCAATTATTCTTCAGTACATGCAAAGTAAATTCAATGAAGGCTTCAACTGGAAGATTGGGAGCACATGCACAAGATCCTGGAAGGAATTTTCCATGCACTGACTTCTACACTAGCTGCATTAGAAACAAGAGGATGAATTGTTGTCGAAGTGTTTGCAATTATGAGATCTGGATCTATCAATTAAATCGGCGATAGGTTCAAGGCCTATGGTTTTATCATTGACCGAGCAAATCTGAAAGCTATGCATGATTCTGTTGATCTTTCTCTTTCATCATACTTCAACATGCCTAGAACAATCTTTGTCTGAGCTCTTTTTCTTTAATTTTGTCGGAATCCCTTGCAATTGGATCCATTTGTGCAGATCTGGAAACTTCTTCAAATTCGAAAGATATATTCAATGTATCTGACATTGATTTGAACTTCTTTTCACTAATATGAGCACCTGTGATGAATACCTGCAATTAATTCAGACAAAGATGAAGTCCAGAGCATGAATACTTGATTTTTGTCACCAAAAATCTGCATATGAAGCCTGCTGCCCTAAAATTTGAGGTTTTGCTTGCATGCAAAGCAAGCAAAAATATTATTTAATTCACCAGAGCACTTATACCAACATGCAGATAATTATCATAGCAAGAATCAAGCCATTCCAACCCTAGGCGCCAAACCTTGAAGCTCCCTGGCAATGAAAAACACTCTTTAATGCAAAAACCTCCTTCCTTTGGCGCCAAAACTTGTCCGGCTGCAATCCTTTGCAAAAATAATTAATTGTTTCTTTATTATGGTATTCCATGCTTATATAACCCTCAGCATTCTATTTTTAATAATTTCCCTTCATATTTCTGGCAATTTAATTAATAAACAATCATGTTTATTCACCCAAATTGGGCGCCCAATTATGCATGTTGCTGGTTGCTTTTAAATAAATTTATTTTATTTATTTTTAGCATGCATCCTTGACTTATCCTTAGCTCTTCCACTTGCATTGACTTTTCTTCTATTTATGGTGCCAAAATTGGGTGAATAAACCATTAATAAATATTATTAAATGCATTGTTATTCACCTAAGGTGGGTCGCATTTTTTTAGGAAGGGTAATTTCCAAAAATAGGAAGTCAACTTTGGTGGGAATTTTTGCCCTGCACTACAGCTCCAAAAAACCCCTCTTCCACTTAAGTGATTTGACTTTCATCATGGGAATTTTTACCCTACAAGGCAAGTAAGAAATTCCTGCCGGTGCTTTAAATGATTTTTCTTTTATAATGAGAATTTTTACCCTGCAAGGCAGGTAAGAAATTCCTGCTTGCCTGTCGCCTCTAATATTCCCATTACAACTTAAGTGACTTTGACTTCATGGGAAAAATTACCCTACAAGGCAGGTAAGAAATTCTCGTCTGCCTGCCACTACCAAAATTCTCATTGCAGCTTAGATGACTTTGACATCATGGGATAAAGTAACCTGCAAGGTAGGTGAGAAATTCTCGCCGCCCGCCACTACCAAAATTCCCATCAGTAGCTTAAGTGACTTTGAATTCATGGGAAAAAGTAACCTACAAGGCAAGTAAGAAATTCACGCCTACTTTCCACTACCAAAATTCCCATTGTAGCTTAGATCTATTTATTCCAAAAAGTGCGACTTGCCTAGGAGAGGCTTTTTGTGCATGACTTCATCTTTTTTTGGTCGAGGTGTGCATTCTAAGGATGATTCCTTCTCGGTGTTGCGGTCGTGAAATATCTCTAGATGCTCTAGTAATTAAACAGACTATACCTTGGACAAGGAATAGACCTAGGGAATTTCAGAGAAACCTACGAGAAAACTAGAGAAAAATGCAAAAGAAATAAATAAAAGCAAAAATGTTGCTTTAGAAGTCATGACAAAGCTCTAAATTCATTCCTGATGAAAATCCTATTGAAATGTGTGGATACCGGCATGCAAAACTTCAACAAGATTCAATCGAAGCACAATTTACTTCAAACAGGGCATTGTTTATTTAATAAATAATTAAATAAAAATTCCCACAGATAAAACTCAAGCGGAGGGATAAAGTGAGTTTTGGCATCCGGGTATTTGTTAAATTGGCTCATAAGATTCACCGAGAATATATTAACGTAATACGACATCTTCCGCAATAAAAACACAAAAAGATCCATTATTTTAAAAGAACATAAATTTTTAAACATGGGGTAATCTCATATTTCAAGGTAAAACTGGAGACACCACTCATCATCAACAACATTTTCTTCATCTCCAAAACATGCTTCTCCAAGGTGAGAGTTGTTGCCTTGATTTGTAATAGGGTGAGTAAGAAATCTTAAATTGTTATATAGAAAAACACAATTAGAGAATTTTTGAGCCCCTAATCGATTCCTCTTGTTTATGTAGATTAAATCATGTGGACTCTAGTTTCTTTCACATACGTAAACACTAGAACATCGCCTAAAGATTTGCACGGCAATATTTTACAACTCTAGCTTAGAAGACCCATTAGTTTGCCATCATTTAGATGGTTCCCATTTTATCCTACTTGCTCTTGCTTCCTTTACACCAAACATTTTAAGTTGGTTAAAAATAGTAAGTTGTTCTCTTGCTTTTCCCTTTACATAATCAGAAACCAACTTGTCTATTGTTGTAAGAATACCTCTTTTTATCTCCTCATTTGCATCATGATTTACCTCAACTAATTTAGGATCTAAATAACATGATGTTGCATGTAGAGGACAATGTAGCATGAACCATCGTTTGTCAACAATTTCCCAAATACGCTTGACTTCTTCAACATCATTTGCTAATATCTTTTGGATTTCTTCCTTTACTTTGTCCATGCCCTCATACACAAAACACATGCAAGGTTGATTTCCATTAACCATTCTTCAAATTTGAACAAGTGGCTCAAACACATTTATGATTTTTTGGCCCCCTCTCAAAATGTGTCCCCTAAGGTAGAATTTCTCAATTTCTTTCGAATGGATTTCCTTGGCAAACTTCAAATTTTTCCATTCATTAATGACCACCACTTTTCTTAATTGTGTCCTCTACTCTACCTCCCTTTTCAAAGTAACGAAGTTTGTGTCGAATCTTATTTTGGAAAGGAAAAGAAGCTCACATTTTACAAACGAACGATACAAGTTCAATGTCAAATGGTGATTGAGGATAAACTTAGAGATTTGTTTTCCTTCAGTCACAATATTACTTACCCATTCTATTTTTGATAGATCTTTAAGAAAAAGATCCAACACATGGGTTGTACATGGCATCTAAAAGAGATGAGGAAATCTAACCATGAGTATATCCCTTGCTCCTTTACAATTATTTGCATCATTTGTAATAACTTGAACAACATTCTCTTCTTATATCTCCAAAATCATTGACTCGATGCATTTGGAAAAGAAAAGAGAATTTTTTTGCTCATTACTTGTATCAATTGATTTTATAAACATCAGCACCTTATGGGGATATTTCTAAAAGATTCAAGAGGAGCCTTCACCTCGAATCGAACCATCCATCACTTACTATTGTGCATCCTATTCTTATCCAACTTTTATTCATTTCATCTAGCTCATTGGATAGGGATGTGACCTCCTCTTCAAGAAGTCTAGTTCTTATTCATTCATAACAAGGCAACTCAGAATCGCTCCCAAATTCAACCATTGCATCTATGAAAGATTTGAAATGTGGAGAATGGAATACATCAAGGGGATGACCTCTACATAAAACAATCTTGTTGTCAATATGTCCATCACATGTTGTTGTTGTGGCCTTCACATGGACTTCAATGAACTTTGTGACTTTTCAACCGCATTGGGGCTTCCACTTCCTTAGGAAAATGGTTATGGGGAGCAACATGAACTATCGAAGAGCCCATTTGCGAGACAGAGTGTAGGATTTTATCCTTCTTTGCTTTTGAAGTTAATGCTTTGGCATAACTCAATTAAATTTGGCTTTCACTCAATTTCGAAATCTCTATATTCGCTTCCTCCGAATTCTCCTTTGTTATTAGATTGTCATAAGTAATAGATTGAACTCTAGTTACACTACTTGTGATATTACTATTACATAAGGTGCATCTCATTTTTTTGTTATCATCTCTCTGGACACTATATTTCATCTCCAAGAGATGACCATTGTTAGACATCTTGACCACCCTATCTTTCCCTTTATTATCCTTACTATCCCAAATTTGCCCCCTGGAAAATTTGGTCAAGACAACTCCTGCACATAAGGAAATTATGAAGGAAACGAATCACTCTGCGAGCTCACATTCCAGACGACAAACAAGGTTAGGAGACCCTACAATTGAGTAATGGGGCTGCGAAGGATCAAACGACCTGTGCAAGAAAAAGAGAAGAAACAACTCACAAGAGAACTCGTGCCTTAAATTCATCAAATAGGTTACGGGTGGGCTTGGAAATGAAGGAGTAGTGTTACAGAGAAACTAGAAAAAAAAACGGAAGAAGTGGCGAAGATCCGAAGTCCCCGTGCTCAAAAACGGTTCAGGAAGAAGCCCAAAAATGACTCAGTATGGAGGAGGCAGCGGAAGAGACCACGTGTCCTAACGGCGCTTCTCCAAAAGTGAATCCCAAAGGGGGAGCTCAAACTTGCGCCAGCCCTCCACGTAGCAAATGGTCAAAGAGCGTTAAGGGGTGGACAGAAAAGGCTTCAAATTTTCCTAAGTATAAAAGTGTAAGAGGAGAATGTCAAGTGTCAGTGTGGCACATCTTTAAGAGTTGGTCCCAAGGCGGAAACCTAAATAAGTGCAAGCTCACCACGTAACCCAAAGCCTAAGAAGTAAGAGGGACCGTTGAAAATTCCACAGATCAACGAAGGCCGACAAGTGTCAACTCGATGCTCCTCCAAAAGTAAGCTTTGAGTCACCTTCCAAACAAGCACACGGTGCCTCCACATGTCCAATCTCAAAGAGGGGTAGAGTAAGTTGAATTGTCAATGCATAGCTCAAAGCCAACCAAAGGGTGCCACGTGTCCAAGCCGAGCAGTGGGGTCGCAGGATTTTTTTGATTTTGTGATTCTTGCGAAAAAAGGGAAACGTTAAGTTCTAAGCCCACAAACCCAATTTTTCCTAATGGCCGCCACGCATCCCACATTAAAGAGGGGGTTGTTTTTCAAATTGGTTTTCCCGCCCATTTGTATGGACCCGATGCAAACTTCGAAGGGGCATATCTTTTAACTCATGGCTCGAAATATTGTGAATCTTACACCGTTGGAAGCATCTAGATTTCCTCTATGCCATGGAAAGATTAAAAATCATTTTTGTAGGCCCTGATAGGTAAAAAATGAAGAAAAGTCTTACATGACATTAACCCAGAATCTAATCTCTTCAACTACCAGATTTGATGCGATTCGATTTGTTGAGGAACCAACCTTCTTTGGAGGATCATTCCCATTTGTAAGTCCCAAAGCTTGGGGAATGATCCAATGTTATGCAATCACACCAAATGACCCTACCTTAGAAAAGTAGATCCATGACTCATTTGGGAGGCCGTGATTTTGCACTAATAGTTTGGCACACCGGTGGGACCAAGAGGTCTTCACTTCATTGCAACAAGATTGATGTGCACTTGTTGTAAATCTCCAACTTATTAGAAGCTTTAGTTTGCACATCTGGCAGTCCATCTGGTCAAAAACCCATTCTCTAAGTTGCAGACTTGTTCTTTCCATCCATTTCCACTCATTTTCATCCATTCTTCTTTCCATCTCTTTCATTCTTTTCCATTCCATGAAGTTGTGCAATCATGAATTCATTTCCACCATGGAATTCACATTTACAACAACAGTATATTCAACCTCCAATGTACTTTACAACTCCTTCAAATCAACATAATGAGCAGACTCAAAATCAGCATGCTTACCTCTATGAACAACAGAGCCAAATTCAGTTTGGCCATGGAGCTTTCCAAGAGCAGGGGTATGCAAACAATGAAGACAATCAAATACAAGATGTTGGTCTGCTTGGAGAAGATCCAAAAATGGAGGTTGGCATGGTTCAATCAAGGGGCATAACACAAATGAAGGTGTTTCAAATTGGTTTGTGGCACCTTATCCATGGGAAGGCCATTTTCCAAGAAATTACAGCCCTCAGGAGAAGCTAGACTTCATGGTTGAAATGTTGCCCCAACTTGCACAATGGACTGAGGAGATTGAGGCTTATGAGTTGGAGTCAAGACAACCTTGTCAATGGGTAAGTCCACCATCTCATAAATTTTCTTTTTCTCTTTCTCAAGCAGCACCATCTCAACCCAAGCTCCAATTTCCAAGCTTCCCAATTGTTGCCCCAAGTGTTGATTCCATTCCTCCATTCCCTAGTCTTCCACCCCATTTCAGTTCCTCTTCTCCTTTCCCTTCCAAATAGTCATCCCCTCCAAACAAACCAGAAGTTCCACCTCCCTCCCCACCACAAATAATTGCAAAGTTGGTTGAACCCCAACCTGCCACTCCTCTTGCTCTCCCAAGTCCATGTTGGGAAGAGACCCAAGAAACCAGTCAAGGAGAATAGCAAGAAGAGGAGCCCAATAGAAAAGAAATGACAGATAATCTGAAGAGTTGGGCTACCAAATTTGGGTTTACAAAGATCCCCTTGATGGTCAAACCAATGGAGGAGGTTAGAGTTGAAGAAACAAAGTGGTGGTTGAGGCTGAGTTTGTAGCAGAAGAAGAAAAAGAACAAGAGGAAGAGAATCAAACAGTTTGTTTATGGCACTTTTCCTGAAAAAGATACTGATCTAACCCAAGCTACACAACTAGTTGAAGAGGAGGGACAATCAGCTCCAAGTCCCATTGAAGAGGAGCAAATGGGAGAGATCAAATCAAAGTTGAAGCCACTCAATGAAGAAAGCATCATTGAAGATTCCTTGCTTTCATTCGAAGGGCCTATTTTGGTTAATGAACCCATGATGGAGGAGGACCATACAGTTTTAGAGGCTCCAAGTGAGGAGAAGGCTGCAGAGGAACCTTCAGTTCTTCCTCCCACTTCATCTCCTTCAATCTCTAATGTTGAGGAGGAGTTTGATCTTTCAAACTTCATGTTTGAGGATGAGGAGAACCATGGTGATCAAATTGTAGATCAAGAGGACATCATGGAAGAGGTTGAACATTTGCAACAGAAAACAAGTGAGGCAATGTATTTGTCTGATTTGGAGGACTGTTTTGATGGAGAAGAACCGGTTGAGTTTCTATTGTTTTCTCCTTCATCATCCACCTTCCAAGCACATGAGCCTGTTGTCATGGAGGAGAACTTTCAATTGCAGCAGCCTGCATCTTATAATAGCTCTTTGGAATCAAGTTTGGAAGACTCAAATCTTCCATGTTCTTCAAAAGAGGAGGAAGGCAAAAGGCAAAAGGATGTCATCATCTCTTTCATGCCATTCATCCAATAAGGTCCACAAGAAAACTCCATTCTTGGAGTTGAAACTCGAAAAGGGCGCATTCAAAGGACCAATCAAGTATTTGGCTTCATTGGAGCCAAAGAAGAAGCCAAATCTGGTCATGCCCATTTCAGGGCATGAGGATGAGCTATAAAGCACCAAGGATTAGTTGTCATACCTCTTCAATCTAAATGCAGAGAAACTAAAAGAGGTATTGGTTTTGTCTTCAGTTGATACTTTGGTGATTTGGGTGGAAGATCAGCTTATAGTTAGTTTTTCACTCATCCAACCAGCCATGTTCAATGCCAAATTAGTTGCATGGCTGCCATTTTTGAGGAAGGGAAGTTATTTCTCCCTGCCAGTTGTAGGCTTTGTTTGAGCTCCCTTTGCTCTTGGTTAGTTTAGGAGTAGGAGTAGATTTTGCTTTCAGCAGAAGAAGTGCTTATGCACACTCTGCATGTCTCATTTGAGGCATGTATGATTTGGTCTTTGTATATAAGTTTTGTTTGTATTTCTTCAAAGGGGCATGAGGCTAGGCTCTTAACTATTAAAGGTAAGAAGGCTCATGTTTTCCTGTAATAGTTGTAAATTCCAAAAGAAACAAATGCATAAACAACTAAAGTCGTTTCAAGACAGTCCATTTGAGGGACAGATTGAAGCCCCGGTCAAAACAATTTTCTACTCTCAGAAACTCCATTTCCAAGATTTTCTTATGAAAATTGAGGGTGCAGATGTGTAGGTAGGCTCAGGGTCAGACAAAACATAGAAAATGCTTGCTATCAAGCTCGCAGTGGCTCAGGGATCAAGTCTTCGAAGTTTAGATCGGTTTCATGTTTATTAGGCAAACTCCATGCCCAATGGATGCTTCAAGGCCACTGGTCTTTTCATCTAAAGCAGCAGATGTCCCCTGTGAGTCACCAAATTTTTATCCCAAATTCACCCCCGGAAAATTTGGTCAAGACAAATCCTGCACATAAGGAAATTATGAAGGAAATGACTCAGACCCGCGAGCTCACATTCTAGGATGACAAACAAGGTTACAGTGGAGACCCTACAATTGAGTGGTGGGGCCTGCGAAGGATCAAACGACCCTGTGTAGTAAGAAAGAGAAGAAACGGCTCTGTCAAGAAAACTCGTGCCTTAAATTCATCAAATAGGTTACAGGTGGGCTCAGAAATGAAGGAGAAGTGTCGCAGAGAAACTAGAAACAAGAAAGGGAAGAAGCGGCGAAGATCCGAAGTCCTCGGGCTCGAAAACGGTTCAGAAGAAGCCCAAAAATGACTCAGTATGGAGGAGGCAGTGGAAGAGACCACGTGTCCTAACGATGCTTCTCCAAAGTGAATCCAAAAGGGGGAGCTCAAACTTGCACCAGCCCTCCACGTAGCAAATGGTCAAAGAGAGTCAAGGGGCAGACAGAAAAGGCTTCAAATTTGGCTAAGTATAAAATGTAAGTGGAGAATGCCAAGTGTTAGTGTGGCGCATCTCCAAGAGTTGGTCCCAAGGCGGAGACCCAAATAAGCGTGAGCTCACCACGTAACCCAAAGCCTAAGAAGTAAGAGGGACCGTTGAAAATTCCACAAATCAGTGGAGGCCGACAAGTGTCAACTCGACACTCCTCCAAAGGCAAGCTTTGAACTAGCCTTCCAAACAAGCGCGGTGCCTCCACGTGTCCAATCTTAAAGAGGGGTAGAGTCAGTTGAATTGTCAACGCATAGCCCAGGCCAACCAAAGGGTGCCACATGTCCAAGCGGAGCAGCAGCGTTGCAGGGATTTTCCAGATTTTGCGATTCTTGCGAAAAAGGGAAAAGTTAAGTTCTAAGCCTGTAAACCTGATTTTTCCCTAATTTGGCTACCACATGTCCCATATTAAAGAGGGGGCCCATTTTTCAAACTAGTTTTCCCACCCATTTGTATGGACCTGATGCAAACTTTGAAGGGGCATATCTTTCAACTCGGGGCTCAATATTGCGAATCTTACACCGTTAGAAGCATCTCAATTTCCTCTACGCCATGGAAAGATAAAAAATCATTTTTGCATGCCATGGTAGGTAAAAAATGAAGAAAATTATTATAGGCCATTAACACAGAATCCAATCTCTTCAACTACCAGATCGATGCAATTCAATCTGCTGAGGAACCAGCCTTCTCTGGAGGGTCATTCCCATTTGCAAGTTCCACAGCCTGGGTAGTGATCCAATGTTATGCAATCACACCAAATGACCCTGCCTTAGAAAAGCAAATCCATGACTCATTTGGGGGTGCTATGATTTCGCACTAACAATCCCTTTACTGCCTAATTTCTCTGTGAACCTGCAAAATTCAAATATTACGATTTAACATTTTTTACATACTAACAAATTAATAAATTATAATTAATAATATTATTTATATACTAAGAAATTAAAAATAATAATTTATAATATTTTTATCTACTAAAAATTTAATGAAAAAGAATTTATAATAAAGAATTAAACTAGTAATTGCATGTACAATGCAATGTGAACGCCGAATGATATATGTTATTATATTAAAAATAGTTATTACTTTTGTGGTTAATGTTGATAAGGGTTGTGGTTTACAATAATCGATTTTTGTTAAATCAAAAACAAATGTTGCAAAATACATTAGAAGGGATGTTAGATAATAGTTAGTTGTGTAATAATTGAATACAAATGCAAGTGAGACGTGTAAGTTTGCTAATACTCACTCTCAAGAATGTTGTGAATGTGAAGTATTGTTGTCAAAGTAGATTGAAAGAATGACTAAGCGCTTTAACATATTATCTCTCCATGAAACTAAAATGAGACGAGAATATGCAATTATATATAAACAAATATAAAACGGTTATGGTACATTCCAAATTTCTCTATTACCTTTACGAGTTTGAGAGCATCATTGTTAGAGCTATTTTGTGCATATCTTACCATTATAGCATTTCACGAGACCACATTTCTTTGAGGCATTTTGCAAACAAAAAATGGTATATGTTATTTGTGTTATAGGGATAGTTTTTACTTTTGTAGTTGTGTTTGTTTAAACTATGGGTGATTGATTTTGTATGTGTAGAAATATAGATGAGTCACTTCATTTAAAAAGCGCAAACATGAGGTCTAACCCTTAAAACTATTCAAAATGCAAAAAAATGATATAATGTACAAAGCTTTGGATGGAAACAACTATAAATTACATTGTTCTTTCTTGGCATTTTAAAATTGTAGGTATTTGTGTGCAGATGAAGACATTAAAAATGTGTTGTTGTTGGTTAACATAAAGAAATGAGCAACAATAAAAAGGAAAAATTGAACATGTATGTTGAAAAGTGTAATTTTGTAATTGTAGATATATAGACCAACCACTTCATTTAAAGGTTTCATCTCTTCATTTCAAACTTGTTACAAATTTGTACATATACATTTTCAAATCTCATATCATGAGTGGTATTGTTTTGTGGACTGTTTTATTTGAACTTAACATGAGAAGAATTATATCATGAATGGTAGCCTTTTGAGGGCAATTTTATATCCGGTAAACATGAGTAAATTTGATACCCCTTGAACAGAAATGTCGTCTAGGAAAGAAGAAGTGTTGAGTAAAGTAGTAGCAGAGGTGCTATCAAAGTAGAGTGTAGTATTTACGAAGGGTTGAGTGATAGTAGTCTTGCTTCCTCCTTTTTCTTGCTCCAAGTGTTGGTACATGCGCCATTTTTGAGTACCTTTTGAATGAAAAAGGAGGTGAAATGCACAGATTTGCAAGTGAGGCAACTCTGGAGAAAGTTGTGAATGTCAGACCTTGCCTTTCATTGGTTCTAATGTCGACAGTTGCTCTATGCATAGTAACTCCCTGGGACTTGTGGATAGTTAATCCCTAGGCCATTTTAAGCGGAAATTATCTTTGATTCCCTCTCGAAATAGGGGGTATTAGAATATGTAATGGGTTGGAGGGATCCTAACATGGGTCGTTGTATCTATCAAATTTGACAACAACAAATAAAGGTAATGTTGGTGGTGGCATTGATGCGTCATAGACAATGTTGGTGATTATTCCTATAGCACCATTTATGAGGCCTGTGTCAACCCATAAATTTGCAATAAGCATGATTTTTTGTTGTTTGCACAACAGAAATTTGTGCTCTAACTAATCATCATCAGGATTTCTTGGTCTATCCCGCCTGTTACTTTCAAAGAATGGATTGGGTGAATGGAACGTTCAATGCCTTCACATTTGAAGGTTGTGGGAGTCCACGAGGTCATTTTTTGCAAACAAATGTGGTGCATCCTTAAAAATTTTGAGCTCTTGTTGAGTTAGGTGTGTGTCTATGCGAGACATTAGGAGTTCCCAGTCCTCAATAAGAGGGGTTGAATCTCGCATGTTGAGCAATAAATTCCGAATGAAACTTATGCATCGGTTGTTCCTTGTTGCTGAAATATAGTTTGCAATGTAATGGAAGAATGAAATCCCTTCCAAAGGGTGGCTCCATAGGATTTACTTGCATAAAGAGGATTGTCCATAACCGGTGGTAATTTCCCGAGGTCGCCGAGGAGGATGACTGATTTGTTTCAAATTTAGATGTTTTTGAGTGTGGGAAAGCCTCGCATAGCCTACTGTCAATTTTTCCTATCAACTTTGGGCCGATGAAACTCATTTCATCAATAAGAACATATTTTATATGTTTCAGTTGACTCTTAAAAAGATGATAATGCTTGGCCTTCAAGGGGTTTTAATTCTTTGATTTGGAATACGAAGGGCTACATGGATTGTGGGTGCGGAGATGTTGAATGTTGAAACACCGGTAGGGGCAAGTAGAAGGAGAGGCGAGGGAGATGTGGTTGATGCTACTGTAAATGAATTCTAGATTTTATTTATCAGAAATGATTTTCTTGTGCCAGTTGTTCCTTGAATTATCAATCTTAATGGAGGTAGAAGTGTTTTGTTTTCTGAATGGTGCAGTATGGTATCAAGAGCTAGTTGTTGTTCTGAAGACAAAGGTAGTGTGGTAGATGGTGGTGTGGCCTGCATGCTAGTGTTATTTGTGTCTTCCTTTTCTCTCTCGATGAATGATGAACCAATTATTTGCAAATCATGTGGAACATCATGTATGTTCCAATTATTGTGTATGTCAAAATATTGTTTCCCCAACATTTCAAGACTATCAAGACCCGTGTTGTTTCCCGGATGAATTTGTGCAAAGACTTGCCATTCTTGCAATGGTTTGTGTTGAATATTGCATTTGACCTCAGAGTCAAAACTAACATCTGTTTCATGTCTTGTGTCTGTGGTAGTGCGTAAAACATGTCATGGTCTATAGTTGTGTTTGAACATGTCCCAAGTGTCGTTGATGTCATGTGGGCTTGAGCCAAATTCGGAGGCAATATTTCTGAAAGGCTTGTATAAAAGGAGTTCTGACCAACAGAAAAGGTCATATGACATTGAATCCTGAGTTGGGACATCCACAAATCTTGGGTGGACCCGAACAATTGCTTTAGTCGACCGTAGTTTCCATTTATCTCCTTTACGGTTCTGTTGTAGCTCCAATCTCGAGCAACTTGAATAAGTGGTAGGTGTTCCATGGTTACAGGGTAAACTCTATATGCATCCAACAAAGTGGTTGTTTCTTGTACATCGGTGTTACTCTCAATGACACGTCTCAAGATTTTTTGCCAACATTTAATTATACAAATGAACGACTGCAAATAACAAGTGGGAATTTTTGTAGATGTGGCATGTTTCTCAGTGCACTTATGTCATATTCAATGATGCTCTCTATAAGCATTTTACGGTTCGCAATGTGTACTGGTGAATCCGTGTCAACATCTCTTGATAATTTGGATAGCATTTGGTGATATTTTTCTGAACGTCGCTCTACTTTTGAAGCATATTTTGTAATATACTTCAAAACTACATGACGGGAAAGTACCAGTTGGCAATAGACATTTGCTCTCCAGATGGATATCATAGTTTGATTGTGTATGTTTAGTCTATCATCATTTCTCGAAGGGAGGTACTTAATTTTCCCATCACTTTCAATGAGCAGGGATGGAGTAGGTTATATGGCCCATGGTGTGTTGTACCTACACTACAACAGTGATTACTTCCTATGGAGGCATGTTTGTTGTAAACATTTTGTGTGGCGCTGAACATGATTAAGAAGTTCTTCAAGGTCTACATGTGGGGAGCAGGATAGTATTTGTGTTGTATCTAGCAAATAAGGGTCATCTAGTAGTGACCTGCAAACAAAATCCAACCGGTCGCAAGTTGGGCGGGGGTTCCAGTGCATACGAGACTTAACAAAGTATTGTTTAGCTACCTTAATAGTTGTTATATCCACCCAATCTATCACATCAACTTTAGGGGAATTTGTTGGTGTCCCCAATTGTTCCACCATATCTGAAATCTCGCTTATGCTTTTACCAGAATGAACACGTCTCTTGAAGGCTCAATCCAAACCACATTAAACTGTCTGGGAGGTTATCTTTGGGGCATTCCAATAGTTGTCTTCAAAATCTCCAATTGTTGTAGGGATTATGATTCAATGTTTTGTTTCATGAAAATTGCAGCTGTGGACTGGCTTTTGTGCCGCATTATGAGGTTTAGAAGGAAGTAGCAAAAATCTTGGGTGGGAATTGAAGCGAGAACAAATGTTGCAAAATACATGAGAAGGGATGTTAGATAATAGTTAGTTGTGTAATAATTGAATACAAATGCAAGTGAGACATGTAAGTTTGTTAATACTCACTTTCAATAATATTCATGCATTAGAACTTCTTTTATGTGGGGTTATTGCCACATTACTTTTCTATCTGGAAACAAAGTTGGGAAGGCCATTGAGAACAAGCCCTCTCGTATTGTATTCATTTATAGGTGAGAGGCCAAGCTCTGGCCATGGCATGGTAAATGGGGTGTTACCATCATGGTTGAGCAAGAACTGTTTGATTTCCTCTTCTTCGTTCCTGAATTGTGGGGTGTTGGCATGAAAGATGATGAGTGTTCATATGTTTCGTCAGAGTCATTGGAAGCATCAATACCATGAGTTGTAGAGGTAGTTTGCATTTGGGGAAATTCCATTGTGGCTGTGTTAAGAGACGAGGAAACATTTGACGACTCAGATGGTAGGGAGGAAAGGGCGTCATGGTCGATTAAGACATCTTTGTAATAGGGATCGTGTTGGATTTTATATTGCAAGGTTTCCCAAACACGAGATCTACTGACGTAGAAATCATACTTTTGTAAATTATATCCTTCCCTTTGTATGAGTACTATGTCCAAATCTCCAAGGCGGTGTGGTAGGTACTTTGCTATTGAAGTAATGTTTTGTAGGAAACTTATGGTGTGTCATGAGTATTTGTATTGTCCTCCATGTACTTGGGTGACCTGCAGTAATGGATTGACTCATGCGATAAACATCTCCTTGATTTGGGTTAAAGACACAAGAATGGTAGGCTACTTTTCAGGGTCCATGTTGTTCCATGAAGAGAAGCGATGGCTGTGTTTTTCAGATTTGCATCTGCTACAGGAGGGAAAGCCTTCAAAGGAAATTGTTTTAATTCCAGGGTAATTTTCCAAACAGATTGAGCAAGTTTGGATGTTTGCCAACAAATCTATTCTTTTGCGAAACCGACGTTAGGTGGCAATATGGGAAGTCTTTGTGTATGGGAAGGGGTGGGGTGTTCTGTTTGGGTCGATTGTGGATTGTAAGGTGGAAAGCAGACAAAAGGAGAGGAGGAATTGGTTGTACATGTGTGAGGAACTGAAGCAAATTTCAGTACTTGAGACAGCTTTCTTGTGGCAGCACAAGAAAATGGGGAGGCATGGCAGTAGTTAGCAAATATGGGTTTGTACGGAAGGAATTGGTATGGTCATGCAAATTTGTTTCCATGGAAGTTACTTGTGGAATGCCGACTAGCAATCCTTGTTCATATCAAAAGCTTTAATAAATTTTGATACAAGTTACTTGAATGAGTGTATCAAGCCTCGGTGTATCCTATAGTACCCAAATCGAGAGCAATACCTTCTAGTGGTCTTAGGGAAAATTTTCACAATGACTATGTCCCATGGGAACAACTCTCGAATGGTCATTGCATAAACCTTGATGTGGGCATTAGGATTGCCCTCCCCTTTGAATTTTGGAAGATCAGGAAAGGGTCTCGGGAGCATGACTGTCCGAATGGAGAAGTCTAGGGTTCTTTGAGATATTCAAAATAAGTCCCCATTGCGTATGTTTCCACCATTGAAGATCCTTGTTGGGGAAGTGGGGGATGCATTTGTTGCTGAAATTAGACAACATAGACATTTGTTGGGGTGTATGGCATCCCCTGCGGTTATCCATACAGACCCTGAGTGTAGGTATACATGTTCCCCTGCAGAGATTTAGAATACATGTGTACATAGGGGGGTTGATTACCTTGATATGAAATCGAAGGCACGAGGCCAAGGAACGTTGCATTTTCGACTAGTATGGCATTTGAGAATGCACTTTGGCTCGTGCTTATGTGCATATATCCATACGTGGCTTGGGGGCATGCCCAAGGTGCCCATCCCCATAAGTAGATCTCCATGGTTTTGAGTACTCATATAAACTAGAGGATTTTGTGCAATATGTATTTGTCAAGTAATTCAGCGAGCAGGATCGCTTTGTGCTTTCCCGCATTTGAATTCTCGAGTATTTTGGGCAAGATAAATTACTTAAATGCATTTATTTTCTTAAAATTACTTACAATCCACATAGTATTAGGTGACAATAGTATGTCGGTTTATAAGGAACTACGAAGTTTTCTTTTGAAGCAGAGAAAAAGGGCTAAACATATTTATGAAATAAGAAGCATAGCGGTGATCGTTCAAAGTATAGAATGGGATGGGTGAGGGTGTAAATTTTGAAGGGGCGGATACTATACGACAAAAATCAACACGTGAACTTTTTGCACCCGACCTCTCGAGGTCATGCCGAGACAACCGTGTAGAATGTGTGTGAATGTGTGTGTGATGACGGGGATCAAGCTAATTGGGCAATTTTATACATATTTCAACATGCAATTTCGGGATCTGCGAGTCTAAGGAAAATAATGCTCTCCTAACTTGAAGTGGTGTGATGGCTCGGTTTGAAATAATAGTTGTTTGTAGACTCCAATCAAGGTCGAGCTCGGTCGAGATCTGTTTATTAGTTGTTGAACATGTGGAAAATGACCTGTGGGCACCTCATATAGATTTCTAGACAAGGTCATGGAAGTAAGAACGAGAGGCACGATGGAGCCACATGTATTTATGGGTGATTTTCCATTTTGGTCTAGAAAGTCTTAGCCTAATTGGCTGCTATGTTCAATAAGGAAAGTTGTGCAATAATATCTGGTGGAAGCAGTGAAGATCTGAATACTAATGTACGCAAACTAGTGTCAATGTCTAACTAACTAGCAGGCCCGTTGGGTTGTGGGACCTAAGGATCACAACCAAAGACTCATGGAGGTTGTGGCCCTTGAATGGTCATGCGCGTAATCAAACCATGTTGCCAAGAGCAGTCCAATAGTCATAGGCTTGATTAACAATGATATTTAGCGTATTGAGTTGTTCTATTTTCTCAACAAAAGTTGCAGTGTGTGTAAGACTGTCAAATGTAAATTGGTGTCAATGTCAGTTATCAATTTTGGCTCGTTGGATTGTGGGACCAAGGGATCACAACTATATTTCTTTTCTTGTTGTGGACCGTTGATGGTCATCCATAATGAGATACAATGATTTTTGATAAACAAGTTAATTATTGAAAGAAATCTAGTCTATGTTTTTAGAGTTTTCACAATATTTCAGATCAAAGAAATAAAAGCAAACTAATCTACCAAAGGAAATCTTTTTGTTCTTTTCTAAATTTTAAGCAATGTGTTCTAATATAATAAATAAACTAAGGACAAACAATCATTTGGATGTAGCTAGTTGATTGTGCGTAAAGTATGAATCTAATCTAAAGCAAATAACCTAATCTAATCAAAACCCTTCAAACCCTACCTCAGAGGTGAAGAACAAATCATGACCCTAAAAGGGGCTATTGTTCCTCACAACTTCCCTGGTAATGTTAAAGAGGCAAGCTTACTAATGACTTGATCTACTTGTGATTGAATAATTTTATTGAAATGAATGATTTTCTACTCTATTTGATATGAATGATTTTCTACTCTATTTGATATGTGATTGAAACTAGTGATTTGAAATTGATAATTCAACAAACAAGGCAAACAAACACATAATTCCAACCTGGACAAGCAAGAGCTTTGACAAATCTGGTTGTGTCTGTATCTGTCCCCTCAGTATGTTCCTTTCTTTCTCCGAGTGTTCATGTGAGTTCAAGGGATTGGGAATGCAAGAAAAATAGTAGGAGGATGGTGCTTGAGCAATGGAAGCTTGATGGTAATCTGAAAGCAATGCAGGTAGAAGAGAGATAACAAAAGAGATCAGAGCTTGGCTATGCAATTCCTAACAAGTTGTAGTAGAAATACAATGCAAGATATGTAAAACTTCTCGTGCCTTTTGCTTGAATACAAACATGGAATATATAGGAATGGAGGATGGGAGGTGCTTTCAAGCTCAAGGCAAGAAGGAGCAGTTCCAACTACTCAAATCTATTTAAAAATAGGAGGAAGAAGAACCAAGTAATCAAAGCTAATTTTAGACAATTTGTCTCACGGATGCATGCAAAAGTGAAATTAAGTGAACCGTTGTATGTTAAAACACATGTGAGAGAATATGGAAAAAGCGGGTAGGACTGGCTGCCCTACACAGGCGGCGGTTTCAGGACCACCACCACCTGTTTTAGGTGGCGGTTTGAACCGCCGCCTGTGGAGGGCGGTGGTCCTGGCACTAAAGGCCAAAACATGTGCAGAGAGAGGTAGGAAGTTGGAAAAAGCGTAGGAAGGCTAAGTAAAGATGTCTCGAATGGAAATTGGAGCTCAAACACCTTCTTGAAAGGACCTGAGTCATCATTGGGGACTTTTGTAACCATTTTTCTGACAATGTAGCACATGCAATTTTGGGTGCATACATATTGCCCCCTCGAAGAAGCGTTTTAGCCATGAAAAGGCATAAAACGTAGAGTCCGAGTATGGTGTTCCTAAAAAGGGGAGTTAGAAGTTATACCTGACATGCCCGTGTGTCGAAATTTCACCGCCCAAACTCTCGCTACCTACAAGAGAAGAGAAGACTCAAGTGCAGATAGATAAAATATCGAAAAATAAACACTAAATCAAAATGACAAGAGGACTTACCATCATCGTGCGGGGATATAGAAATATACCTACGCCAACGCTCCACCCTCTACAAACACATACACTCAAAACAATGTTAAAATAATCATTATATATATATATCAAAACAAACTCACTTTTCAATTCATTTGTGTATTGTTGATTTGGCAAATTTGGAGCTCTGGATTCACGGTGACCATTTCTGACGAGAGTACAGTTGAAACATCTATTGCGGAATAGTGATCATGCCTCCACATGCGGGAGATCGACCAACGCGGTCAAAGGTTGGTTATTTTCACTTTTGTCTTTTTATACCCTAAATGTAAAAATGTTGAAAAGTTCACCTAAGGGGACTATTTTCAAAAAAAAAAGTCTTAAATGAGTCTCTAGGGGGCACCCATAGGGCATGCTTTTATTTTGTCGAAAATGGTCTTTTTTTGCACTTTTGAACGTTTTTTAGGGTTAAGGGCACGTTTTGAAAATCGGTTCAGACCGTCGCTTTGCTTGGGCGATAGTCCTGGAACCACTGCCCTGCACTTGGGCGGCGATTGAGCAGAATAATGACCAAAACATTCACTAACTTGGATTTTGGAATTTTCATGCTTTATCATGTTTTTGATGAGCTTGTCTTCTTGTATATGTTACTAACTTGCTCTTTTCTCATGTTTTGGTGAATGCAGAAGGAGGAATACATTTGTTGGAGTAGAGAGAGAGTGTGATTGGCTCCCTGGAATACTGGATTAGCTAACTCGAGTTGAGAGGGACACTCTGCATAGGCAGGTATCTGGAGGATCACACGGGTACCCCACATTACCCCTGCCAGTCACATATTGTGTGACTTGTTCTCCTACTGGGATGTAGATCGGAACACCTTCCGGTTTCCAAGTGTTAGGGGTGAGTGGACCATTACTCTAGAGGATGTATACCGCATCCTTGGGCTCCCATTCTTGGGAGGAGACCGGCCTTAGAGACAATAGGATCCAGGCCATGATGACACAAAGATGGCCACATCTATGGGAGACATCATTTTCTCATCTAGTTCGAAGAAGGGGATGAAGGTTCGATCGATTACTACTGCTCCTATTTTGATCATCCGAAGGGCCATTATGGGTATCATGTCATCACGATTGATCGGGGACAAGGGAGGTGACACTCTTCTCTACTGTTGGGCTCCCATTATCACATAGATTGAGGGACATGGATGTGAAAGCACGCAGGAGTGGACATCTTAGGGACTACCTACCATGACCTGTATAGGGCAGTCCGATTGTAGGGGAATCACTGAGCCACCCCACTCTTGTCATGAGTTGGGTATATGAGCGTATCACCCCTTATGGAAGGGGAGTACATATATTTTACCCAGAGCCTGTCCAGGCAGCGAGGTGGACAACTATGTTGGTTCTTAGGACACCTCATCAGCTAGTGGCTTCTCTTACCACAATCAGACATGGTCGCTACCCCCTACAGGACATGACAAGGTTATGGGGACATGAGGTGACCATAGTGGTAGCTTGTTCTACTACATGCCAGCTAGTTGACAGATCCGGGAGAGTTGAGATTCACCCGTTTGATCGGGTTCCTCAACAATTTGGCCTACCATACACTAACGTTCCTCCTCCAGTGGTACCAATTTATAGGACCATTCAGGAGGCCCGAAGGGGCCCTAGAGGAGATCCCAGTTGGACAATGGTCACTCCAAGTGTGCCTATTGTAGTTAGGCATGTGGTTTGTGCTCGACGGGTAGCTGGTGCCCCTCAAGCGCCTTTACTCCAAATCACACCACTCTTGCCCACGGGAGAGGAGGATGAGCCCATTAGTGTAGACTCTTATTCTGAGGAGCATGCAGTGGGGGATGAGATGAATTCAATTGGAGAGGATACTGAGGAGGATGAGGGGGGATGTTGAGACCGGTGAGGTAGCTCGTATGATAGAGGAGGAGAGCGATCCTGAGTGGTATGACACTCGGGAGATGTCAATGACCACACACGAGGAGGCTAGTGTAGAGAGAGACCTTAGTCTCGGAGGAGCCATTTCCTCTAGGTGGGGAGGGGGATGATGAGTCCGTGATCAGACAATGTTTGGTATCTATCTTTGGGGAGGCTCCACAACCATCAGTAGCAACAGTCACTAACCCTACTTCGATGCCCAGAGATCCGAGTATGTTTGACACTCTTCTCTCACCTTTGTTAATTTGAAACCTTAGTTTTGATATTCTCTTTATTTACATTTTGTGTTTTTCTAACTTATTCGCTTCTTCTCCTTCCCTTCTTGCAGCTGATTGACAAAGAGTAGAGAGAGCTCATTTTATGGGTGTGCATGGACACCCTATTGATCCCCTCGAGGAAGACCTGAGCCGAGCTGACTGATGATTCGGGCCAACCACTAGCTATTGGAAGACACACTAACGTGTTTACTCCCATTTAGAGGATAGCAAAGGTGGTGACCTCCCTTCATACTACGATGGCCGGATATGAGGTTGTCGAGCATTTGATGAGGTGAAGCCATTCCCGTAGCGAGAGCAAAGCTAGCAGCTACCATCACGAGCACTCGCACCATTCGGTTCACTCTCAACATCGTCGTAGCCGCAACAGGAGCCCTAGACATGGCCATGCACCATCCAAGGGATCCCACGGGGATTGACATGCCACGGGCCATTTATTGCTTTGTTGCCATTTTGTTGGGCACTATACGATTTTTTTTGTATATTTTGGGCTCATTGCGAGCATTTTGACCACGCCTTAGCGCGTGATGGCATTGTATAGAAACTTGACCCACTATGATATATACAGACTCTTATTTTTGGTTTGGCAATCCATTATATCTGAGTTGACTCTCTTTTGGTTTATTTCTCATGTGTACTCTAGATGTTACGAATTTCAGACTTTCTACGCTTTTTAGAATGTATGCAGTGGATGTGAAATGATAACAAAATTATTTCTTTTTGTATTTTATAATGTTGATATATGATAATGCAAACACAATGTGATGTTTGAACTTTAGTTTCTTTAAACAATATTTGATACTTCATATTGTCTTGGCAAAACGTGGTGAAAGAGTGATATGATAAGTGAATGAACTTGCCCCTCTCCTAACTCCACACAACTAGTAAGATGCAAGGGCTCAACACCAAGAGCCAAAAGGGGCACAAGTTACGAAATTTTTTTGAATGGTAATGATGAGGAAAGACAATGGTTTGACAGACCAAATTGAGACACTACAACCTCACCATACTCAAGTTACTTCATAGCTTAGAATGTGATTTACTTTCCAGTTTATCTAGACTTAGATCCGTAGATGGCTACTTGGTTGACAAAATCTGGTTTTGATGTTTTAAACTCTTTTGAAAATTTGGACATCTAACTCACTTTGTTTTTGACTTATGATTTCACAACATTTGAGTGAATTATTTGTAACTTTCAAGTTTATCAAAGAAACCCACTACACCTTACTCCATGCTAACAAAGAGGGAGCATGGGCTCATCACCATGGATAAGGAATAGGCGAGTAAGGGCATTTCTCTCCTTTCCCAACCCTACATCACCAGCAAGAGATGCAAGCTCAACACCGAAGGTTGGTAGGGAAAAGAAATGTGTAAAATAAAAAAATTTAGTGGATTTGCATTTGACTTACTCATCTAGGAAAAGTGTTTACCATGTTATTATTTCCAAATATATTTTTATGGGATAGATGTGACACCATGAAGCTTCTAGAATAGGCTATGGGCAAAGACACCTAATCTAGAAAGAGACTATAAGCAGAACCAAGTATGCGAGGCCTTGGTATGATCACGGTCAAAAATTGTTGTCTTATCATGCTTGAATCGATGAAATGTTTCAAAACAATTAATGATACCATGAAAATTTGAAGAGACATGATTTGAATGTTTTGCCAATGTTTTTCATAAGTTTTTAGGAGTTTTTATAAGAATAAATCCCTTGACCACAAATTTTATAGAATGAACTAGCAAATGAAAGTGCGATGCGTATACAATAATGTATATATGAAAATGCTAATAGATCATGTGTAATACCTCTTTAGGTGAAGAGAGTTCACAGATTTTTTAAACTCCTCACCTTCTAGTGTACACAGGAGAAATGCCCCATTTTTGTAGTCTTCTACTACTCGATATGGACCCAACCACCTAGGTCTGAATTTCCTTCCCTTGCTGGTTTTTTTGTCTATCTGGCTATCAAGTCTTAATACCAAATCTCCCTCATATATTTCATGTTTATAAACCTTCTTATTATATTACCGAGCCATCTAGTCAGCGTAAATGTTGTGTCGTTGTTCAACTTTGAGTCTAACCTCATCAATAATTTCTAACCGAGAGAGTTGCGCTTCTTGATAGCCTTCTCGTTAGTGCGAAATGACAACACCCCCAAATGAGTTCTACAGTCGCTTCTCTAAGGTAGATTCATTTGGTGTGATTGTATAACATTGAACTTTTCCCCAAGGCGTGGGACCTTGTAAAAATGAAAAAGCTCTCCAAATCAAAGGTTGGTTCCTTATCCCTCTGTTTAGGTGCATACGTAAGGATTTGCAAAGGATCTATCTCTATGCCTAATCTAAAACTTGCCAAGGAGATAGGGATAAAAGAGTACAAGAAATAAGAAATGACTAAACTACTGTGTGATGCACCAAAGAAATGATGAACATTTATTTTGCTAATAGACATGAACCAACAAAATGCATACAATAAACAAGCACAAGTAGCTAGATATATAATGCAAGACCAGATGAAAGCAAAAGAGACAAGAAAGGATCTAAAATCGATCACATACGTGTTTTATTGCTCTGCAGAATGATATAGTCCATTACAAAGTAGCCAAGAGGCGTAAACGTAATGCAATTTTTGATGGAAGGCTTGATCCCCACAAATCCATTTACTAAGAGGAGAAGGGAGCCTACAAAACAAAGAATGTCCAACCCTTTACAATGAATCCTGCCCCCGTATTTATAGATTCGATTAGAGAGAAGAAAGAGAGAGAGAGAGAGAAGTGGGAAACACACGTCAAAGCTTAACCACTTGTTGTTAATGCCTCTACTAAAGTATGCCCCCAAATCCATCTTTACCGCATCGATCCTTGGTTCGACGCCTTGAAGGAAGAGGAAACGACAGAAACAGATCGAATCCGATCTGGTTGTTGAGACTGATGGATCCTTCATTAAAGGCCCGAAGACATTTCCTCCATTTTCCTTTACCTAACCTCCTCAAAATTAAAGTTTCGAGCTCCATGGCGTGGGCAAGGCCGAGATCTTTCCAATGGTGTTAGATTCACAATATTTCGAGCCCTGAGTCAAAAGATATGCCCCTTCAAAGTTTGTATCGAATCCGTATAAATGGGCAGGAAAAAAATTTGAAAAATGGGTCCCCCTTTTGGTTTTGGGACACGTGGTTGCTGATTGGAACAAAAATCAAGCCTATGGGCCCACAATTTACCTTTTCCCGACTCCCGCCCTTGTTTTTACTCGTGTCTAAATGCTGACTTTTTCCTTGGGCGGAGTTGCGGGGCCATTTTGCAAATTTTACCCCTTTTGAGGTAACAAGGGGCAAAAACCAACCTTTTCCCCGATAACCCGCTTTCCTCCTGGGACACGTGTTAGTCACGCGCTCGTTGGGAACCTTTTTTTAATTTAACCCTTGAATCGGTGTCAATAAGACACTTGGTAGCCTCCATCACCTGGTTCATGCATTTGATTATTAAACTAACTCGCCCCCTTTTAGAACATGTGGAGGCACTGCGCTTATTTGCAAACCCGACCCAAATTTTGCCTTTGGAGGAGCATCGAGTTGACACTTGTCAGCCTCCGCTTTGGGACCAACTTTTGGAGAAGTGCCACGCCGACACTTGGCGTTCTCCGCTTACAATTTTATACTTAGCCAATTTTGAGGCCTTTTCTATTCGCCCCTTGACTCTCTTTGACCATTTGCTACGTGGAGGGTTGGCGTAATTTTGAGCTCCCTTTTTGGATTCACCTTTCGAGAAGTGCTTTTAGGACACGTGGTCTCTTTTACTGCCTCCTCCATACTTAGTCTTTTTTGACCTTTTCCTGAAACTTTTGAGCCCAAGGACTTCAAATCTTCGCCATTTCTTCCCCTTCTTGTCTTTGGTTCCTCTACGGCATCTCCCCTTCTTGTCTGACCTTGATATCATATAGTTAAGCATGCCTCGTAACTTGAAGAATGGATTTAAGACATGGAAAGGGCTCGACAGAGTCATTTTCTTTTGTACAGGATCCTTTGATCTCTCTTGGCCTCCGCCACTCCATGGCTGAATCTTTTTGCAACCAATTTGTAGGATTTGAATGAGTTTTCTCGGGTTCTTTATATGCGGGGTCGTGATTCGATCCAATATTTGGCACGAGGGCAAAATATGGATAACAATTTGGTGACTCACAGGGCATCTACCTACTAGATGAAGAGACCAGTTGCCTTGTCGTATCCATTGGGCATGGAGTCAAGAATGACAGTCTGATACTAATTTTGCCTCTGGTTCATGAGCCCAGCTTGACTTGCACTCTCAAATTTCATAAGAAAATCTCGAAATGAAGGTTTCTAAGAGTAGAAAATTGTTTTAACCCAGGGCTTCATCTGTCTCTCTGAATGGACTGCATAAGAGCAACAAAACAACACCACAACTATGTACAAAATTGAAATCATACATGCTCCAAATGGAACATGCAGAGCATGCAAAGCACTTAGGAGAAAAGTAATCTACACTACAACAAGACAATGTGCATAAGCACTTAGAGGAAAGAGAAACTAAACTAATATGTATAGGGTGAGACTTCCCTTTTAGTAGCACTGCTTAAGATAGATCCTGTTCACTGGAATCTGTAAATCTTTGCCCTCCAACGTAGACAATTAGAAAGCATTACTACTTTTGCATCTTGTTATCATAGAGGGGCCACTCCAGATGGTGTCAAATTTGGAATGCCTCCCTGGTTTTGCTCGATCTACATCCCATTTCAAAACCAAGTCTCCTTCCTGGAAGGTCCTTGATTTTGCCTTCTTCTCAAAGCATTTCTTAATTGAAGCCTGATTCTTCTCCAATGCTTGGAGAGCATGCTCTCGGTTTCTTCTGATTCTATCAGCTCCGCATACCGACCTCCATTGGTCCAAATTCAGACATCTCTAGTTGCTTCACAAGCTCCAATGTTGGTAACTCAAGTGATATAGGCAACATTGCTTCTTTCCCATAGACAAGCTTGAATGGGGAGCTGCTGTAGATCTCTTGGGTGTTATTCTATTAGCCCATAAGGCTGTTTTAATATTTGTGTGCAGTCCTCCGATTCTCATCAATATTTCTTCGATGATCTTTAGCAGGTTCTTGTTAGTTAATTCAACCTCGGCCATTACCTTGAGGGTAATAGTTTGATGAAGTACTCAAATAAGTCCCATTTTTAATAGCCCATCATGTGATCTTGGAACCTATAAATGCTAATGCATTGTCTGATATGATGGTGGTTGGTACTCCAAATCTGGTCACTATCCCTTCATAGAAATCCAGGATACTAGACTCATTTACTTCCTTGAGTGCCACTGCCTCAATCCACTTAGTGAAATAATATGTCACTGTCAGAATCCATTTGTGGCCTTGGCTTGAATTTGGATTGATGACTCCAATGAAGTCCAATCCCCATTGCATAAAAGGTTTGTCGACTGAGATTGGGTGCAATGGAAGTGCTTCTAGCCTCTCTTTGCCTTTGAAGAATGCACAATTCTTGCACCTTTTGATCCATGTGTAACAGTCACTAAACACTCTGGGCTAGTAATAACCTACTTTCATGATTTTGAGTGTTGTCACTCTTGGAGAAAAATGGCCTCCAGCTGCTTCAACATGGAATTTTTGTAGCACTCTCTCCACCTGATCTGTCCCAATGCATCTCAATAAAATGCCATTGATGTCTCTTTTGAATAGGACACCATCAATAAGAACATATGGGATGGCATGTAACCTGAAATGTCTCATTTCGCTTTACTCATCTCATGAGGACACATGCTTGTTTGAAGGAAGTGTGCCATGTTTTGGGTCCAACAAGGAGCAGGTGCATCATCTCTCCCTTCTTCTTGATCATCTTGTAGAACAAGAACAACCTCCTTCTCACTATTTGTTTCATCTTGTTGACCTGAGGCTAGTTGTTCACACAACCCTTTCCCACGGACCAACTTGGTGACCTTGATCTCAATGTCATATTCCATGACATGAGTGATCCATCCTGCATGTTTTTCATTCAAGTCCTTGCTGAGAAGGAATTTTTTGACTCCTGCATGGGAGACCAATAGTTGGATTTTGTTGTTTGAAACCAAATGCTTAAACTTCTTCGATCCCCCGATCACCATCAGTCCTATTTCTCAATGAAGGAGTACCTCACCTCATAGTCTTCCAGGCTCTGACTGAAGAAAGTAATTGACTATTCTGAGCTTTCTTTGTTCTGCTGAACGAAGATTGCAGAGATAGTATCACTGCCACCAAAGACATACAATATGAAATCCTTGGAGAAATCTAGATTCACAAGAGTTGGGGCTTGTGAAATAGCTTCTTTAATAGCTTCAAATCTTTCCTTTCCTTCAATTTTCCATCTGATGCTAAGCTATTCTTCAACATTAGTGTTATTAGCTTAACAAGGGCAACAAATTTTGGGACAAACCTTCGAACAAAGTTGATCTTCCCAAGAAGCTTTGAAGAGCTTTCTTGTGACTTGGCAATGGCAATAGTGCTTTTATTACTTCAACTCTCTCTGGGTCAATTGTCAGACCCTCCTTAGACACAATATGGCCTAAAAGCCTACCCTTATGGGCCAAGAATATGCATTTTTTAGGGTTCAAAGATACCCCAAATCTCCTGCATCTTTGAAACACTTGCCTTAGGTGAAAAAGGTGGTCTGCTGCGTTTTTGGAGAACACAATGATGTCATCTAGATAGATTAGCACTATTTTGTTGATTATCCCTTTGAATGCCATATCCATGGCTCTTTGGAAAGTAGCACCAACATTAGATAGTCCAAATGGCATTTTTTTGTATGCATAGGTGCCCCATTTGGTGGTGAAAGCAGTTTTGAACTGATCATCTTCTTTCACCATGATCTGATTGTATCCTGAGTAGCCATCTAAGAGAGAGAATCTCTCTGACCCAAACACCACTTGTAAGATCTGCTCCATTGAAGGGAGTGGGTAGTGATCTTTGAGAGAGGCTCTGTTCAAATCTCTAAAGTCAACACACAACCTAATTTCTCCATTTTTTTCTTGACTGGGACTAGATTTGCAACCCAACTTGAGTGTTTGATTGGAAATATGATGCTTGCATCTATTAACTTGTTTAGCTCCTTCATCAGAGGCTCAATATGTGGGTTGACTGGTCTTTGCTTCTGCCTAATGGGTTGAGCAGTTGGATCCAGTTTAATTATGTGTTGTGCTAGCTTTGGATTGAACCCTCTTAGGTCTTCATAACTCTAAGCAAACACATCAAGAAATTCTTGGCAAAGTTGTATGAATTCATACCTTTCTTGCTTGGTGGCCACTTTTCCAATTTGAAGTGTTTTGTCTTCTCCAACTAGGATTGACTCTAAATCTTCTCCTTTGATCTACATGTTAGCCTTCTCCTTTCTAAATTGATCATTAGGATTGAAAATGGATTCCAATGTCACTAAGCCTTTGGGAAGCTTGTTTGTATGCAGCTATACTATTTGATTCCTATACTACTGCTCTAGTTTTCTCTGGTTTCTAGCTGAGAATTCAGCTTCTTCTTGTAAAAATTTAATGATTTTGATCATTTTCAAACACTCACAAACATATATTATTATACGGCATTGTTGGCCTCACAACCACATGGATATGTGGTTGTTTCGTGTCTCTCTTGATGTTGTGCGCCACATCAAATGTTGCTCTAATCCGCTGCGTAAGTATATCAACAGCGGCTTCATTTTCTTTCCGGGTATGGACACACTATCAAAGCTTCAAATCCTCCATGAGATCCCATACTCTACTCTTATAGTTCTTGAGCGAGGTCATTCTTGACAAAGCATTAAGTCCTTTGACTTGATTGACAACCAATTTAGTATCACCAAACACTTAAAAATTCTTGATCCCCTGACCTCCTTGTCTAATGAAGACCTGGACTAAAGCCTCATATTCAACAGGTGTTATTTGAGCAAGCAAACGAAATATAAAGGCTGAATAATATTTCATACCTTTGGGAGACACAATCATAGCTCCCCCTCCAACTCCTTGTCTGCCTCCCGAACCATCAAAGAATAGTTGCCATACTCCATTGTCATCTTTATGCTCGGCTTAACTAGGGTAGGAAGAGGATGATTCTCTTCATGTAGACAATAGACACCCAACTTAGAATATTCCATCTCCTTATAGGGGTCAAAAGCATGTCATTTTTGGCCCACTCATCTAGGGTCAAGTCT
Organism: Taxus wallichiana var. yunnanensis; assembly: GCA_018340775.1. NCBI lineage: Eukaryota > Viridiplantae > Streptophyta > Pinopsida > Cupressales > Taxaceae > Taxus > Taxus wallichiana. The sequence goes on along the minus strand of CM031242.1, from coordinate 964,072,937 downwards.
ACGATATACCCCAACTTGGTATTTGCTTCATTAGTGCTTGGGAGGTCTTCTTGATCAAAAGCTGAGTAGTTGGCATTGATTGGGCTAGGCACATAAGATTCAATATGATAGTCAGCAATGGGTTCAGATCGATCGTGGCCTTTGTCCCATATCTTGTCCTAAAGAGCATATGTGACCAATCAACATACAGATAGCCTCCAATTTTGGCGGTGAAGTCCGTAGACAGACATGAAGCAAAATGTGGTGGCAAATCTATGATGGACACATTATGCAAGACAGTCACATTAGGGGCAAAGGCATGTAGAGTGAAACTCAAATCCTTGATGATTCCCATAATGGTCACTGTTGTCCCATCTAATTGAACTACTCCTCTAGAGATGAATTCATATTGGAGACCCAATTGATCAGCTATATTTTTGGGCATCACATAACTACTAGCCCCAAAATCAATCATATAATTGTGCACTAATTTGTCTCTAATAATTAATGAGACATAGAATAGAGGAGGTCTCGTGTTCTTACCTTGTTGTTCTTCTTGGTTCCTCTCAAAGTTGAACCGCATTGGCAAGCAGCACTCTCTTATTGGATAGGGTGTTGATTTGAACTTGACCAATTCGCATGGCATTCGTAATGCATCCCTCTCGCCTTGGAATGGCCAATGACTCCCATAGTGAAATGTTCACACTTGTCTTCTTCATCTCGCTCAATGATATTGAATGGGCTATCTTTTGATGCCCCTTCCCAGACACATTCATTTCTTGCACATGGGTTGTTACAACCGATGCCTGACTGGATTTGGAAGGTGGCTTGGATTGGTTTTGCATGTTGGGAGTTGCACTTGGAACACCAGGACCTTGTGGAGTGATGGAAGGTTGAGGGTCACCTGAGTTCAGTGGTTGGCTTTCTCCAATACTTATCTTTTTGGACCGTGTATTGGCAGCCACACTCGAGTAGGGGATTGATTCATCCCACAAAAGTCTTCAACCTACCAATTGACAAGCATAGTCTCTCCTAGAGGTTCACCTTGTTGAGCTCCGTATTGTGGATCTCCCTCTTGGACAGATTCTTATGGCAACATACTGGTCTACACTATCAAATCCTGATTCAGAGCACCATTAAAACACATTGATTGGTTATGTGGCTGATTGCATGGAAAACATCAATCATATTCTTGTGCCATATTATTCTGTGCAAGAACCAATGCCTTTGATTTTGAGGTTGTATTTGGATCATAAGACCTAAAAGGTCTAGCAGCTTGAGGTTGTCCTATATTTTGATTCGATTTATATTCGAGATGGTGGTCTATTTGCACGATGATATTGAGGTCTAGCCTAATACTGAGTCTAAGGTTGATATGGCCTAGAGCTCTATGCTTGCTACCTTTTGATGGTCACTAGTTCATTTCCCAGGTTTTACAGTTGCTTCATCACTTCCTGAAGCTCTTTAGAGGTGTTAGATGATGAAGTGGAAGCTTCAACTGAAATTTGACTACTGGGGGTGGGTATAGGAGCTAATGTAGGCATTTGGCTAGTGTATAGGTTTACTAACTCAGGTACAGAGGTATGGATGGCCTAGGAGCTATTTTACCAACTTGAATCAAACGGTTCTCGGCTCTTCCGGAAAGGTTATAGGTTGTTGGTAATGTAGTGCCCCCAATTGATTGAATCATCAGAGAAATATTAGAATTTAAAGCCCCGAGAAAGTACAAGAAGGCACCTTGATTTGTGGGTTTTACCGTTGTTAGAATCCTGTCCCAAGTCCATTAGAATCGAGATTGAAGTATTTTAGTTGTTCATTTGGGGATCTCTTAATAGTTGTTAGTTGCTCCAATAAAGATAAGTTATCACCCTTCTCTCCAAACTGGTTGTGGAGGGTTGTGCATAGCTGATTCCAATTTTTAATAGAGCCTACCTCAAGACTTTTAAACCATTGTGAAGCCTTCCCTTTGAGTGAAGAGGCGAGAAGCTTGACTGGAATGTCGATCTCATAAATCTCATGGATTGTACAGACATTTGCAATATCTTGGACATGATCACCAGGAGAAGTTTGGTTTTCCCCAGTGAAATATGGGATACTCTTTAATGCTGCAATAGGAACTGGATTTTGTGCATTCAAGGCAAGTGGACTATTGCCGGTGAAGTTAACATAAGAGTTTAGCTGAGCCATTTTGATTGGTTTGAGCACTCCTCTTGATTGAATGAACGGTCTTCCGGGAGGAGGTGTTGATAAAGCTCTACCTGATGGAGATAGAGACCTCTAGACTCTTCTTCTTCTTCTCCCTTCGTCTGGGGACAAGTCTAGATAGACAAACAGTCCTTCTCTACTTCTTGACCATGTTTGTATTCTTCTCATGAACTTACTTGGATCACCTGAAACCAATAGATTTTTTTCTTTTTGTAGTTGACATATGTAAATTTTTAAGGCTTCTTAAAAACCAAAATCAAAGCAAGTGTACATCAATTCCTCGTAATAAGATGGAGACTTCTTAGTCCCACCGGCATGCCAAAACTATTAGTGCCAAATCACGGCACCACCAAATGAGTTCTACAGTCTACTTTTCTAAGCCAGAGTCATTTGGTGTGATTGCATAATATTTAGCTTTTCCCAAGGCGTGGAACCTTGTAAAAATGAAAAGCTCTCTAGATCAAAGGTTGGTTCCTTATCCCTCTGCGTTTAGGTGCATACATAAGGATTTGCGAGGGATCTATCTCTATGCCTTATCTAAAACTTGCCAAGGAGACATAGATAAAAGAGTATAAGAAATAAGAAATGACTAAAGCTGTCAGTGATGAACCAAAGGAATGATGAAGATTTATTTTGCCAATAGACACAAACCAACAAAATGCATACAATAAACAAGCAGTGTAGCGGATATATAAGGGGAGACTAGATGAAAGCAAAAGAGAAAAGAAAGGATCTAAAATCGATCATCACATACGTTTTTTATTGCTCGTAGAATGATATAGTCCATTACAAAGTAGCCAAGAGGTAGAAATGTAATGCAATTTTTTATGGAAGGCTTGAACCCCACAAATCCATTTACTAAGAGGAGAAGGGAGCCTACAAAACAAAGAATGTCCAACCCTTTACGATGAATCCTGCCCCCGTATTTATATATTCGATTAGAGAGAAGAAGGAGAGAGAGAAGCAGGAAACGTAGGTCGAAGCTCAACCATTGTTGTTAATGCCTCTGCTAAAGTCTGCCCCCAACTCCATCTTTACTGCATCGATCCTTGGTTCGGCACCTTGAAGGAAGAGGAAACGACAGAAACAAATCGAATCCGATTTGGTTGTTGAGACTGATGGATCCTACATTGAAGGCCCAAAGACATTTCCTCCATTTTACTTTACCTAACCTCCTAAAATTTAAAGTTTCAAACCTCCATGGTGTGGACGAGGCCGAGATCTTTCCAATGGTATCAAATTCACAATATTTCAAGCCCTGAGTTGAAAGATATGCCCCTTCGAAGTTTGTATCGAATCCATACAAATGGCCGGGAAAACAATTTGAAAAATGGGTCCCCCTTTTGGTTTGGGACACATGGTAGCCAGATTGGAACAAAAATCGGGCCTACGGGCCTCGCAATTTACCTTTCTCCCCAACTCCCCACCTTGGTTTTGACTTAGGTCTAAATTCTGATTTTTTCCTTGGGCGGAGTTGTGGGCCATTTTGCAACTTTTACCCCTTTTGAGGTAATAAGGCAAAAACCAACCTTTTCCCGATGGCCCGCTTCCTCCTGGGACACGCATCCGTCGGCACTTGTTGGGAAACTTTTCTTTATTTAACCCTTGAATCAACATCATTAGGACACTTGGCACCTCCGCCACTGGTTCATGCATTTGATTATTCAACTAACTCTACCCCCTTTTAGAACATGTGGAGGCACCGCTCTTATTTGCAAACTTGACCCAAAGCTTGCCTTTCAGGACCGGGCCGAGTTGACACTTGTTGGCCTCCGCTTTGGGACCAACTTTTGGAGAAGCGCCGCACTGACACTTGGCATTCTCCACTTACAATTTTATATTTAACCAATTTTGAGGCCTTTTATGTCCGCCCCTTGACTCTCTTTGACTATTTTCTACGTGGAGGGCTAGCGCAAGTTTGAGCTCCCTTTCTTGGATTCACCTTTGGAGAAGCGTTGTTAGGACATGTGGTCTCTTCCACTGCCTCCTCCATATTTAGTCATTTTTGACCTTTTCCTGAACTGTTTCGAGCCCGAGGACTTCAAATCTTCGCCGTTTCTTCCCCTTCTTCTCTCTGGTTCCTCTCGTGGCATCTCCCTTCTTGTCTCGACCCTACTATCATATAGTTGAGCTTACCCGTAACTGGAGAACGGATTCAAGACGTGGAAATGGCCCGACAGAGTCGTTTTCTTTTCATGACAGATCTTTGATCTCTCTTGGCCTCCGCCACTCCATGGCTGAATCTTTTTGCAACCAATTTGTAGGATTTGAATGAGTTTTCTCGGGTTCTTTATATGTGGAGTCGTGATTAGATCCAATGTTTGGCACGGGGTGAAATATGGATAATACCTTCTTCTCCCAAGATTTCATGCGGTGAAATACGAGACTCTGTATTTCAACCTCAAGTGGTAAAACCGCTTCCACACCAAATACCAAAGAAAGGGGTTGCCCTTGTCGGTGTTCTAACCGATGTTCGATACGCCCACAAGGCTGAAAAAATATTTAAATGCCAATCTTGTTTGCTCTCCTTAATGGTCTTAAGGAGTATGAACTTTAATGTTTTATTTGTAGCCTCAACTTGTCCATTGGCCTGACGATAACAAAGAGAAGTCGTGTGATGACGTATCTTGAACTTTGCACACAATTCCTGCACCTCATTGTTTTTGAAAGATGTGTCATTATCTGAGATAATGACTTGTGGGACACCATACCTACAAATGATCTGATTTAAGATGAACTTAGCGATCATAGACCCGGGTACAGTGGTAAGAGGCATGACTTCTACCCACTTGGTAAAGTATTTTGTGGCCGTGATTATGAAGTTATGGCCATCCATTGATGAGGGAGAGAATTTACCTATTAAATCTAGGCCCCACATGGAAAAGGGCCATGGGGTTGCAATTAGTTGCACAACTTGTACCAGTATGTGGATCTCGTGGGAGAACTCTTGGCATTTACGCACAAACTCTATTGTGTCATGTTCTAGAGTTGGCCAAAAATAGCCCATCCGATGTATCTTCCGAGTAGTGGCGTGGCTGCCGAAGTGACCTCCACATACTTTGCTATGTGACTCATAAAGAATATTTTCATATTCTTTAGCGTCAACACATCTTAACAACATTCCATCGAAGGCCCTGCGATAGAGCACCTACTCTACAATAACATACTTAGCGGAAATGACATGTAACCGCCTTCTTTGTTGAGATGTTTCCCCTTTTGGATACGTATGGTCCACTATAAAATTAATGATGTCGGTATACCATGGACACGCAGAAATGGGGGGCCTAGTCTCAACAAAGTACACACACTCATCGAGGAAGTATAGATCTACTAGATCACCTCCATCTAACGGATTATCAGCTAACCAATCCACAATGATTTGTCCTTTGACGGATTTCTGATTAACAAATGTTAACTCAAATTCACCCATCAAAGTTATGAAGCGCCCGACCTTCTTAGACAAGGATCCTTGTGTGAGGAATGTCCACAAGTGATCCGACTTAACAATAACCCTCGTTTCTTGATTCAACATATAATGTCTTAAGCGATTTGTTGCAAAGACTATGGCAAGGCATTCTTTTTCTGCCTAGGTGTAATGTGTCTCATAATGAAGCAACATCCAATTAATGAAATAAATTGCATGCTCTCATTTATCGTCATCCTCTTGAGCCAACATGTAGGCTAGCGAAACATCGTAGCTCGTGAATATAAGATCAAAGGGCGATCTGATCTAGGCGGCATTAGCATGGGAGGGGACAATAAGAATCGTTTAACTACCTCAAAGGATTTGTTGCATTCTTTTATCTAATCAATGCTATAATCCTTTTTCAACAAATTGTTGATTGGGTGAACAACAAAGGTCAAGTCAGGGATAAATCTTCGGATTGCCCCGAGTTTTCCAAGAAAAGATTTGATGCTAGACTCATCCGTTGGTGGAGTCATTTCCAACACAGCTCACTTGGATTTTTGTTGGGTCTACATCAATTCCTTGTGAAGATATGATGTACCCCAAAAGCTTTCCTCCTGTTACGCCGAATACACACTTTTCGGATTTAATGTGACGTCATATTCGATTAAGCACGAAAGGATGGCACGAAGCACCTCTGGGTGATCGGAGCGCTTTCTGGCCTTAGCTAGCAGGTCATCCACATAGGATTCCACAATCTTATGTATAAGATCATGGAATATATAAGTCATTGCTCATCATGGGTACGTAGCTCTAGCATTCTTAAGCCCGAACGACATGACCACATAACAAGAAGTTCCCAAGGAGTTATAAACATGGTTTTGTCTTGATCCTCTTCGAGATACTTTGATCCGATTATACCCAGAGAATCCATCCGAGACAACAACTCGAAAACATTTATTGCGTCATGGCCAATGATAACATCGATGGACAAGAATGGGAAATCATCCTTGGGACAAGCCTTATTTATATCTTGAAAATCTATACAAATGTGAATCTTTCCATTTTTCTTGAGAACGATGACTATGTTAGATACCCATTGAGAGTAATCAATTGGCTTGATGAATCCCACTTGGAGGAGTTTCATCACTTCTTCTTTCACCATGAGGGCCACTTTTGGCTTCATGGGCCTTGAATTTTGTTTAATTGGCTTTGCATCTGGTTTGGTGATGAGATTGTGCACCACAATGTGTGGTGCAATCCTTGTCATTTCTTTATAGTTAAATGTGAAATATTTTTGATGCTCCTTGAGAATGCGGGTATGTATTTCAACTTCCTTAGGAGTTAAAGAGGACCCTAGCTTCAAAATATTTGGTTCTTCCTCGGTCCCAATATTTATATCGATTGTTCCCTCGATTAAGGAGGTGTTGCCTTCCTAAAACTCAGGTGGGGCCGAGGTAACTCTAAATCCCCTCTTCTGCCACCTCACAAATTTCAAGTTCCCTCCTAGGGGAAGACTCTATCATGGGATTTCCAAAATAGGAAGAAGAGTGTGGAATTAGAGAAAGATTAACCTCATGATGTGTAAGATGTAGCTCTACAAGAGCATTTAGATATTCTAGAGTTGCTTTGTCAATGTCAGTGTGATCTGTAATGATAGACTTGCTCTTAGTCTCTACGTATGTCAACATTAGAGTTACCGGTGTCTTACGGACCAAAGGTTCTGCATGAACCGAGACCGTGAAGCTTGAATCTTCCAACTCACCACTTGGGGTAAAGCGAGAAGCGGATGTTGCAATTGAGTTTGTGAGGAGATTTTGGTCTTGTGGAATTGCCTTATCGATATGAAGTTAAACCTCTTCATTAAATTACGCACTGCCATTTTGTAAAGTTGCAAATGCTCAGCTCTAGTCTCATACACTTCGATACTTGATTCGCAACCAATTTTGAATCACCCAACACTCGATATTAAGTGCACCGATTCTTTCACTACGATGAGACCAAATAGAAGGGCTTCGTATTCAACCCCATTATTAATGCACTCAAAGTTTAACTTGAAGGAAAAAGGTAGAATCCTTCCCTGGGAGAGGTAAGAATTACACCTACCCCAACGCCAAAATGACACTTGGCTCCATCAAAATGGAGAGTCCAATAGTTACTTGGAAAAATGGACGTTGGATCATCTTTTGAATCTTTCTCCTTCACTTCGGTTACCTCAACCATACAAACCTCATTTTTTGGGAGAGAACCGAGTCCTAGGGTATGTCCCATGCCCATAGAATTGAAAGGAAGGAGAATTGGTAAATATTTTTCCAATAGTTCAACAATCTTTGTCATAGTCCCTAACGATACTGTCTCTATAATGATGGTTTCATCTTTGACTGCCGAAATGCCTTCGATCAAACCCGTGACTTCTAATTTCGTTGTAGGAACCATGTTTTCCTCTGGTATTGAGCTTGTTGATGTATTTAAATGATTTGTGGGAAGCTTAAAACTAGAGTGGACTCCTGGCCTCTTTTTCAAATTGGCTAAGTGTATGTCAAAGGGTTTTGGATCACCCTGCGCCATAAAAACCTTCCCTAAATGCAAGAACCTAACTTCCTGAAACATAGTGGAGGGAATCACCTTCATGCGATGTATCTAAGGATGACCAAGGATCATATTATGGTTGGTTTCCTACTCTAAAATATAAAATTCGGTTAGTATGGTCTTAGGTCCAAGGGTGACCGACAACACTATAGTTCTGATTGAAGTTGTTTTGAGGCTATCGTAGCCCCTCAACGTATTTCGTGTCAAGAACAATTAGTCTCTCCGTACCCTAGTTTTTGAAGGAAAGATAAGGGGACTATGTTGACTGCTGCCCCATCATCAATCATCACACGCTTTACATAGTTTTTGTAAATCCAGACTTGTAAAAACAACGTCGGATCGCCTTTATGAACTATTTCAGCATCTGTGGGCATCTTGCTGATATCGAACACAAATCCAACATCTCTTTCAGGATGTCCTGGAGGATAAACATCAAAGTCCACATGGTTTATTTGTGCTTTTGGAGGAGGGGTGACATTAGCCAAATGACCAAGACCCAACGCTTCGAGTAGAGCGGCCCTATGAGCAGGGGAATTCTTTAACAAATCTAAGAAGGAAATGTGCAAGAATGTCTTAGTTAAGTCGTTGATCAAATCGTAAGCTCCTACTAGCCTACTTAGCGTATCATGGATGTCATTTGATGTGGTTGGGTATATCGAAGCATAGGCTACGAAGAATAATCCCTAGTTCTAGTGGTAGCGTTAATTTGTGGTTCAGTGTCCAACTCTACCAACCCCACAATTTTCATTTGTTGGCGACCATCCAAAGGAGGTGCCACTTGTGGGTTTGACGAAGTCGAGGCTTCACGATCATGGGTCCCTATTACAATACCTTTATTCGAACCGTTGGGATCTAATCTACCGTCCTTTGGATGTGTGGGGAGAGGATTGTTAAAGATCCCCACTGTGTGTTCTGCGGAGACATTGGTCCCATGTAAGTGTTTTGAGTGGGTGTTATTGGGTTCACCAAAAACATGTCAAAAAATAATTGTCTTTGGTCCTTTGGCAAACGTTGCAAAAATTTGTTACAATTGTGACACATTCTTGTGTCATGCCCGTAAACCCTATGGAAACCGCAATATAAATTGAGATCATAATCTCGAGGCCTTTGGTTTGCACCTTGTTGTGGTCTAAAATTATGGTTATTGTTCAGTTGTTGGTTATTATTATTAAAATTTGGGAACCCTTGCCCTTGATTTTGAAACTAGTTTGGATACCTTCCTGGGTATTAGTTAGGGCCTTGGGTCTGTGTTTGTCTTGCTTGCTGAGGTTGTTGTTGTTGTTGGCGGTTAAAATCTACAACATTGACTTAGGCGAAAAGTTGTTTCTTTGATTTTTGTCATTGTTATTGTGGTTGTTTGAAGTGGAAGTATTGGGGGCGTTAACAACGTTAGGCTTCTTAGGTTGGTCTGTCACTCCATCCGTCGTGACTCCACGATTCTTATTAAGGATTTTTGGTCCTTGATTGTTATTTGTGTTGTTGGAGTAACTGGGATTATTTTGATTAGGGGTGACTAACCTTCCATTAGCTCCATAAGTCTTGTGACCACTGTCAATGGCCGCTTGGTCAATCAAGAGCACCCTCTAACACCTCTTCATAGCTCCTTAGCGGGAACTTTTGAACCTCTTCCTTTGTCTCCCTGTTGAGAGAGTGGAGGAACAAATCACAAAGTTTTGTTTGATCCATATTTGGAGCGCTTGCAGAGGAGTAGAGAACTTGTTGCCACCTTTGAATAAAGTGGGCTACAAACTCATTATGTTCTTGCTTGATATGAAGGAATTCCTTTATTCCTATTCTCAAAATCTTGTTCATATCAAAAGCTTTAATAAATTTTGATACAAGTTGTTTGAACGAGTGTATTGAAGCCTCTCGTATCCTATAGTACCAATCGAGAGCAATACCTTCTAAAGCGTCTCGAGAAAATTTTCGCAACGATCGCGTACCATGGGAGCAGCTCTCGAATGGTCGTTGCATAAGCCTTGATGTGGGTGTTAGGATTTCCCTCCCTTTGAATTTCGGAAGATCAAGCAAGGGTCTCGGGAGCATGACTGTCTGAATGGAGAAGTCTAGGGGTTCCTTGATATATTTAGAATAGTCCCCATCAGGTCTGTTTCGACCTCAAGAAAGATCCTTATTGGGGGAGGGGGCTGGATCGGTTGCTGAAATGGGACAACATAGACATTTGTTGGGGTGTATGACATCCCCTATGGTTGTCCATACGGACCCGGGTAGGTATACATGTTCCCCTGCGGAGATTTAGAATACATGTGTGCATAGGAGGGTTGATTACCTTGATATGGAATCGAAGGCATGAAGCCAGGGAACATTGCATTTCCGGCTGGTATGGCATTTGAGAACGCACTTCACTGGTGCCTATTATAGATATCCATACATGGCTTGGGGGCATACCAAGGTGCCCGCCCCCGTAAAGCAGATCTACGTGGTTTTGAGTACTCATATAAACCGGATTATTCAGTGCATGACGTATTTTCCGTAATTCTGCGGGTAGGGAGAAGTTCACGCTTGCCTCGCGTATGAATTCCGAGTATTTTTGGCAAGCTAAACTACTTAAATGCATTTATTTTCTTAAAATTACTTATAATCCACATAGTAGTAAGTGACAATAGTATGTCATTTTATAAGGAACTACAAAAGTTTTCTTTTGAAGCAGGGAAAAAGGGCGAAACATAGATATGAAATAAGCAACATAGCGGTGATAGTTCAAAGTATAGAATGGGATGGGTGAGGGTGTAAAGTTTGAAGGGACAGACATCATGCACGACATAAAATCAACATGTGACCTTCTTCGCACCCAACTTCTCGAGGTTGTCCGAGACACCCGGTGTAGAATGAGTGTGATTGTGAGTATGGTGACGAGGATCAAGCTAAGTGGGCAATCTTATATCTTCAACACGCAATGTCGGGATCTGCAAGTATAAGGCAAAGAATTCTCTCCTAACTTGAAGTGGTGTGATGGTTCGGTCTAAAATAATAGCAGCTCGTAGACTTCAATCAATGTCAAGCTCGGCCGAGATTCTGTTTGTTGATTGTTGAACATGCGGAAAATGACCTGCGGGTGCCTCGTATAGATTTCCAAATAAGGTCATGGAAGTAAGAATGAGAGGCACGATGGAGCCACATGTATTTGTGGGCAATTTTCTGGTCTAGTCCAGAAAATCTTAGCCGATCGATTGTTATGTTCAAGAGAAAGTTGTGAAATAATATCTAGTGGAAGTGGTGAAGATCTGAATACTAATGTACGCAAACTAGTGTCAATGTCTAACTGATTAGCAGGTTCATTGGGTTGTGGGACCTGATGATCACAACCAAAGACTCGTGGAGATTGTGGCCCTTGAATGGTCATGCGTGTAATCAAACCCTATTGCCAGGAGCAGTCCAATAGTCGTAGGCTTGATTAGCAGTGATATTTAGCATATTGAGTTGTTCTATTTTCTCAACAAAAGTTGCAGGTGTGTGTAAGATTGTCAAATGTAAATTGGTGTCAATGTCAGTTATCAATTTTGGCTCGTTGGGTTGTGGGACCAAGGGATCACAACTATATTTCTTTTCTTGTTGTGGACCGTTGATGGTCATCCATAATGAGATACAATGATTTTTGATAAACAAGCTAATTATCAAAGAAATCTAGTCTATGTTTTGGAGTTTTCACAATATTTCGATCAAAGAAATAAAAGCAAACTAATCTACCAAAGGAAATCTTTTTGTTCTTTTCTAAATTTTAAGCAATGTGTTCTAATATAATAAATTCCATGGTAATGTTAAAGAGGCAAGCTTACTAATGACTTGATCTACTTGTGATTGAATAATTTTATGAAATGAATGCTTTTCTACTCTATTTGATATGAATGATTTTCTACTCTATTTGATATGTGATTGAAACTAGTGATTTGAAATTGACAATTCAACAAACAAGGCAAACAAACACACAATTCCAACATGGACAAGCAAGAGCCTTGACAAACTGGTTGTGCTATATCTCGTCCCTCGTATGTTCCTTTCTTTCTCCGAGTGTTCATGTGAGTCCAAGGGATTGGGAATGCAAGAAAAAGCAGTAGGAGGATGGCGCTGAGCAATGGTAGCTTGATGGTAATCAAAGCAATGCGCAGTAGAAGAGAGATAACAAAAGAGATTAGAGCTTGGCTATGCAATTCCTAACAAGATTGTAAAGCAGTAAATACAATGCAAGATATGTAAAACTTCTCGGGCCTTTTTCTTGAATACAAACATGGAATATATAGGAATGGAGGATGGGAGGTGCTTTCAAGCTCAAGGCAAGAAGGAGCAGCCCAACTACTCAAATCTATTTAAAAATAGGAGGAAGAAGAACCAAATAATCAAAGCTAATTTTAGACAATTTGTCTCACGGATGCATGCAAAAGTGAAATGAAGTGAACCGTTGTATGTTAAAACACACGTGAGAGAATATGGAAAAAGAGGGCAGGACCACTGCCCTACACAGGGCGGCGGTTTTAGGACCACCACCCTGTTTTGGGTGGCGGTTTCAGAACCGCCGCCCAGGCAGGGCGGTGGTCCTGGCACTAAAGGCCAAAACATGTGCATAAAGAGGCAGGAAGATGGAAAAACCACGGGAAGGCTAAGTAAAGATGTCTAGGCAACAAATATACACTGCGAATGGAAATTGGAGCTTGAACACCTTCTTGAAAGGACTTGAATCATCATTGGGGAATTTTGTAACCATTTTTCCGACAATGTAGCGCATGTAATTTTAGGTGCGTATAGATACATTAGAAGTATTTGCGTAAAGAAGGTTACGGAGGAGTTGCACTGTTATCCACTTTCTTAGAACTGAGGATGACACATTTCAATCTGTTGTTTCCGCAAGTATGTCTCTTTTTTCAGGGAAAGTGTGAAGCAGTATTTGTTGCCGATGACATTGCTTGTAATTTCACTAGTCGCGTCTTCGTCTATAGACAATAGGTGGAGATCACTAGCTTTAACACCCATTATTGACTTAGTTGTCTCATCAAAAGCAGTAACTGACTGGAGTTCTCTGTTGGGTCCTTTAGATCGATCTTGAGTGCATATCTATAATCATAGTTCTGAAGTTGTACGTTGCAACTCGAACAAAACCATGAACCATTACCATTCTCTTTCACCTTTTTCCTGCATTGTTTGTCACCTTTTTGAAGAGGACATGCCTTGTAAAAAAAGTTGTCCATGTTGATATTTGTGATTTCTGCAGTAACCATGGCCCATTCATTTCTCTCAGTGTTCCCCATCTATACGACATGTGAAATCATTATACAGAGGTCAAGATTTTTGGAGGGCCCAGAAATTTACTTGTGATAGAGGGTACCAGGAAGGGAGTAGTCATCAAAATCAACCCAACCATGAAGTGTATTTGTTTATGAAATTAGAGGGTTGACGTAACATTTGGTTCTTGAAACAATGTCAACTGAGCTTCTATTGAAATTGGAGATGTGTGCATCTTTCAAGGCAAGGATCGAAAGAGGCGGTATAGAAAGCATGTCTTCAAGTTCATTGTTTATCTCATCTAAGTGTTGTCCCCACAATGTGTCACTTACACTGAATCCTGACATGTCCTTTAATTATAGTGTTCTTATCTTTGTTTCAGACTTGTTATGCCAATGAATTGTTGAGCATGGTGACATTGTAAGAACAATGCCAATTAAATCAACTATAGAACCTTCAACGCTTACATGTATGTCCTTGATTTTGGTGAAGTGAAAGTGATGGGAAGGTATTGTATCCTCATTTTCTATGAGTGGAGATATGGTTGAGGAAGGTTGTAGGAAAATCTCCAAAGCATTGTTCAAATGGTTGTAACATAGCTTTGCATCAGCAATCCTCGCAATCCTCCCATTGGAAATTGTATATAGCTTCCCATTTTCAATCTGCTCATAGAATGCTTCCGCGGCCTCATTGAAACAGGTGATGTGGATTTCCCCTCCTTCCGATCCACAAAATCAAACCCAAACATGAAACCATCTCCCCTTGCATTGTGATATTTGCAAAGGGTTATTTTTGCTAGGGCACGACCCTCTACGGACCACATGCACATAGATGTATTCAATCCACTTATTTTAGTTGGTGTTCTTGTAAAATATTTGTTAACCTAATTGGCACTTGCATCTGTTTGAGGCAACTGACTGTCTTGGAGAGCATTTGTTGGTAGTGGGTTGGAGCACCGATTATCAAATGTTTTTGACAACAACATCCATTTCAATGATAAGAATAGTCCTGCAAAGTGGAAAAGAAAATCATGATATAATTAGAATTGAGCAACGAATGAAAAAACAAACATAAAGAAATTATAATTAAGATAGGGAGTTTATATACATTAGTAATCAAGTAGGAGATGAAGCTTACAATTCACTTTTGATCATTCTAACGCAGATTTGTGTAAGCACACAATGGAGCCTTCTTGTATTGATTTGTCGGTTACACGACTTGCAAATTTGGAGGGTAGAAGTGTTGTCTGAAAATGTATCCCATCTGAAAGGTCAACATGATGTTGGGATGTCGTGTTGAGAATGGACCTTAGGGAGGGCAAGTGCAGATCTGAAATGTGGGGTCAATAATGGAACCGCCCTCAATCAATTGAGAAATGCCTTTGTGTGTCAAATTTATTTCCATGGCAACTAAAAGATGCTCGAGATAGTCGGAGTTCTGCAAATGTATGGTGGAAAATGTAAACTTGTAGTGCTAATCAAAGATGAAATGAAGGATGTGTTCGGAAAGCATGCATTTGTAAGCAATGAGAACCTTTAAAGTTTGCTTCCTTTTTCATTTATATTTTCTAAAAAGCGCAAACATGAAGTCTAACCCTTTAACAATTCAATATGCAAAAAGTGATATAATGTACAAAGCTTTGCATGAAAATAACTAAAAATTGCATGATTCTTTCTCGGCATTTTAAAACTATATGTATTTGTGTGTAGATATAATGAGGAATGCATTATAAATGTGTTGTTGTTGGTTTACATAAAGAAGCGAGCAATTGTATAAATGAAAGATATAATGAAGAACACATTAAAAATGCGTTGTTGTTGGTTTACATAAAGTTAGATTCAACATGTTTGTTGAAAAGTTAGATTATGTGTTCCATATGTTCCACCGCAATATATACATGCATTTATTTGAAACGAATTACAGATTATTATGTTAAGCAAATAGAATGGAAAACAATAAGAACAATATGTACACTTGAAGTGAGAAAACTATAGGTATTTGTATGGAGATACAATGATAAAGAAATTTGGAATGCATAGTTGTTGGATAACAAAAATGAACATGTGTTTAATAAGTTTGATTCTTTGTCGGATATATACTGCCACAATACATACATGGAATTATTTGGAACGAGTTACAGTTTGTTTCAAAAACACTTATAGACAAACACTTATAAACTAACCACTACAAGCTATTTTTAAAAATCAAATTTCTTGCTTTTCGCTTTTGTAATTTTCTACAAGCTATTTTTAAAAATCAAATTTCTTACTTTTTGCTTGTGTAATTTTCTTTGCACGTTTCTTGTATTTTTGTCCAGTTGTAGATGCCTCGATTGGTATTCCCATTCTCCTCAATTTGTGGGGTGGTTCATATTTTAGTGCATCTTCGTTAGAATCATAAATCAAGCAGAAGCCTCGTGAATGATCTCTAATCATTCGAATTTTGAGAGAAAAATTGGTGATATTTCCATCGATGGAGTTGATCTCTGATCATTTCGGCTATCATTGTTTTAGGTGGTTTTGGTTGCCTGTAATGCAAAACATTAACAACACATTGAAGACGTTTAAACTCTTCCTCCCTCTGCAAGTGAGGCATAGTTAATGTCAATCCCATTGTAGGGAGGGGAATTGTGTTTCTAGTCTGCATCATATTAAATTGGAGAGGGAAAAGAAGTATGTTAGTTCTAGAAGATGTTTTTAGGTATGACGAGCAACTTAAAAAGCCTTGTCAATGATCAGTCTAACATCCAACTTGGGACACTTCGAAATGGCCTCATTGGGGAACAAGCCCCTTAGCACATAACGAATCTTATCATTGAAGGCACATGCCCCCACATGTCACTTTGGAAAAAGGATTGTAGTCAACTATAAATAAAAATGTAACAATCAAAAGCAAATAACATGAAAGCACTCTACAATAATTTTTTAATCCATAACATGCAATAAACAAAACAAATGAATAAATACTTCAATCAATATTGAAACCCACCTAAAGTTCGTTTAGAGACGACACTCTCTTCTTTACCATAGGAGAAAGAGAATCACAAATACCCTACAAAAAAGTGAAAAAGAAGTTAATAAAACTAAATATATCTATACTTATTCAATTAGTTACATAAAAAACAACCCTATTTTTGATGAGATTATAAATTGATCAATGAATAGCTGAGCACCAATTTTCAAAGGTACAAATTAATATAGAGGTAATTTTACAATATTTTCACACCCACGAGCCCAAATCTCATTAATCAAGCTTCCAAGGCTTTACATCTTCCTGATTTCTGTTAAATTGACATATCATCTGCATAAACATTGCCTAAAAAATTGCATAGGCAAATTCATTATATAGGACTACAAAAGCTATGCACAAGATATAACTAAGTAAAGGAATCTTAACGATGACAACCTTTAAATACGACCTTAATATCATTTCAAAAAGTTTAAATCGAAGCTCTAATTGTTATCATTTGTATTAATTTTCTGGTAATCTATATATTGATTGAGTTCAAAAAAGATTACATGTACATAATTTTTAATGTTAGCTGCTAAGGACTGAGGTCACCTGAAGTGTTTCCATTCTACAAAATGGTTATTATATTGAGTCATTCCAATTTATAACCCAAAAAAACAAAACTTTAAAAGCGTCTATTGGTAAACTTCTAATCCAAAAACGTTGTAGAGTGGAGTTCTTACTGGACTTGTAAATTGAAAACCATTTATAGATCTACCAATGGACCCAGAGTAGAGATTTTACCGTAGGATATTCCGGCACTAGAGATTGTGTTGCATGTTAATTCCGATATATACTTCCAATTTCACCATGCAAATTTCTGTGATAAGAACAAGGATGGATTGGATCTCTTCCATCGGAAAGAAATGGGGTTTCTTGCTTTTCTTGGGTTCTTCAAAAATTTACTTGCACAGAAGTCTGTCTCACTGCCGGATGAAATAATAGAGAAGATATTGTTGTGCCTTCCATTGGAAGCAGTTCACCATTTCCGCATGGTATGCAAACAATGGAGTGATCTATTGTCTTCTACTGAATTCTCGATTTCATGTCACAATCGTGCAGAGGGATCCCGGAGTTCATTTAATGACTGAAAAACAAAGGGAATGTGAAGTCCATTCCTTCGCTTCGTCACAGGAAAATGGAAGATAATCTCCCTTCCCTTTGAGCTGGGAATTTATGGCATTGGATCAGGTAAACACTTAGTACTCCTTATAAAGGAACATTTGTTGCACTCACAAGTTTCTATAAATAATCCACTCACAGGAACCTGTTTCCGACTTCCTAGCCTAACATGCATAAGTATGGCGGGCATGGTAGTTAGAGAGGAGGGGGAATTCTACAAAGTAGTGGCGATTGGTCAGAACATTACACTGCATAAAAATATTATACAGATCTATGATTCTCGGAAACAATCACTATGTCTGTGGATACAAAGACCGATACAAGTGGCAGAAAGCGCAAAAGACGAAGGCCCACAAGACCTAGGCCGATGATCCAAAATCTAACAATGACAACCTTTAAGTATGACCTTAATATCATTTTAAAAGTTCAAATTGAAGCTTTAATTCACAAACCAGTAAAGCACTAATTCCGACCTCAATTCTCCAATATTTTGGCGCTGAGAGGGATACTTTCAAAAGCAAATAACAGTAAATAGAAATATGTATATTAAGTATCCAAAATTATATACAATCACTTTTAAGGCACATGAGATTAAATGAATTCAACCAATTGACTATGAATTTAAATGTATACCTGCAGAATTCAATTTAACGCAGGGGACTTACTAGAACTTGGAGAGTTTGAATAGTGAAATTATATTGTTAGTGACCGAGTATTTAAAGGTTAATGCATGCAAAAACTAGAATTTTTTTATAAAAATAGTAAAGTTAAAACAACATGCAAAATCAGAAAAGCAAAATTGTTAGAAAAGCAAAAACAAAATTGTTAAAAATAGCAAAAGCAAAGGTTAATGCATGCAAAAGCTCTAAAATAAAATTTAAAAATAGTAAAGCCAAAGCAATATGCAAAATTAGAAAAGCAAAATTGTTAGAAAAACATAAAACGAAATTGTTAAAAATAGCAAAAGCAAAATTGTTAAAAATAACAAAACCATCATTTAGGCCATCAAATTTAACAGAGTCCCATGAATGTCTGCAAAACCCTTTCCCATAGGGGTAACGCCTTCGACATAAAAATGAATATAAAACAGAAACCTATTATTAAAATTATTTAATGTAAAAAAATTCTAGCTTATTAAATATAATAAATAATCAAATACAACTTACTTTTTTATTTTAAAATATAAAATAGAAAAAACTAAATATTAGATGATAATATTCAAAAATGAAAATAAACCCTTTTATTAAAATTATTTAATGTAAAAAAATTATAAATTAATAAGATATAGTAAATAACAAGGCCATGATATGGCAAATACTGCCGAAGGTGATTATTTTTGCAATGTGGAGGAGAATTATATGCAAAATTATGAATTAAATGCAAAAACAATGCTCCTAAAATTTTGATTTGTTTGTGAAGTGAATATCTTGCATGCACCAAAGTGTCAAATTAAAATGTAAACTATTTGAGCATGTGTTACAACAATGGTCATTGGTATGAACGTCCTTTTTTCTAATTGCAACATGTAGATGGCCAAACTCATGCCATTGCTGGAAATTAATTATACAACATTGTTTGATTATTACATACTCAAAATCAATGATGTGAATGAATCTATTTACATTTGTTGCTGCAGATTAAGAATTCAACGATATAGTATATATATAAGTTATAACATATCAATATAATTTTGAAATCTATTTATACAATTTTCAAATAATGCTATTCAACTAATTTTCGGTCATGACATGGATTTGGACATATGAATGTTGCCATGATATGGCAAATACTGCCGAAGGGGGGTGTATTGAGCGGTAAGAAGAAGAAAAAGTTAGAGCACAGTTGGCCAAATAAGCAAGAGAGCCGAATAAGGGTGCATTGATGTAGGTTGAAAGTTTAGATTGCTCATAATAATTTGTGTCATCCGGAAAGTGAGCATTGACATCTGGCCCTCACACAACTGCTCCTGCCAACAAGTTTGGATTGGGTGCATTGTTGTATGAGGATTGGAACCCTCCACTGTATCCAACATCCTGTGTGTTGAGCCTTAGAAGGCAGAGATGAACCTCTGTAGTGAATTCGCCGTGGGTATTTTGAACCATATCCAATCATGTAAGATATCTTCAGAGGATTGGAGCCCAGTATGTAGTCTACCTATTTACAAAGTAGTCTTTAAAAAACCACTTTCAAGTCATTATGTAAAACTCCCAACCATAATGGAAAACTGTAATCTATACCCGGCATTTGGCAATTGCCCTCAACCAGTGAGGAGTCACTACCATTTGGCCTCGAATACCATATGTTTGGAGGAGCTGAGGTATTTAGCATGGGCCAAAACTACGAAGGATGTAGATGTAACATATTGTGGATTCACATCAGGCAACGTATACAGAAGTCGTACTACACAGATATGAAATTAGTTCCAAATTCATGTCACAAACAAAGCTGCACATTCAATAAATGAGTAAGGGTGGTATTTCACCCACCCGGTGCATATCTAGACGCGGAAGATAATGTTCCTGGAAAAATGGAGCAGATATAGTTGTCAGCATGCCCTTTGTAGTCTTGAAGATACTTCACTTTCCCTATCAAAAACTCGTGCACATCAGATGCAAACCCACTTGTAGTGAATGCACTATAAATAAATATATAGTGAAGGGAATCAAGAACAAGGAGCAAGGAAAAACTGTGTACATCAAGTTAACAATGTTATACCTTTGATAAAAGAACCCGAGCTCAAACATGTTTATTTTCCCACACAAATGTGTTGCCTGATTTGTCGACTCCTAGCTCAAGCCGTTTGTTTGAATGTAGCTCAAATATTTGGGATTTCTTGTTGCCTTGTGCAACCACGCAGCTCTCCACAACAATTCACCTTGATCAGAGCACCCAAATATTCTAAATCCGATGTGACATTTCATTGCAATATAATCTGAAAACATATCATATTTTTGGTTATCGAAAATCATACACAATTTTCCGTAATAAGATTTATTCTAATAATACGCATTGTGGAAGTTTTAGATGTCTAATATAATATTTAGTTTCTTTACCTGGTACACAGAATAAGATCAATAGAATGGACAAACTGCGGAGACTTTAGGGAGTTATTGTATGGCCCTCTATGCTTATCAGCAAAATCAAATGCCTGAAATACAAAAGAAATATATAAAAACACTACACGTGCAGTAGGAATTCGGTGAGCATTACTATAAATGGTACAACAACATTGAGAGAAGTTCCCTCGTAGTCCGTGCATGGTTTCCAAAAGAAGCCGCAATTCATGAACCCTTGGACGCAGTTCTTCGTCGGTAGCGTCGACGAATTCTTTACTGTAAAGAGAGGGTTTTTTCTATTCGCCTTGTCCCCAAGGAATCCTTTCCATCTCGGTGAACGCTGGGAAGCTGCACAAGAAGGACAATATATTAAATGTTTATATGTTTGAAACTATGGACATAGTGTGTGTATACCTTGCGACAGAGTGTGAGAAGCGGATTTCCATGGACGTCCATGATGACGAGATCGTCGTAGGTGTCCACCCTGAAGAGAAGGTTTCCATTGGAATCGAAGATAGTGAAGCCCTCGCCGCTGAAAACCAAAGACTTGTTTCACACTGTCAATGTGGTGGCCATCTCAGAGCAATATCATTCGTCCACAATGGCTTGGACAAAAAAATCTCCGCATGCCGGATATACGGGACATTTTCTTATCAGCCAGCTACAGAAGAAAAACAGACAGGAGAAACAAGAAATACATTGCAAACCTGCGCTAAAGATCCATCCGAGAGATCAATTAAAAAAACAATTAATAAGCATGGAGTGCAACAGGGTTGTGAATGAATTAACTTTGTGAAATACAGTGAGCCGCCATCAGATACAACTGTCTCTTGATCCTGCCAAGAAATTAATGCTGAAAATCCAGTCACTTAAATTTGGATATGTCAGTCTTTCAGCCGGATATAAGATTTGCAAAAATCTTTTATGTCTTGGGTTTCTCAATTTTTTTGTCATTTTCCATGTAAACTAGAGTGGGAAGAATATTCTTGAATAAAGGGTGATGGAATATTCTTAGAAAAATTTAAGTAAAACTTTACTTAATTTGAAAAATTTGACACATGGCATATTACTATTTGATAAGTGAAAAAAACTAATAGTTATGTAGAAAGCAATATACTTGCCTTCGGCAGTATAATAAAATTATAGAAGACTTGTTGAACGAGCTTAATATAGTTACAAAGTATTAAAATTTAATAGTTTGTAATTATATTAAGACGTTCGAATCTATAATTAAATAAAAAGTTCAAAAGTAAAACATTTTAAGTTTTACAACATTAACATGGTAAAATACTAAATATCTAACCTAAACCGGAACCATAAAGTTTAAACCTAAAAAATTATATAACAGTGT
The DNA here is from genome assembly GCA_018340775.1 of Taxus wallichiana var. yunnanensis. Classification (NCBI taxonomy): domain Eukaryota; kingdom Viridiplantae; phylum Streptophyta; class Pinopsida; order Cupressales; family Taxaceae; genus Taxus; species Taxus wallichiana. The sequence goes on along the minus strand of CM031242.1, from coordinate 964,050,985 downwards.
AAGTTTTAAGTTTTAACTTTTAACTATTACAAATTTAGAATTTGCTTTCATTCTTCCGGAGTCCCCAACAAACAACTGCAAGGCACAAAGAAGAAAAACTTGACTTATTGGGATCGATGAAGCTCAGCGGCAAGGTCAAGAGGCACATTTTAATGGCGAAAATCTATTCTTTGCAGGTCGCGTTTGCTTACTGCGTAGCGTGTGGAGTTGTGGAGTTTGGCTGCTGCACTTTGCTCTCTGTTGTTTCGACTTTGGCGTCTCATTTCACCAGGGTTTGTTGTTTCTCCTGTGCTGGTGTTTGCTGTTTGGACTTTGCTATCTTTTAAACATTTCCATATTTTTACCTCTTGCACGTTACGGTTAGGCATTTGTTTTAGTAATAGTGTTTTTGACTTCTTCAATGCTTTAGGGTTTCAAATTTACAAGTCAAAATGAACACAACGAACCGTACTTACCTAAGGACGGGGGTATGGAGGAACGGGGTTTCCAGGAGGGCAATTTTTTTCAAAATTTTGGGGATGGCTTTTAAAATAATACATAACAATTAATATTTCAATATTTTAACTTTTTTAATGATATTTAGGGATTTAAACTGCACTTAATGTATTTTAGGTACTTTCAAGATTATAATTTGATGTTCTTGATAAAAACAACATCTTTTAAAAGTAGAAAACCCTAAAACTTTTGAAAGATTTTTAAAAAATTGGGAGGTCCCCTCCAAGTCCCCTAGTTCCGGAAACACCGGGACGTTACCAAAATCTAGGGAACGCATCCCCGTGTAACACTGCAACAAACATACTGAACAAATTTGGTTTTCTTCAAAGTTCAGGTTGAACCAAATTTCATGCAGATTCATACTAATCTAGTAACTGTAGTCTTATTGTATGGTTTGAAGGTTGCCCCCTCGAAATGGCTAAGTCATTCTACTTGCATATTGTGATCATTTCTCTATATTTTGGTGTTCTTTGGTGTTATATTGCTACTGATATTCATATCTATATAAGTAATTTCATTACACAAAACTCATCACCTTGAGCCTCAATTCATTTCATAGCCCTGTGGACAAGTCTTCCAAGAGCTTCATAGTCAAGGAAAAGCTTTAAAAGCTTAGGAAAGATCTCAGTGTTGGCCTCACTGTGTTTAGTAATGTAAAATTGGTTTAGTGTGGAACATAGTTTAAAACAAGTAGAAGGGGAATCTCGTTAAAAGAGAATGCTAGATTGAGCCATGTGGACCGATCATGAAGACCCAGTTCACTAAGGAAAATGACCAAAGGTAAAAATGCAAAGTTTACTGTATAAATGAAAACGCCTTAGTTGTTATTGAGGAGAGGTTATAATAGATCTAAGGAGAGCTATGGCTATGTCGTGGATGCAGAGATGAAATTCTAACAACAGTTGAGAATGATTGAAGAAATTGATAGAAGGCTAGTTAAGCATCTCCAAAGAAAGAGAGTTTCAACCTTGAGGTTTAGGGACATGGAGGAGGAAAAAGAGATGGAGGAACAAATAGTGAAGAAGCATAAGAAAATACTTATGGAGGTCATGAGAGACTTCAATGATATGGTTGTGAGATCACCGTTTTCTCAATATCATAAAGAAGAAAAGCATGAAGTAGAGACTCCTGTGTTCTCAAGAAGAAAATCCTAAGCAGTTGGGTGCTGAAGATGGAGCATTGCTTCATGGATAGGAGAATAGAAGAAACCAAGAGGGATAAGTATGCCTGTACAAGATTAGGTTATGATGTAGCTGAAGGTTGGAGGAGCTCCAACAAAGAAGAGAAAGAAAGAAGTTGGGACTTTGTATTTGCTAAGACGATGGAAAGAATAATGCAAGCAAGAGACCATGGTAAATTGTTGAAGAAGCTTCATTGTTCAAGGCTTGAGAAGAGGCAAATTTCCTTGAAAGGCAATACAAAGAAGAATGTTCCAGAAGAGCAACCCATGACTTTTATGAGGAGCAAAAGAGAAGAGAATGGGGGTTGTCCTCACCCCATAGAGAGAGATCCTCGTTGAGGAGGAGGTAGAGGAAAAAGATCTCATTGAAGAAGATATGGAAGAGATACTAATTGAACTTGAAGATGAAGCTGTTTTTACCTCCTCATTTCTATCTGTCTCAATTAGCACTTGATCTTCTATATTGCAAGATCCAGTCACATGAGTAGGCGGGACAAGTTGGGAAAGGATTTTATCTACAATGTACTACACCTCCTCATCATCTTGAGCTGTTGTTTTTTTGGTGCATGTCTCATATCTCCCTAGGGAATCTTCATCACTCCTTTCACCCTCTTGCTATAACCAATGCTTTGGGTTTTCCTTGGTAGTTCCTCGGGTTGAATCTTCCCTTGAAGTAGTTCCCTTTCAGCTATCACCTTTTCCAGGCTTCTTTGTATTGCTGCCTTCTCAAAATGTGCTCATTTGAGGAACCTATGGTGCAGTCAAGTTTTTCCTTCCCTTCCCTACTCTTGTGTGCCACAAGCCGCTCACGCTGTAGCAAAATAAAGCCGTCCATACTGAAATTCTCGATTCTGAAACCTATTATCAGCTTCTTTATTTGTAAAGCTAAGATACTGATACAACACCCCGAGGGTGCTCGAAACGTTTCTGGAGCGGCGCGAGAGCGGTAGCGGCGACGAGAGTGGCGATGAAGCGGCCAGTGCGGGAAAGACTCGTGGAAGCGTCTGGGCGGCATGTGCCGCACCGGGTGTTTTCGCAAGGTCTTTCCCATACCCTGGCCGCTCCCAAGGCCAAAAAAACATCAAAAATCGTGAGTTGAAAATGGCGAATATAATCATGAATTGAAAATGGCGAATAAAATCGTGAATGTAAAACACATATTAAATTCGTTTAAAACGACGAATATAATCGTGCCCTAATCTTCCTGTCGTATTTTTACCCTTTCCATATTTCTCGCATTGTTTTTTTTTGCCTCTTCATATTTTTTCATTAAGATTTTATTTTGTTTGTATAGGTTTTGATTTTTAATAATTTAGATAATTTAGATATATAGTTTTTTAATAATTTATATAATTTAGATATATATTCAGTTCGTATTTAGATATTATAGTTTTTTAATAACTTATAGTCTATAGAATATAACTCATTTCTTATAATTTTATGTTATAGTTTTTTTAGTTTTTATTATATAAATTTAATTTAACATTTTTATTTTAATGTGGTTTTTATATTTTATGTTATAGTTTTTATTATATAAATGTAATTTAATGTTTTTATTTTAATGTGGTTCGTATAAGTTCACAAATTATTTATATGAAATGTATATAATGTTAATTTTTTAAGAAATGTATATAATGTATTTAGAAGGCTGAAATTTATATATTTTTTAATTTTTATATATTTTTGTACTGCCGTATCCGGGGCCAATTTTTTTTTGCCGTATCTGCGTATCGGATACTCTGTACCCGCTCCCGTATCCAAAACGTATCAGCTACTTAGCTGTAAAGTTAATTGCCTTGCACACTATCGACACAATTCACACGAGAAATTGAACTCATTTTCGTCTACGTAAGAAAGCGTGGATTCCACGTACTCAATGACATAGTTGCAAAGTTTACATCTCCGTGATTTGCAAGTTTACATCTCCGTGATTTGCAAGTATTCTTGTGCGCTCAGGAGCTCAAGTGTACTTCTTCCTAGTATTCAAACTCTTACCCAACCATTAGGCTGCAAACCAAGCATACAGGTTTGCTAGAATTTCACTGAAGAACGTTTTATAGAGCTCATCATACAGATTATTTTCCAGCCAAGTCCTTGGAGGGAAATTGAGAGAACAATTTGTGCAAATTGGATGCCTCTGTGTGAAATCCTCTTCAATTCCATCCTGCTACAACTCAGTATTCTCCTGTGTGAGTCAGAACATCTTTTGCCCACTTGACCACCTCAGCACTTGTTGAGGATGAAGAGCTTGATCCAGCAGCAAGTTGGATTTAGGATGTAGAGTACATAGGGAAGACAAGAGTTGAAAATATTTTGTGGATGGGTAATTTGCAAGTTGATATACTTCCTGAATGTGAAGAGATAGAGAAAAGTGTTAACAAAACTTCATGGAGGTGGACGGGTTGTGGCAGGACAAAACCCACAAGAGTGTAGAGATAAGATAAGATAAATATATTAAAAGATGGGATGCGTATGGTTTGTGGACCAGTAGTGGATTGACAGAAGAGGAAGAAAAGAGATGAAAGTCTAATGAAGTACCTGATATGGTGGAAAGGAACAGTGTCCTTGGCAGCCGTCCAGAAGAGTGGTCTTACCACTTTATCCTTGTGAGTAGGAGTTCACATTTTAATCTACCTAGGGTGTATGATGCAGGAAAATCCATGTGTAACAAGCCTTTATGTTTGAATAGAGCTCTATAGAGAAATTTTAATTTGGAATGGGATCTCCAAAGAGCGTTTCATTTAGGACTATTTGTTAGTGATCAGTTTGAATCAGGACTCTTAGAGTCAGAATAGAATAAGGGATTGACATCTCTATATAGTCTAGAGGAATGAGTGAAAGAGACAGTAGAATAGGTTGTGTGTTTGAGAAGACAACCACCTAAGAGGGCGAGAGCAAGAGCTCTGACTGAGTTGTAACAGCTGAGAACATAGTCCTCCTGGTTGTAATCATTTTTTACTGTTAATAAGAAGAAAATTTATGTGATTTGGTTGTATCCAAATGCTTCCTTTTCTCTGATGTAGACTTATTTTTACTGCAGCTGTTGTAGTTGGGACTGTACATGGGAAGGTTGCAAGTTTATCCCAGGTATTGGAGGAGGCTGCAAAGTAGCAGGCAAGTCTTTCATTGGAACCCCCACATCGACTGCATCACAAACAATTGTGGGTTCACCTAAATGTCGATGTGGAAAGTCTTTTTGCACTAATAATTAATTACAACTAGCTACAACACATTGTAATTAAATATAAAAAGATAGAAATAAATAGAAATAAGTAAATCAGATCTAATTTCATGAAATTTATTACTTTAGAAGCATAGGCAAATTGAAATACTAGAGATAATTACAGTTTTAGAGTGATACATGGTTATCTGCAAATATGGAGAAAGTTGTCATTAATAGGTAGCGAAAAACACGTGTAAATATTAAATAACGAGGCAAACTAGAAACGAGATAATTTGCTAAATCTGAGTACCCTGACGAGAAATGTACAAGTGCAGAAGAGGAACAACCAGAACTGTAGTAGCATGGATCTAAAAACTTCTTGCAAATGTGAAACAAACTAGATGGCCCCAATCCTTTGCTCCTGGGCTTTGAAATCCTCTCTTGATTTTCTATGAATCCCTGATGCACTACAACATTTTTTTCCTTCCTTGAAACCCAAATTCTACATCAATGCCTTGTAAAACTGTCAAAAGGGGGTGGATTCTGGGACTGTCTCAGTCAGACCCCATTTGGGGAACATATGTTGAAAACAACACACAATCATAATGCATCTTAGTAGGTAGTCTAGTGTAATGGAAGTGTCCAAATTCTAATCCTTCCAATGTATGAAACAAGAGTATATGCTAGAGATTTTCTAAATGATTGAATTCTACTTTTGGGAAGGAGATTCTTCATAAATAGAATATATTCCTTGCTTTACAACTTCATAATCACTTATAAATCATTGTGTCCTTAATTGCACTAATGGATGCCATGTATTTATAGATTTATTGAATTTAAATGAGGACCTTATTAGCGCACATGTTGACACAAAAAGAAATAAAGGCCGACAAAAAGGGCCAAAACCTGGAGGCACCTAAATTATGGGCAATGGCAGCTTGCAAAACAAAATGTGAAAACAATAGTGGTATGATTATGGTAGACCAAATTGTATTGCTATGGTTCTAGATATGTCTAGAAAAGCAAGGAGTCAGGTGGGGGACAGAGAAAACCATAGAAGAGAGAAAAGCTTATAGGAAAAAATGGAAGAACAAAGAGTCGATAAAAAGATGATAAGAGTCGCAAGGATCCTTACAAAATTAAAAGTGTTAAAAGTTGTATAAAATACAAAGGAAAACATATCGAACACAAAAACACATGCTAACAAAAATCTAACTCAAACCCATGATCAATAAAGAAATAAATAGACTAGCACCATAGAAATTAACCTTTTAGCAATTTCTTTGTTTGTACATATGCCCAAAACAATAATCTTTAACATACTTCTTACAAATCGATGAAATCCCACAAGGACTTTTGAAGATATGACTGTATTCTTCAATCCCAAGAAACAATATCAGTCCCTCTCTTCGTGACTGTAAATCAGTTTCACAGAACTAGTTTCAGTTGATTCTGCTGAAGAGATATGTCTACTAGTTTCATTGGATTCAGTTGTAGAGACATGTCTATTGTCTAAATCAGCATATTCAATATTAATCTCTTCCGAAACATTTATAACTGTAGCTGCATTGTTCTCGTTTTCATATTTGATAGCTTCCTTAATCTCCATCACCACCTCACTCACAGTGGGCCTATGGGATGGCTCCTCTGCAGTACATCTTATGGCTAATTTGGCTATGTTACACAAGGATTTCATGTTGTAATTGCTTAGCAGTCTCTTGTCCACCACTGCTAATATTTGTTCATGATCTTCAAACTGCTCCGCATATGGTGTGACCTGTTGAATCAAACACGGAGCCTTAGTTTTTAATACTAACATAAATCAGTGATGAGTCTAAACAGTGAAAGATTATTTGGATTTTTTACCCATTTAACGAGGTCCACTTTCTCTTCAGATAGTTTAAAATCAACTGGTCGTCTGCCACATATGATGTCTAGGAAAACCACCCCGAAACTATACACATCACTTTTCTCCGTCAACATATGAGTGCTAAAATACCTGTCCCAAACAAAATCAGTAAATACTAGAAATAAAGAAGCACAGTATGTCAACAATATTTAGAATGGAAAGAGAGATTTAATTGGGGTCTAAATATCTTGCAGTTCCCCTCACACCAGTAGAAATATGAGAAGCCTCTTCATCCATTGCTACTCGTGAGAGTCCAAAATCGGCCAATTTGCCATTCAAATTGTTGTCCAGAAGAATGTTGGCTGTTTTTACATCTCTGTGAATGATTTTGGGGTGGAACCTATGTGCAAGTACTCCAGTCCTTACAAGACATCAGTAGATGTTGAATCAGGTGAAGGACTTTGATCCTTAAATATTTTAGAAATTTCTACCCAGAAAAAGAAAGCTACCTTGTGCTGCATCCAATGCTATTTTAAGTCTGGTTTTCCAATCTAGTTCTGGATATTTCAATGAATTACTGCCTGCGAACACAGAGTAATAATCAAACATGTTTTGGTTACTTGGCTTTCTGTTGTGAAGGCACAAATGTGAAAGAAACATTTCAAGCAGAAATTTACCGTAAAGGTGGTGATTTAAGGATCCCCTAGGCATGTACTCATATACAAGCATTAGGTCTCTTGATTCATTGCAATAACCCAGCAAAGACACCAAATTCTTGTGATGGACTCTGGACAGAAGATCAATCTATTCATTAAGCCAAGTTTAGCTTTCTTCCATAGCAGTGCAGCATAGGAAACTTTCCAAATGTGAAACATCGAAAGTTGCTTAAGCATTACCTCGTTTAAGAACTGCGCAATTCCCGTTTTGAGAATAAGGAGAGCACTTTGACGGCTATTTGCTTTTCATTTGGCAATTTACCCCAGAACACCGACGCAAAGCCACCTTGTCCAATGTTATGGCTAAAACTTTGTGTAGATTTTTTCATTTCATCTAGAGAAAAGGCACGGGATTTTGATGGATTTGGCACCATAACGATAGAATAATAATCTGCAATAAAGCACAGGATTTTGATGCATTTGGCACCTTAACTATTGAATAATAATCTGCAATAATCTAAATTGAGCCATTGTGGATTATGCTAAAGTACCAAATAGGAAGGCATTTCATTAGTACCTGGAATGCTACTAGCAGTGCCTTTCTTGAATTTCTTCTTCCGGCGAATTAGAGTAACAACTACAAAAGTTAAACTTGTTATGACAAATCCACTTGTGACCACTCCAAGGATAACCTTCACTTTGGTCCTCTTTGAGTGGAAGGAGCGTTGACATTCTCCCTTATTCATACAAAGGTAGAAGTTGCCACTGTATCTGTGACACAACAATGGAAGATTGTAAATTTGTATCGGAAATTTTAATAGATGCATATCTGCAATCATCATTTTACAATTGAAATATGCTGTTGGATAAAGAATTTGAATTATAAATTAAAATACCTAATTTCCAGTAATGGCTGATCTAATAGTTGCTTTGGAATTACACCACTGAAATTGTTATTCTCTATAACTCTGTAACAATCACAAATGAGCCGATAAACATTGTTTACATTACAGTTTTAAGGCACAATTATGATTCTGAATAATAGCTGACCATTTTAGAATGACACTCACAACTCGTTAAGATTATGCAGTTGAGATAGCCAGTCTGGAACTCTGCCACTTAACCTGTTGTTCTGCAGGTACCTGCATCACCCAGCTGTGAACCTTAATATTTGTTAATCTTAATTTTCCAAAATGTTATAGTGTGAGTAGCAACGACTTTGAGAGGGGTAAAACTTACAGTCTCTTCAACCTGGTTAGGCCCGAAAAATTTGGTAATTCTCCAGTCAGATGGTTGTTATGAAGTGACCTGGTCATATATGCCACCAAGAATAGATTAATAATTAATATGATAACAGTGTGAATGTTATACCTTTAGTATAAGATGAATTGTGATAATGTGTTTGATTACATCAATTTATAATTTTTCTGTCTAAAATGATTACAGAATTTGAGGCTCACATGTAAGTGAGTTCGGTCAATTGGGTAAGAGCAGGTGGTATCGATCCTGCCAGATTCCTTCCGGACAAGTTGCTGAACACAAACAAGTTTTCTCAGAATTTTACTTTGAAAAAAAGGAAACTGTACATTATATTTTTTAATTCAGCTTACATTTCGGAAACCCTTACAGCTGAAGAGATGTTAGTACACTGGATTCCCTCCCATGGCAGAACGAAGCAAGGATCCGAAATCCAATTCTTAATATTAAATTTTTGTTTTACAACGGCCAGAGCTTGAGCTGCAAGATAATCTCAACAGAGTTTGAATCACAATTTGCAGTATTTTAAAATATTGCAAAAACTATGAAAAATAGATGGAAATTGTGTACTGACCGTCCATTGAAGAAGTTGCAGGTTGAGTGGGAAGCAGGTGGTAATGCTCAAAAGCGTTAATTAAAGGGCCACGAGTAGAGCTAGAGTCCCTCTGGAGCAAAAATGATAGTTGTTGTGTTTCAGAGGGTAAAGCTTCTTCTGTGGCAGACAAATCTCGATGGAGACTAATATTAGCAACCCTGGTTTCTTTATTTATGAAAACCTGGAAAATTCTGGATGCAGACCCATTGACTTGTTCAATATCGGAAAAATACATCAGCAGAAGGAATGTTTTGATCAGCTGCGGGGTTTGAAATTGCGGTATGGGAATATACATGGTGTCATTGGCGACCACAGCTGTTTGCATCACAGAAGAAGGTGGAGGAAAGTTTCTGGTGTTTTTTGTGGAAATTGTTTCCACCGAGCTTACATTCTTTGCCCCTTCAATTGATAAAGGATACCACATGCGATCAAATCGGTCTTCAGGATACCTAAAAATAACTAATTGATTGTAAACAATTAGAAACAAGATCCATGGAAGGAAAACATAACATTTATTAGGACTGTAATATTAGAATGATCAGCTTCACCTTGCCGTGGATTGTGCACCCAGATTATATCTTCGTGTCAAACGCAACATTTGTCCCGGCTTAGCCACATCATACATGCCTCTTTCCAGGGTCTAAGCTCTATAGCAGAGATAAAGAGATTATCGTCTTCTGAGCTACGGATCAGGCAAACATACAACACCTCACCAGAAGTAACAAGGACCCTCTCACCCCTTGGTGGCTTTTGTATATCTTCAAATTGAACCTGTCCAGAGGAAAGCGTATCCACAGTCTCGATGGAGAAATAGAAGCGTGGTATTTGTTGGAGTCCATTGAAAGTACCTGGATTAAACCATATTCGTAACAGGTTGGGGATGTTGGGTGTGATGGGTAATTCATAGCAAGACTTGTTGATAGGCTTAGGAAAAACCCGTGCGCTTTGCAAGTAAAATGGTGAAGTAGAGTCATTTATGTCTACTCTAAGACCCTTGACTGATATGTAATTATCATCTGTAACCCATGTGATATTGGTTTCAGGATCTGTGCGATTACTTATTCCACCGCAATCAATGCTCAGAAATCCTGTCATCAGAAACAGAAATGGAGGTTAATGTTTGTCAGTAACAATCAAATAAATAAAGTTGTCGGACTTTCAGTATCTCCCAACAGATAAAATACAGCAATAAGAGCAGCACCTGGTTGAGCAATAGCAAAAGAGAGGTGAAACACCACCATGAGAACCTGTAACCCAATAACTGGCATTTTTATAGGCTTATTTGAACAGCAGAATCGAGATACATGTATCATCCATGTATTTAAAGCAAAACACATGCCTTTTGTTTCAGTCTCAAAAACCACAAAAATATCTAGATTACATGGGAACTCCAAGGGCTCTGTGGGGCAGAGGGTATGAAAATGCAGGTTTAAAAATGGTCATGGTCAATGCTAATATGAACCTTTGCCTGACCCATGAGATACTATTGCATATACATGCGCGTGAAGAGAAAGTCACAAATGGTAGGTTTCTTAATAAATATGGCGGCTATAGACCAGGGGTTGACTTCGGATTGTATACGATAATGTTTCTTTGGTGGGGATTACATTTACAAAACGTTTAAGCCATGAACGTGGTTTTAAATTTGACGGTCTGACCGTGATATTTTTTGAAGTGATTGTAATATTTTATTAAAAAGTATTATTAATGTCAATAAAAAATATAACAAGTTTAGTACATAATTATACATAAATTTATATAACATGTCTATATTTCCAGAGGTTTCAAAAATTTGTAAATATGTTATAAGGTCGTTCAGTTTATTGGTGGAGTTGTTTGGGGGTATGTAGAGTCTATGAGAGATCATTTCTTGTTGAGTGCAAAGGTTCTTGGCATATTGATAAGAGAGTTAAGCGGAGGTTAGGATTGTGTCATGGTTGATTTTGACTCTGTGGATGTTTTTTTACTTGTCGCTGCTTAACTAAAAAATTTGAGTAGAGATACTTGATCATTTCTTGTCGATGATTACTGATTTAGACGTATACTTTCTCAACTTTATAATTTGTTATATGTTTCCTTTGAAATTTGAGTAGAGATACGACATTCTATGCAAGTCGGTATCTATCGTATTGCATCAGCCACCAACATGATTGTCAAGCTTCCCCATGCTGGGGCGGTGTTAAGCGGACCCATTTATCTAACTCTTGATTCAGACTTTGCTCAAGATGGCCCGTGCCTTGATTCTCTGCTTGACTTGGCACCCCAATGAGACATCCCTTTAGTTGTTTTTTCTGTTGCTTTGCTAAGTTTGACGTAATATGTTTGTGGCTTTGGGCGTGTTCTAATACCACCTGTTTTTTTGTTCAGAGACTCTTGTATCATGTTGCATTTAATATAATATAAAATCTCTTTCATCAAAACGAAAAAAATCATGAAAAACTTGTAATTGGCCGTCAAATTCAAAAATAATATGCAGTCAAAAAAATTCGTGGGAGCCTTCTATAGTGACTTTATGTATGAAAGGGGATCCAAGATTTTAGGAAAAAATGAATGTTTACATGCGGGCGCCGCTTTATAATTAAAAAAGTTTCTTGCAACTAAACATTTGGGAAAATTTAAAAAAATAATAAAGAGTTGAACTAATATTATTAGAAGTCAACTTATGTCATTGAAATATGGCTATGTTTTGGTAGTCTTACATAAATGTTACCAACTTTTTCCTAAATGTGATAAATACAATTTTAGAAAAATGTGTAAACATAGGCGCTTATTAATGTTTATGTAAAAGTTCAATTAAGTGGGATATTATATCTTCTTTAAGGAGGTGCCGTCCTCAACTTACCGCAAATGCTTATTTTGCACTTTAATTTAGCACTTATATTGGCTTTCTGTCCTCTATTTTAGATTTGTCCAATCTAATATATGGAGGGTTATAAATATGCTTTATAAATTTGAGAGAGAGGGGAAGGAGAGCTATCTCATAACCTACATGGACAATCTTTTCATTTATTCCGGAATAATTCGATTATAACTCGATTGTGTAATTTATGTTAAGGAAAGTTTGTTGTGAGTGTAATGCTTAATAGATCGTTCTTGCCTTACAATTATAACTAATTTTAGATTAATCCAATAATGTATTTTATGTAAAGTTGGTTTCATGAGTAATTTAATTATTTTTGTGGGATTTTTATTTGTGATTTTTATCATTAATGACTTTTATGAGTAGTCATTACTCAATATTTTGATTTATGTACTTTTGGTAACAATTACAAGATAATGAGACCTACTTCAACACACAAGCACTATAAACTATTATTAGTAGAAGAAACAAATCTTATATAATTCACCGCCTTGGGCTACTTACCTTCCGGCCTCCTTTCCTATTGGCAAAGTTGTTGGTGAGTGTAATGCCTAACAAATTACCCTTGTTTTATAGTTATGTACCAATATGACATTAACCCAACCCAATCATATATTTAATATAATGTTAAATAGATCTCCATTGTCTTGTAGTTATTAATGTAAGATGAACCCAATAACAACCTAGTTATGTATATTATGTTATGTTGATGGTTTCCTTGAGCAATTTTTATTGTTGTGCGCATAAAGCATGTAAGTATTTCTTAGTTAGGGGTAGGAGTGGTGAATATTTCTCACCCTCTAGCCTCTTTCCTATTGACAATTTTTGGTGAGTGTAATGCTTAATAGAGCACCCTTGTCTTACAATTATTACCATTGTGGGATTAACCCAATTACATCCCAATTGTATATTTGAGGTTAAGTTGATGGTTTTAGAGAACAATTTAATTATTTTTGTGAGTTTGTCACTCATGTGGGATGTAATGTCCCCTCTTTGGCGGGTGAACATTGAAACACGTCTTTATTTTTTTTTGACATACAATGATAAAAATGAAATTTGTATTCATCCTTGAACCAAGGAAAGAAATGATACTCATGCTTTCCTAAACTTACTTAACATTCATTCACATTATGAGGCATACAATGTCAATGTTAGCTTACATTTATCGAAGTTCATTTTACTATAAATAACCAAAATAAGTATCTCATTAATTGGTATAGTTTTCCTCTACATGAAACAAGTGAACTAGGTGTATCATCACAAAATGTTAATTTTGAGTAATTTTGTTCTAAGCACGTGCAATCACATTTCAATTTGAATGCCATCATATATATAATCAAGCATACTTTGAGTGTCGATTTTATTAATCAAGCTCATCAATTTATTCCTTTGCCTATCTATTTTCACCATACCAAATGATGCAAATCCATCACACTAATTTTATCTACATCATTTAACTTTGTTTGCTAGTGCTTTACCACAATAAATTCAACATCCATAAAATACAAATACTTTCTATTAGTTACCACTTAACTATTAATGACTACGAACCATTTAGACATGAACTACTTAAGAAAACCATCTTTTATGTATAATACAAACATAGAGTCTCTTATTATTTTATACAACATAAACATCATCTATCAATTAACAAAGTTTATTAATTCCATTCCCCAACATTTACATAAATCTCAAGTAGTTTACATAAATCTCAATAGAAATACAATGATACAACTTTTACCATACAACACCATCTCACAAGTCATAGAGAACTATTTCATTTGTCTAATTGCAGTGAGAGAAAGAACACCATTGCAGTGCTTTGTTTCCAACTACGACCCATACAGATCCTTGCACACCTCTCAATTCTTAAGAATGGCCCTACCCTTCACAAGAAGGAAGATGTGGTAATCAATGAGGAACGAGAGTCTCATGTGTAAGTAGTTATCCGATCAACTGGTAAACATCTACAAGGTAATAATAATATACATCATAAAATCGTAACTTTGTGATTTTGATTTTGGCCAAAAGTCTACAAAAATTAGTAGGCACCCACTTAATCCCTAAAATCCAATCTAAAGTGATAATTCAAGAGGGTAGCCCATGTGTTAATCCATAACCTACCTTGTGTCCCATATTAGCATTCGTCTTGTGTGATTTTATGCACCAAGTTATATATCACCTCTTGTATTATCACACCCCTAAGCCTAGCACATCTCTAATACACCTTTATCTTAGTTAATTATGGGCAACAATCGCAATTATCCTAAGTTGTTAATAGTCGATTAAAGTTAAAACATCGACAACATTAACCCTTTTGAGAGCCCCATACCACCCATTCGAGTTAATGTTTAATGGGTTCTAGTCCATTTTTCTTATCCTCTACAATAACAACCCGTGAATAGTATGCTAGTAGATCAATCTTCCTAAGTGTCCCATACCACCTAGGAAAGTCAATATTGCAAGCCTCCTAATTCTAGGTTGTTGCCATATATGGGGGTTTGTTAATGTCCAAGTATCCTCCTGTAAAGGTTCATGTTATGAAAATTTGAAAATAGTTATGTAATATCCCAAGCTCCTTGATTGGAAGGGGTTTTCTTAATTAAGTTCTTTATCTGGTTAAATTAAAACTTACTACATTAACTATTTTGTAGCTTATAATTTCACGTTTTAAGATATATACGGAACATCATTTTATGTTGTCTTAACAACATTTAATTCATAAACCCCTATTTCTTTACATAAAGTTCTTATAATTTTCCCTTTTTGTGTTTAATAAGATTTCATTGTAATTGCCTCTCTTGGATTTTCCTTAATATAATATATAATTATGTTGACCATGCTCAATACAATATTAGTTATAACTTCCAAGGCACTAATAATTCTACTTAGGTTTTTAGATAACATGGAAGTTTATACAAACATCATCTCATCATTAAACATGAAAACATCTTATTCCAAGTCTTTGTAAGTTATGAATCATTCCCGAGAGATCTTGACATCCTTGTATATGGTTTTAAAATGTACTTAATTCATAATAAATAATAGAGGCATTTTCAATTCATTTGTCTTACTATTTCTCCTAGGTTTGGAGGATCATCGTCTCTTTAGATCCTAAGGTCACGTTTCCTTCTTGACTTCATATATATCGAGCAACTTGCTCTTTATCAATTTACCGTAAACCTATAAGAAGGCGATGTTATGTCTCTCTTAAGGATCCACACTTGAATATACTAAAATTGTTGTATAATGGGAATCCATTAATTGTTTCTCCAATTTGCTATGATTTCACAATATGTTTCTAGTACCATGAATATCACTTTAGAAAGTTTATAATTTGATTTAACTTTAGATAGTTTAAAATAAATAACTAGTATTTTGGGCTCTAATTATAAATCGTATTTAGTTTACATATCTAGCCACTATACAATTCTATGACATTAACCAAACAATTCCTTCTAATTAAGCTGGAGCATGTACATTTCTCCTAATTCAAGCAATTCTTGATTTCTCCATTTTACAAAAAGAATTACTTGTGTTCCTAATTTTTTTTTCTTTTATTTAGGATTGCAAAATATTAATTGGTTAAAATAAACCTAGCAATTCGAAGGTAATTGAAAAAGGATCTCTCCTATTTAGAATTCCTCTTATGAGTCAGTGCGGTTTCCTTTATTCTCTCCTCGAGTTGTACGTCCCCTCTAAGTTTTTTTACATATATTTAAAAATGCCATGTTCCTTATGAGAATTGATTTGAAAATCCTTTGTTCCAAGCAAGAAAAATTGTTGTAGCAACATCTAGTTTCTCTGTAACCACATGTAATTTGCTTTTGTTATGATGCTTAATAGCAATCCCGCTACTTTGACAAGATCTTACATCGAAATTGGGGAATTTCCAACACGTCCAAATCCTAGACTATGAGAATACAACATTTCGGTGTCGAATATGTCGAACTCCGATTCACTGCTTAGGTAGATTGCTTGCAAGGCAAAAATAATCAATGGAGAAAGAGTTCGTTGTATAAAGGAGGTGGAACAATCCTTCTCTGCACCCGGTTCGTAAGGCGAGATCATATAGAGGACTCTAAAGAGGCTCATTCAACATATTTAGGGAAAGGCTCAAAGAGCCGAGTTAAAACGGCCTCCTCAAACAAGTCAGAAGATAACAAGATTGTAGTAGGTGGTGTGAAGAGGGGTCATGAATCTGATAAATTTGACAAATCAGATTCAGACTAGGAACAAAATCTTGACCCTTCCAATGATCTTATGTTGGTGGTAGCTTCTGATCAGAACCAATGGTAAGAAGTCAGAAAGAAAAAAGGTAAAAATGGGCGTTATGTGAATCTAGTCGATTACTAAATTGTTCAAATGAAGAGCGGAGACAGGTTGGGGTTAATCTTGTCTTTGTTGTTGCGTATTGGATTTTGTTTGTGTTTTTCTTGGTGTTTGTACTCCGGTTCATAGCTTCGATCAAAAGTGTTTATCTATAAAAAAATAATTTTGCCCAAAAGTCTCTTTCTCCCCTCTTTCCTATTATGCGCTCCTTCCTCCTCATTCCACTTCAAAAATTGTGTTTACTTTAACTTTATGTACAACTAAAAAATAATGTCGCATCCTACTCCTTTCTCGTTTCCCTTTAATCTAAATCCATCCTCACTTGGGTTTCTCTTTGTCATCTCTATGTTAATCTCCCTTTGCCATGCATTTTTCCTTTTAATTAGGCGAGATCCCCGCTATCATTCCCACACACATTCATGTAACTATAAAATAACTTTAATTAACTCCCTTTTAACTAACTTTTCATTGACTCCACATCTCACTCTTCTTCTTAATTTTTCCCTTTATTTCATCAAAAGTCTTTCATTAAAAACTTCAATTTTCTATTATGGTGTGTGGGTTTTGGTGTTTTACTCCAATTTATATTTGCTTAATTTGTAACTACCACTTCCTATTTGTGGTGTTAAAACTAATTAGATTATCATGCAAGCTCTTTATGCGTGGATAGTGTGGTGGAGTGTTGGACTAGTCATGCATAAAAAGCGTACGCAAATCCGTCAAGTTAACTTCTCCATTCTTAAAGGATGATTAATTGTTTTCCTTAAATACTATTAATTTTATGCATTATCTCAAGTATTAATTAAGTTCAAGTGGTGAAATTATAATTACAAGTATTTTTGCGTAATTGTACTAGAAAGATTGTATAACTCAAGCAAACAACATTGTGCTACTGAAAACGAGATTACTTATCAACATCATATTTTCGCATTGCATTTAAATGACCCCATTGTCCATATAGACATACTCAATGAAATTGAAAAACCCAAAAGGGGTTTATAAACCAACTTACAACTTGACTTGTTTTTGAGCGATATACACATGAAAACTCTCTTTCACGATACTCATTAGTGCATCTTTTCTTCTCTTTCTGATGATGCCCTTTCTCATTTATCGAGAACACCTGCACATACACAAACACAACACTCAATGCATTATATGTCCAAAATAATAAATTAACTTTCTATAAATCAGAAATGACATGGTATTATTAACTGTAGTCCATAACTGTAATTCAACATTTAATAACCATCTAACAATTATTTAATTAATGAAAATAAATGTTTTTATCCAAAACATGTTGTAATGCTAATCAAGCAAAATCAAGCAATAATAACATATTGTTTCTATGACGATCACTTCCACCTAGTTATCAAAAATATCATAATAATAAATGACCGATTCGAGATGTGACATCCTTCCTCTCTAAGAGGAAGCATTGTCTTGATGATTATTAATAATATAAAAGAAAAGAAACTAATGAAAAAAATGTGGGTATGCCTTTGTGGACTTCTTCATAGTCATCCTAGGTAGCGCTCTCTTCTGAATATTGGTCCCACTGGACCTTGCACTTAGAGACTTCCATGTTCACTGCAAACCTCAAGCACTCGTAGTGGTTCGACCAAAAGAACTCTCGGATCCTCTACATGTACATATTTCCAATCAATAACATGAGACACATCAACATGATATCTTTTCAATAAAGACACATGAAAAACATTGTATAACTAGGACAAAGTTGGAGGTAACACAAGTCTATATGCCACTGGGTTGACCACTTCGAGAACATCTAATGACCCAATATAGCGAGGTGCTAGTTTGGAAGACTTCCCAAACTTGATAGAACTCTTCTTTGGTCTAACTCTTAGGAAAGCCTCATCACCCACTATGAAATCTCTAAGAGTCCATTTTCATAAAGTTTTTACCTATCTTCTGTCTCAAATAAGAATTGCCTAATCAATTTTACTTGCTCTTCCATGTTCCTAAGCGTATCGGGGCCTATAACCACCGTATATTTAACATGATCCCGACTGGTGTTTGACATTTTCTTCCATATAGAGCCTCAAAAGGGGCCATGCCCATGTTGAATGGCGCGAGTTGTAAGCAAACTCAACCAATGACAAGTAATCTTACCATTTGTATTGTTGGTCCATAGAATACATCCTAAGCATGTCTTCAAGGACTCGATTCACCCTTTCTATTTGATGATCAGTCTCGGGGTGATAAGCAGTATTGAAATTCAATTTGGTTCCTAAGGCAAAGTGTAAGGTTTGCCAAAACCTTCAGTGGCATATGAGTATATTTGGTGAATCATCTTTTAAATTCCCTAGAATGAAATGGGCTACTTTGGTGAGTTTATCCACAACCACCAATATAATGTCATGTTTGTTCTTGGACATTGGAAGTCCTTGAACAAAATCCATACTTATGACCTGTCATTTCCATTTGGAGGTTCATGTGGGTATAACAACCCAGTTGGATGCACATGTTCAACTTTCACTCGCTGACACTCCAAACATCTAGAAACAAAATTTGCAACATACTTTTTAATCTCCACCAAAAATACAACGGCTTGAGATCAACCAACATCTTCGTCAATCCAGGGTGACTTGAAAAGGAGCATTGTGTGCCTCCTCCAATACTAGGGTCCTCAATCCATCAAGGTCAGGTACATATATTTTGTCATGGAAACAAAGAAGTCCATCCCTATCAAACTGATAAACCTCATATCTATGATCTCGCTATCGGTCTCCGACGCAGATTTGACTTTCCCGTAAAATGTATCTCGAGGATAACTTACTCAAAAAATGTTGTTTGAAAGTGGTCCTCGTCGAGGCCATGATCGCTTATGTGTTGTCTCCTACAAGGGCATCTTTAACTTGATTTTCATTGCCCTTTATATAACATATATCATAATCATATTCACTCAAAAATTCTAACCAACAAATTCTTGTGCATTCAAGTTTGGTTGAGTGAAGATATACTGCAATCTTGAATGATCTGTCTTGAGCACAAAAGGATTACCCAAAAGGTAATGCCTCCACATCTGCAAAGCATGTACTATAGCTGCAAGTTCAAGATCGTGTGGGGCATAATTCAACTCCCCTTGCCTAATCTTCTGTGACTCATAAGCCACTACCTAATTATCCTACATTAAAACTCCTCCAAAACCTTCACCTAATGCATCGTGACCACTGTGAATTCTCCATTAGGATATGCAACTTTCAGAATTGGTGTAGTCAATTTTTCCTTTAGGAGTTGAAAGGATTTTTCACATTTTCTGTCATAGAAACTTCTTCCCTTTCTTTTGTAATGAGGTAATAGGATTAGGTCAATACATGGAAATGGGGGCAAAAGGGGGTCTTAAGTGGACCCTTTTCGAAAAACAAGAAAATTCAACTTGTACGAGTTATTTGAGATTATACTCAAAATTTGAAGATGTTATAAGAATATGAATTGTAGCATTTCGAGTATAGTTTCTAAACTACTGATTTTTTTAATAAATGGTTAAGTGTACGTGGGTTAAAGAGCTAAAATGTCAATAGGTGCTCCCGTTTTTGTAATAAAACATAGTAGATAGTCAGTCGTGCCCCCCTCATTTTTTAGCACTATTTAGTATTTTTGAAAAACCTTTAATAGAATTATGCACACAATGCAAGAAATTAGGGTCACTCTGCACCTTATAGAACTAGTCTCAACTCTATGAGTCACGGTTTGAGAGATAATTTTCCATAATCTAACTGTCAGTACATAGGTATTTTTTAAGATTTCAACATTCAACCTAAAGTTTTAGGGTTTAAATTCTACAATCGATGTCTATTTTGGGAAATAATATAGTCATTGTTTAGGTTTTGGGGCCTTTTGGATTGTTTACTAACATTTGTAGGAGTGTTAGATGTGTCAAAATTAGATTTTACAAACCTCACAACTCTCAAACATAATTTGCTCAAATATATGGACTCATGAAATTCCTTATAATACATAACAAATCAAAACACATGTACATATTTTTATTAATTTAAAAATCCTTGATGACATCTACAAATACTACTCCCATTATTGGGACTATTACAAAAATCAACAAAAATCCTAAAGCTATTACAATGGTGTTTCTTCACGACCCTTGAAAAGTTTCACTTGTTCAAAGTGTGACTCAACTTGTCTCTCCACTCCTTATCACTCTAACCCCTCAAACGGTAGACTTAATTCACTTCGTGCACCGATTGTGCTCTTTCACTTGTGTAATCAATGCGCATTATGCAATTCAACTGTTGCACAAAGTATTTGCGAAATCCCTACGTAATTGTCACCATCACCCAACTTTTGTGTTACAGTTTCCTTTCTCCATTATCCTTCTCACCATCCTTGTGTGTGCCCATACTTAACTAATATTTTAAAACTTATGTAAGAAATTCAATTCCCCTATGATACTCCTACATCACAAATTGCATCTTCAATTTCAATCAAATTGACTGATTGATTCATGCCTAGA
This sequence comes from Taxus wallichiana var. yunnanensis, assembly GCA_018340775.1. Classification (NCBI taxonomy): domain Eukaryota; kingdom Viridiplantae; phylum Streptophyta; class Pinopsida; order Cupressales; family Taxaceae; genus Taxus; species Taxus wallichiana. The sequence goes on along the minus strand of CM031242.1, from coordinate 964,030,106 downwards.
TTTTTAATTAGTCCTAGATGAAGTAAAAAATCAAATCATATAGTTCCAATAAGTTTCACATGGCTCAATTTAATCAATTTTTTTGACTAAACCAATCAACTAAATATGTAATGCATGATATAATTATGGGGGCCAATTGAGTCCAAATTCACATCACATAGTGACAACTGTGATTAGGGTCTCAAATTTGCCTAAATTGTCTCTTTAGCTGAACGAATTAACTAATGACAACACGAAACGTGATGTCCACTTGAAAAAGTTTATAGAGTTAACACAATGAAATGAAACTCAATGGTTTATTCTCATTCACTCAATGGCCTTGCTTATCATGCTAAAGGTCTAGCATGAAAAATTTAAAACCCGATCTTGAAATTCTCTTTCTCAATCAATGTAAACCTTTCCTCCAGCCAATATTTCAAGCGAGTCACCCTCATTTTGTTTGAAAGGAACGTGCCAACATGATTTTCAAGTTTGTTTCATGTGTAGGGAAATTTATCTAGATGATTCATGAGGTTATGAAGATCCAAAGAAAGATCAATTTTCTGGAGGATTCAAAAGGGCTATTTTTGGTGTTTTTATCACTGGTGAACATCCTCCAGAAGCTTATAGGGAAAATTCAAATCATTTGGGAGTTGTATGGGAGAGCAATGAAGTTATCCAAGGCATTTTAGGAAGATTGTGTGGAGGTAATTTAGGTCAAGAACAAGTTAAGAAAAACCGAGTCTTTTTGGGCAAGGCACTGCGGGATGCATGTTCTAAAGGAGCTAGTCACCTTGTTCAAAGGATTTTAAGAGCCTCTTGAAGTGTTGTGAGCTCATATCTCAGGAATTGGAAAGTGAAAAGGCCTACTTCACGATTAAATAATCAAGGAAAAATTGACAAGGTATAAAATGTATAAAACTATCTACTCGTGCAACACAAGGGTCTTTTTACAAGGTGGAATTTTCTCAAAGAGTTTCGAGACACCTCGGGAAGATTTAGGAGCCTAACAAAAGCTCAAGTGGAGTACATTAGACCCTCCTCATGGTCCATGTGTTAGATTGGTTCATACTCATTTTGGAATTCGGTGATAACTCAACTTATTAGTGCACACATAAGGGATGAAATTCGGCCCCATCCTCGTGAGATCCTCATCCATGGTAAATAGTTTATTTATGATACCATTCCAATAGGTACTTCTAAACATTTTCAAATCTCCACCTATCACTATGTGGTGACCATCTCTTTGGATCTTTTCTCATAGGAATGGTAAGGAAAAATTCATGCTTACGGAGGATTGACAGCTGAATTGTGACTCGTGCAGAAGGGAAGCCCTCTCGACTCCCAATTTTGGTCTTAAAGTGCATTTTGGTTTCAGTTTTTTTCTCATCTCATCGGATAGGTTGATCAAAATACTGAAGCATTATTCATTCAATCTCCTACCTTCACCCATCTCAAGGTCGAGAAGGTTTTCGGTCTCACATTTCATTAGTCACTGTGTTTCCCAAGTGGAAGGATCATCATGGTTGCATTGTGTGGGCAATTATTTCAAGTTCTCATCAAGTGCAAGAGGGTTAGAAAGGGATGGAAATGTTTCATTTATTGGAATTATTGGTTAAAGTGAAAGATGGCATTCTTCATTTATCTCAGTGGTCCAATCATCAAGTGCTTCTCACTTCTTCTCTCAGTGTACCTTACAAGGCTACAAAAATTCATCATTCTAGGAGGCTTCTCATAGTGCAGAAGAGGTCAAGGATCAGGAGTTCATCACTACATTGGAGCATTTCACCGGTTTATCACAGGAGTGGATCTTCTTCATGATCAAAGCTTCTTTATCCTTCTTCATTTCACCGAGTTTATCACAAGAGTGGATCTTCTTCATGATAGATTGAGTGAAATCACTTTTAGTGTGGAAGTATTCATGATCATAGGTCCAATATCCTATTTTCCTATTCATAACCGAGTCTTTCATATTTTCTTATAAAGGGAAAGTTCCCTTGAGGTTTTGATTTTACTCTTCTTGAAATTGATCATGATAATTTTATGGTACATTCTCATTTACTATCTCCCTCTTAACACAGTCACCAAATTTGTTTTTGTAATGCACAAAATTATTTCAATTGTATCTTGGCAATATATGAATTTATTTCAATGGTCTCTTAGAAACAACACAAAAGGATATCTCGAAAATAATTTCTCTTAATGTTGAAGTAGATATGTGTTGTCATGCAAAATAAATAAAATACAAATTGAAAATTTTGAAGCATGACAACTAAGCCCATAATTGAAAATTAGGCTTCCGGTCATTGGCACCTTCCTATGGCCATCTCGCCCTCCATTCAACCTTTACCCTGGCTCAAAAGAAATTCCCAACAAGATCATTTAGTTTGTTTCAGTGTGTAGGGAATAATGTCTAAGGTGATTGATTAACTCATTCAATTTTGATGAGAGACTACTTCCTCTAGAGGCCTAAAAAGGCCATTTTGGCCATTTTGTAGCTAATTGAACACCCTTCAGAAGTTTTCAAGGAAAATATAAAGCATGTGAGGGTGATTTCGAAGAAAATTGAAGATGTCTAAGAAAATTTAGGAAATTTTAGGAAAGAAAATCTCATTCAGGAACAATTTGTTCAAGAACGGATTTTTAGGTGCAGGGAATGAAAGCTGAAACAATGAAAGATGACTTCTACAAATAGTTTTGGGAGTTCCGAAGGAGTTAGGAGGATAAAAAATAGGCATTGGAAATATATTGTAATCCTTTACATGATGGAATCATCAAATTTTCTTCAAGGGTCAAATACTTTTGAGGTACTTCAAAACTCGTGTATTGCCCTCTTAGTTCAAAATGAAATAAAACCTAAATTTTGAGTTTGGGGAAGAATTATATTTTGATAATAGTTCCATTGATCTTAAAATGTGATTTGGAGTCAAAATAATATAAGATTTGACCCCAAATCATTTTCCTAAGCTCCCGTGGTGAAAAACTCAAGTTTGGTGTCTAAAAATGGACATCTCGAGGCAAAATTAACTTTCTAAATCAGGCACAATCGCACTTTATAAACTTTTGTGTCCCCTTTGACCCTCAAGGGACAAGGGGACACTAAAGTGCGACCTTGACCTCCTCCCCAAGACACACTTTGGCTCCTCCAGGTGTCCCATGTGTCCCAATTGAGCAAAAGGAGTCATCTGGTTGAATTCATTCATGAAAAGGACATCATACTGAGATCACATTATGTCAAGGAATAAGATCAGATTGTTCACTTTGACAATGGGAGAAATCAGGAACATCGCAAGTTATGTGAAGGATCTGAAACACTAAGAGCTTCATTAAACCTCAAGGTCATCAAGGATGTGGTCATCGGAACATGATAAGAGAACTTGTTGTGAGTGATGATGGTAGTCACAAAAATACATATCTAATGAGAAGTGTTTCTTAACACTTTCTCAATGCTTGATAATGTCCTCACATCTTACGAGTCGAGAAGTGACATTTTCGGTGTTTCAAAGGTATGGAGGTCGAACATGAAACTCATCCTCAAATTTCATTCTAGGATTCAACCCCTATCTCGAATGAGGAAACCCATTTCCATGAGGATAAACTTGAGAAAAATGTTTCCATGTACCATAAACATGCTTCCACCTAGGTGACATCTTGGTCATGAAAGTGAATTGTGAAGGAGTCATCATGTTTAAAGGTGAAATGTGGTGCTTAAGGAGTGACTTGATGATCATCATATCTTAACTCTGTTATTGTACCCAAATCTCTCCAAGGAATAAGCCAAAATGAGCTAGTCATTACATGGAGGTATCTAGGACCATCATATGTGAAGTATCAAGACATCATCGACCTCCATGAGAGATATATGATTAAAGAGGTTTATGAACATCATGAAGTTGATTCCATGCAAGGAGGATTCCATGCATTACAACGTGCACATGATTTTTCGTATATTAATTACTAAATCTAGATTTATAAAGCGCGAACACGCTTTAAAAAACCACGTATGCATTTTTCTCAAAATCTCATTTTGTCCACTTTTGCCCCCTAATTCAAAGGTGCACTTACCCGATTGCGATTCTAGATAATCTCTCAACAAATTTCCTATAGTATCTCGTGAATCCCATAAAACTACTTGCCTCATGTACATTTTAAGGTTATGTCCATTCCATGATCACATTTATCTTATCTAGATCAACTGTAATTCCATCTGCTGATATCACATGACAAAAATAATGCATTTTCCTTTGGAAGAAAGTACATTTCGACAACTTGGCATATAGCTTATGTTGTCTCAACCTTTGTAAAACCAATTGTAAATGATGAATGTTCTCTTATTTTGTTCGTGAATAAATCAATATATCATCCAAAAAAACTAGCAAAAACCCATCTATATAATCTCTGAACACGCTATTTATTAAATTCATGAAGGTTGCTTGTGCATTTGTGAGTCCAAAAGGAAGAACAATGAATTCATAATGGCCATACCTTTTTCATAAAATTGTCTTAGCTATGTCACTTTCCTTTATTCTCAGCGATGGTAACCATATCTCAAGACATTATAGCTCTTCCTGTTTGATCAAATAGATCATCAATGCATGGTAACAAGTACTCGATCTTAATTTTCACCTTATTCAACATTTCGTAATCAACGCAAAACCTAAGGGTTTCATCCGTTTTTTTTCAAAAACATAACCTGGTGCTCCCATGACGAGACACTATGGAAGATCAATCCCGATGGAACAATTATTACAAATGTGATTTTAATTCAAACAACTATGTTGTGGTCATTCGATAAGGTGCTTTTGATTTAGGTTCAGATCCTAGAATTAAGTCTATAGAGAAATCAAATTCCCTACGAGGAGGAAGCCCTGACAACTCTTTTGGAAAAATATCACTAAAATCTCGAAGAAAAGGGTAGTCCTCTAATGTAGGTTCTCTTTCCTCACCCACATCATCAATATGAACTGCATACATCATAAGATCCTTCGTTCATGTCTTCTTCATCTTCATAAGCGGAAATTTTCGTTAACTTAGTGGCCTTCTAAATCCTTGTTAAACTTTGATGCTCACCACTATCATCTTGGCATAAAAATCCACCTTAGCGTGATGTTGGCATAAACAATTCACCCCTAGAATGACATCATATGATCCCAAGGGTGCAGCCTATTAATTCAATTTAGTTTTGAAACCCGGTAGCACTCAGCTGCAAATACACATTGCTCTACTCTCTTTTCCATTTGATTTCCATATTGTACTGACCAATTTTTATCCATATAAATAGCATGCCTAGATATTTTTCTTAAAAATTCCGGTGTAACAAACATTCAGTAGCTCTAGTGTCAATTAAAATAGAAACAAAAACACCAAAAAGTTTACCTGACACTTCTATTGGAGTGGTCCGAAAATCATATTGATGTTTGGAAGCTGCGACATGAACGTGTTGTTGGCTTTGAGATTGTGACGAGGGTCCTCCAGCAGTTTTTTGGGGACAATTGATGGCATAATGATCCCCTTTGCACTTATAACATCCCGTGAATCGGCCCTTTCGTTCGTGGAAAATTCTCTCGTGCGCTTTTATTTTTCCCAATGCCACTGTTCCCACTTGGTTGGTTCCTTGGATCATTCTCTAGCTTGGGTGAGTTACCAAACTTATTTGGTTTCCAACTATTACCATTTTTGTTTCCTCCATTCTTTTGAACTGGTTAAAGTTCTTTTTGAATGGTATTGTTGATTGTTGATTTGGTCCAACCATTAGAGCCTTAGAATCCTTTTTGGAAGTATAAATTAGCTGCAAATTTCACTCCCAGTGCCTCATCTATAGCGTTCGGACCGATGAACATCCACTTCTTCTCCAATACAAGAGATCAACCCAATAATAAACTCACGGATTCAAAATCACTCATACTTTTAGTACATGGGCACATATTTGAGAAGTTTAATGAACTTCTCCCAATATTGAGTGACTGTTAGATCTCCTTGGATTAGATTATGAAATTTTGCCACTTTCTTATCAAAATATAGTTGTGGCAACCATATTTTTTGAAAAGAGTCACAAATAACTCCCAAATTGTGTTCAAGTAATCATATTTGGTTCACTCTTTTTGTTGTGCCACCAAGCAAATGCTTCACCTGTTAGCTAAACAACCTATACTACCTTTGTTTCCTCTAAGAAGTTTCAAATCTTGAAGTACTTATCCATTTCAATAAGTCACGCTTCATCTCCATCTCTTAATAATGTTCCTAAGTACTTAGGTGGAACAATCCTCTTAAGGTCCTTAACTAGTTTTGTTTCATACCTAGCCCTCTTAGGCACCTGTTCAATAATACGATCATGAGAATTTTTCATGGCTTGCTCATTTTTCTCATCACCTTGTTCGACCTCATTTCCCGAGTATTCCGGGAATGGGTTCCTCATCCAAGCTTTACGCTTCAAGTGCAACGAGCTGTCTCGGGTGTCAATCAATAAAGAAATAACTTGATCTAAACTTTTTTTGTTGCTTCCTTTGCAACTTCTTCACCAACATTATGAATTTCACTCATGTCAAAGGAATTGTTAGCATCGCCAATTATGAAGCTCCCCTTGTTGTTTCCTTTTCAAATCGACATATCACAAGAAAAGTAGATTACAACTTTGGAAAATGTAGTGAGCGTGAGTAAGGTCGTATTGGTGAACCTAATCTTTAATACCAAGATGTATTTAGTTCCCCCTTTTGTGGGTGCCTATAAAAACATATCTTTATTTTCTTGACATACAATAATAAAAATGAAATATATAATCACCCTTCAACTAAGGAAATAAAACTATATAAATGCTTTCCTAAACTCGCTTAACATTCATTCACATTAAGAGGCATACAATGTCAATATTATGTTACATTTATTCAAGTTCATTTTACTTTGAATAACCAAAACAAGTATCTCATTAATTGCTATAGTTTGCCTCTACACGAAATAGGTGAACTAAATGTATAATCACTAAATGTTAATTTTGAGTGAGTTCTGTTTATCTAATCATCTATTACTACTTAAACATTTTGTTTATTTTAAGCACATGGAGCCACACTTCAATCTCAATGCCATCATAAATATAATCAAGCATAATTTGAGTGTTGATTTTATTAATCAAGCTCATTAATTTATTCCTTTGCCTATCTATTTTCATTATACCAAATAATGCAAATCCATCACACTAATTTTAACTACATTATTTAACTTTGTTTGCTAGTGCTTTACTACAATAGATTCAACATCCATAAAATATAAATACATTCTATTAGTTACCGCTTACTTAACCATTAATGACTATGATCTAAGGTTTTCACCATTTAGACATGAACTACTTAAGAAAACCATCTTTCATATATAATACAAACATAGAATCTTTTAATAGTTTATACAACGTAAACATCAACTATCAATTAACAAAGTTTATAAATTCCATTCTCGTAACATTTACATAAATCTCAATAAAAATACAATGATAACAATTTACCATACAACACCATGTCACAAGTCGTAGAGAACCATTATGTTGTCCAACTGCAGCGAGAGAAAGAGCATCATCGGAGCATTTTACCTCTAACCACGAGCCATACGGATCCCTACACACCTCTCAATTATTGAGAGTGGCCCTACCCTTCACGAGAAGGAAGATGTGGTAATCAATGAGGAAAGAGAGAGTCTCATGTGTAAGTAGTTACTTGATCAACTAGTAAACATCTATGGGGTAGGAATAATATACATCCTAAAATCATAACCTGATGATTTTTCTTTTGGCCAAAAGTCTACGAAATCAATAAGTACCCACCTAATCCTTGAAATCCATCCGAATGCTAGAGCATGAATAATCTAAAGTGATAATTCAAGAGGGTAGCCTATGTGTCAATCCACTACCTACCCTGTGTCCCCTCTTAACATTCATCTTGTGTGATTCTATGCACCATGTTATCTATCACCTCTTGTATTATCATGAACACATCTCTCATACACCTTTATCCTAGATAACTATTGGAAAAAACCACAATTATCCCAAGTTACTAATAGTCCATTAAAGTTAAAAAATCGATAGCATGAAGCCTTCCGAGATCCTTATACCACTCATTCAAGCTAATGTTTAATGGGTTTTAGTCTAGTGTTTTTTTCCCTATGATAGAAACAAACCGTGAATGGTATGCTAGTAGTACCAATCTTCCTAAGTGTCCTAATTCTATGTTGTTTCCATATACGGGGTTTGGTAATATCCAACTATCCTTCCTATAAAAGGCTAATGTTATCAAAATCTAATTTAATAGTTCTCTAATATCCTAGGATCCTTCATTTGGAGGGGTTTTTCTTAATAAAGTCCTTTATTTGGTTACATTAAAATTATTACGTAAACTATTTTGTAGCTTATGCTTTCATGTTTTAAGATATGCACGAAACATCACTTCATGTCTTCTTAACAAAATTTGATTCATCAACCCCTATTTCATTACATAAAGTTCTTGTAAATTTTCCTTTTTTGGTTTAATAATATTTCATCATAATTACCTAACTCTTGGGACTTCCTTAATAAAAAATATAAATATGTTTACCATGCTCAATACAATAGTAGTTATAATTTCCAAGGCAATAATACTTCTACTTAGGTTTTTAGATGACATAAAAGTATACACAAACATCATCTCATCATGTCCTTATTCCTAAGTATAAAAAAATCATATTCCAATTCTTCGTAAGTTATGAATCATTGCCAGAGATCTTGACATCCTTGTATTTGCTTTTGAAATATAGGTAATTTATAATAAATAGTATAGGAATTTTCAGTTCACTTGTCTCGCCATTTCTCATAGGTTTGGAGGATCATCGTCTCTTTAGATCGTAAGGTCATGTTTACTTCTCAACTTCACATATATTGAAGAACTTACTCTATATCATTTTACCGTAAACCTATAAGAATGTGATGTTATATCTCTCATAAGGATCCACACTTTAATATTCTAGAATTGTTGTATGATTGGAACCATTAATTGTTTCTACAAATTGCTATGGTTTCACAATATGTTTCTAGTGCCACGAATATCTCTTTAGAAAGTTTATAAGTTGACGTCTTTAATCGACTTCCTTTAATTGTTTAGTCATTTGATTCAAATTTAGACAGTTTAAAATAAATAACTAGCTTTCGGGGCTCTAATTATAGACTATATTTAGTTTACACATCTAGGTAGCCACTATACAATTATATGACATTAATCGAATAATTCCTTCTAATTAACCGAGATCCCATATATATCTCCTAAATCAAACAATTCCCGATTTCTTCATTTACACAAAGAATTACCGTGTTCCTAATCTTTTCTTTTTCTTTTCTTTTACTCGGGATATCAAAATAGTAAATTGTCACGAAATATATATTTGAAAAACATGGCATTTCAAAATGTGGTTGAAAAAGGATCTCTCCAATTTGGAATTCCTCCTATGAGCCAGTGTGTGCTCTCGCTTGTTCTCTCTTCTGTCAGACGTGACCTCCATTTTTTACATATATTGAAAAACACCCTGCTTCTTGTGAGAATTGATTAGAAAATCCTTCGCTCCAAGCAAGAAGAGTTTTTTTGTAGTAGCGTTTAGTTTCTCTCGTAACTCCTACAAGTTCCTTTTTTATAATGCTTAATAATAATCCTATTTGGCCATCTCTTTCTCCCTTCTCTTCCCCTGTTGCACGTTCCTCCCTCCTCATTCCACTCCAAAAATTGTCTCTTCTTTAGCTTTATTTCATGTTAAAAATAATTCCGCATCTTCCTCCTCTACCTTTCCCTTTAATCTAAATCCACCTTTCCTTGGGTTTCCCTATGTTAACTTTGCGTTAATATCCCCTAGAAATAAATGGATTTTGAAATGTAGTGTAAAGAATCGGTGAAAATCACATTGGGGTGACCATCGAGCTCGGTCTAACTCAAGCATATGAATTATTTATTCTATCTAATGTTTGCTTCAACCTTGTGCAGTAGTAGCTAGGGTTTGTTTTGTAGGTTCAAGTGTGACATATGAACCCTATAATGAAGTGGATGCAACAAACATTGAAATGAATAAACCAAGTTCAAACCCTAAAAAGATTAGAAGAAGAGCACCCACCATGACACTAGCGCCTAAATCGAGACACTAGCACCGAGGCGGTCCCGTCCTAGTTTGGGTGGTTCTGCACAAAGAGGTTCTAGATTCGAGTTTCTCATATAGAGTTTATGAGAACCTAGTTCTGTCCTTCTCAAAGAGATTTTCTTGCGTAAAATCACCCAGGATCTCCTGATACAAGATAAATCACTCTTATATCCTATCTTTCACACTTTCTTATACTTTGCATGCTAGATCTAGCTTATTATTGTTATATTCATTTGATCTCATTCCTTTGATAAAGATTTGAATTTACTTAAATTATTTAGTGAACCCTCTGTTCCTTACATGCACATTATTAGATCTATCTTTTATGCCCATTACTTGCAGTGGTTTCTTTGGTCTCCCACAACATATTGAACTCCTCCCACATACCCATAATCATTCCAAAAGTATGGCTAAAACCACACACGATAACCCTTTAGTCAATTCCTGTCGCGATCTCCCTTCACGACCTAGAAACTTATGAGAGCAAATAGTCTTATGGTGAATGCACTAATATGGACGAGACACAACCCGATTCTCTCACCACATTTTTTTCTACATTACATGATAATCCCACTCATGTACCACATGTCCTTGATGCTTTATTAGTAGCTCAACATGCCCATGACAATGTTACTCATGTTAGTATGGTTTATACCTTAGAGCTCTCTATTGTTATTACCTCTTCTATTCCACCTGCTTCCTCACCAACCATTATGGAGATATCCACTATTCATATGCCTATTTGTTCAAACTCTATTAATTTTTCTTCCCACATCATTTCCCATATCCAACCTAGCACTTCTTTAGGCACCCATGCCTTAGAGTCTTTGTATCATGATTTATAAGCTCAAATTCATCAATTGTAATAGGCCTCGTCCTCTTCTTCTCCATCCCTTGATTCTTCGCTTCTTCTTTATAGTCCTCTTGCACCCAAGGTTTCTTCTTATCCACTCCCTCCTAATTTTTCCTCACTTAATTTTCCTCTCTTTGATGGCCATGAAGATCCCCAAGAGCACCTTCAATCATTTCATGTTACATTCTTGGATTATGCTTATGATGACACACTTTTGACCAAGTTGTTTCCTAGGAGCTTATAAGACTATGCCTTGCAATGGTTTTATGACTTGCCTCTACACACCATTAGATAATTTAATCCTGTTTTCATGAGTTTTTCAAGGGCAAAATTCCCACTTGAAAACATGATAACCATACCATACTTGGAATTTTTTTGTTTGAAGGTCATCCGGAGCCCTCGTCGAGATCACCCTAACCCTTGTGTCAATCCTATCCCATCTCTCCGAGCGGTACAATGTGTTGTGTCAACATGCCCCTAGGTGATTTAGGGATAGCAAGTGCATCCAGGCACTTCCAAAATAAGATCCATCAAGACAAGCTTTTGAGAAGCTTTGGAAAGGCTATTTTTGGTCTTCCTAAGGTTGGTGCGCACCCCCGGAATGGAATGAAAAGATAAAACTCATCAAGGAGGTGTATCAGAGAGCCAATAATGTTTTGAAATTGGTTTTGGAATATTCTAGGAAGTTTCAGAAGTTTTGGGACATTTTCAACAAAAGTGGGTCCTGGAGGGTGAAGTAGTGCACAATGCAAAAACACCCCCTGAGCTTCGGGAAGTGATTCGGGAGCTCCGTGAAGAGTTGGAGGCCGAAAAAACATCATCGAAAAGATAAATAAAATACCTAGAGGATGGTGGTTTTAAAATTTTCACAAGACTCAAGCAATTATTCCCATAAATTTCAGCACGCACAACCCTTGAGCATGAAGAAAAATCCTTTTTTTAGGGGGTTTCAGGAAAATCAAGCAATGAGACCCCCACCATTGTGTTTAGAAGGAAAATTTCATGAAATTTCATATAAATGAACATCAAAAAACTCCTCTGGGAACTCAAGTTACGACTTTGAAAAGTTGCTCCCTAAGGAGTGACTTACGGAGTTAGTCAAATTTCTACCTTGAAATTTGAGCCAATAAGAAGGTGGTGCACTTTTTCCCACCAACCGTCCCAAAATTTTGGGACAGTTGGGACAAAAAATTTTGCCCCTCCCATTTAATCCCTTGGACCTCAATATGACCATTTTAGAGCTCTGTTTGCCAACTTAAGCCCCCATGCTTTGTTTTCAAGCCCCTAGCTCTGTCAGGGCACACACCGCCACATGGACCAATAGGGAAGGGGCCAATTTTTTTGCACCAACCATTTCATATGTTTGAGACACAAAATGCACCGCCTCCCATCTTGGCCCTGGTCACCCACATGACCCCGACAGGTGTTTAAGCAACTTATTTCTAGCCCCCTCTCCTTCTCAATCGCAAATTAGAATGTGACACATGACCCAATAGGAAGGGGACATGATTTTTTGCACTAACCATCCCAAAAAATTGGGACGGTTAGGACAAGAAAGTGTGCTCCTTGCCTTATTGTAGAATTATGCAATTTTTCGTTTTCCATTATCTTGTTTCGATGTTTCCATTTCTACTGCTGCACGCGCTCTCAAGAAAAATTTTGTTGCTTTGAGATTTACTTCCTTCCTCCATTGCTGCCACTTCCATCCCTTTGCCACTACTGATTTCATTCATTTTTAATCCTTCCACATGAAAAACAAAGCTTTTGAGCCAAAACCATGTCCATTTACTGTTAGAAACCCTCTTTGGCAAAATTGAAGAATTGCTCATAAATTGCAAACCGGAGAGTGAAATCGAACAAAATTTGGAGCATCTCTTCCTCTCCTAGGTGCCTTGATTCTGCAAAATAAAATTTCAAAAGGTGCCTCAATTTTTTAATGGCATTCATATGAAAATTTTGGCCTTAAACTGTTCTTCCGCCATTTTTCGTTGATCTAGAAAGTGGTTTGACTTGAAATTTCGAAAGAACACTCAAGAACAAAAACCAGAAGGAAAATGAAGTTTTTTCATCAAACCGTCAATTGAAGACCAACTTCCAAAAATAGTAAGTGTCACTAGTTCACACTTGCTATTTTTAGTAACTTTCCTAAAATGGAAAAATCCTCCAGAAGAGTAAAACAATGAAAATCACATAAATGCAAAACTAGGGTACATGGGCCGAAAAAAGCAAAAATCAAGAAATAAAAAAACAAAAGGAAACTCTCTACAATTAGAAAGTTCATAAAGCGGCCATGAAACATTTGTGAACATGCTCGAGCATGACAAGGACCTCGTAGTCCGACACCAAGGAAAAAACAACCCCGCCCCAAATAGCAGCTCATGGATCCCATGGTCTAAAAATAAAAAGTTTCAGTTTTGAGCGTAGAAAGTTGTAGATGGTTTCATTTTCGCTCATCTTTCCATTTTTGGAATATTTGCGGGATCATAAAATGATTTCGAGCTCAAACATAGAATTAAAAACTTCATATTGGTCTTGGGAACATCGTCCTTAGTGCAAGTGTGCTCAGAAGCAAAGCGGTGCAACATATGAATCCATCTTCATCACTCAGGGAGCTAGGTGATTTGAGATGAGTTTTTGGGGAGAGCTCAATGAGTTGAATCAATTTGTTGATCAAGTAAAAAGGACGATCATCGCAACAAGTGCCCATGTGCATCTCGAGTTCACATTGGGAAGTCTTGAAACAATACTTTCAACACTCATTTCGTGACCCGAAATGTCTGAGCATCATGTAAAATGAGTTAAATTGTGGTCATCCCGGTGGGAAAAATTGTTCAAAATGCACTTCGTCAAAGGATTTTGACGAGTACGAAAATGTAACTATGTAGCAGAATGTCATAAGAGATTGTTCTCCATCCTACATCTTCTTTGGGGTGGACCTCGGTGAGCAACACCCGTTGTCCTCAAGATGATCATTCAACAATGTTTCTAAACACCCAGTTCGATGTGTTCGTTCATCATCTCAAGGAAATTTCTCATGGTAAAAAAGTTCAGAGATCCAGAATTCACCACATTGGGACATTTCATCAAACCAATTAGGCAACGAGGTAAATGCAACAAGGCATCATCTTCATCAACATTCCTTCTTCCTTTTCTTCTCTCATTTTCCTCCTCTTCTCTACCCCTTTTCTAATTCTTCGTTGTGAGCAATCATAACAATAGTCCTATTCATTAATGTGATTATAGCTCAAATGTAATAAGTCACCCTTAACTAATAAAAGGGGACTTAATTTTCTTTCCTAGGAATGTCAAAAGTCACAAGTGGAAAGGACAAGTGAAAGGTCATGTGGGGGGTAGACAAAGAGTCTTCTCAAGGTCTATATAATGTAATGACACACTCTTGCTTAAGGGTTGTCAATTTTGTGCACTCAAGAGATATTTTTTGAGCAAGGAAAAAGAGATAGCTATTCTTCCACTTTCCCTACCTATTTTCCTCTATTTTCCAACATTGTATAACTTGTTGAGATGTCAATAAAGAAAGGGATTTCTTCTTTTCGTGATGTATGAATGTGTGCAAATTTATGTGCATGGTTTCCTATGATCGTTGACGTTATAAACATGGTTGTTTCTTTCCTATAAGTTGTGAATGTGAAACTTTTAATTAGCTTTAGCAAGAATTTGGTTTTCTACTTGTGGAGTTAATTTCTCCTATCTAATTTCTCACTCCCCTTCCCCCATCTTTAAGCAAATTCCTCTCTTAGAATTCATTGTAAGCATTTGTTGCGGGTATAGTGGAGTGTGTGTGTGTTGGATCCCCGACCTCTTGGCCAACAATATATTTCCCTTTTGTTCATTCACAATAAATTTGAGATGCACCACACAAGTAGAGGGACCTAGAGTCCCAGAGCGTTGGCAAGAATTCCATCAAAATTTTCACCCGAAAATTCTCGCTGACAAATCCTTTAGCAAATATTTTTTTGGATCACTTTTCTACAAATATTGGAATGAAGATATCATATGCACAATTGGCCAAAATGACGCAAGGAACTAAAAAAATCTTAGTGACTATGTTTTACATTATAAGACTAATCTTTCTAAAATAAACAATGTCTTGGTTGAATCTGAATTGTAAGATATTTTTATCCAAAGCCTATTACCTCCTTTGCAAGAATGTGTTCTCTTTGATTCTTTTCACTTTTTATCATCTATGTCACACTCTCAAAATCGTGAAATCAAGTTACCTTCTTTTGGAAAAATTAAATACGGTGCTAATATTTCCGATTCATCTACTAACAAGTTCTAAATAAACTTGCCTTTAAGGGCAATCCTAGTGAACTGAAACCTACTTTTAATGCTAAATCTCAACCTACGAAGATCCAATTGCAACATACACACCACATTTTTGCTAAATTGCCATATCCACCACATATGTTGTTGGATCCAATCTTAGAAAGTAATCTAATTTCTCTTTTCGTATCCTCTTGAGTTCAATCCTAATAGGCCTCATGGTAAGAAATTTGATGAAAATGTACATTGTGATTACCATAGATGCAATGGCCATTCTACTAACAAGTGTTTCAAGATTAGACATCTAATCCAAGATTTGATTGACAATCATGACATTGAGTTACTTTAATCTACTATTTATATTCATAAATCTACTAATGATAATGGTAAGCTTAAAATCTTCAATTATCCTTTACTTAAGCATGAAAAATCAGCTCTTGAATCCTCTTCGAATCATGCTTATCATGTTTTTCCTCCTCCTCCATATTCAAATCACCCTCTTGGATTTCTTGTTGTCATTACACGATATTCCTTCACTTTTCATTACTTTTACTAATGCTAATTATCTTGCCTCCTTTTCATCACATAGATTACACATTGACGCTTCTATTGATCCTCATGTTATAAACAATGTTATGGTACATCCTACTTACAAGTACAATGCATGTTACATATATTTCTTGCAAGCTATCAAATTTCCATTATCTCAGATGACTTGTAGGTCTCCTACTTCTCATGGGCATCTCACTTTTCTTATCACCGCTGGGTCTCTCATTCTCTCTATGTCATTCACCTTTGTGTGATCTACTGATTGTGCATTGTGACATGGTCTTAGGAATCCCTTGGCTTAGGGCTGCCAAATTTGTACCATCCATAGTTCACTTGTGCCTTAATTTTGTACATGAGCATCACATTATCACTATTTAAGGCATCCCACCATAGACTCCTTTATCATTGGCACTTATTATTGTTACACCTTTATTACTTTTATCACTAGTGCACATATCCTCATGATGGCCCCATGGATTTGGCACATACTACTCTTAGTGCTACTTTTACACATACACCTAGATCTTCTCGACACGAGACTTCCTCTTCTTACTCACAATGGATACATCAATCTCATAGTCCACCTCATAGGTATAGGTCTCCACCAAAGACACACACTACCCATGGCACATATAGGCCCATTTTGTGGTCTCTTTCTCCACATGTACTCCCCTGTTGGCCATAAAGTCTTTGATCACGATCACATGCATACATACCTCACACTAGCAGATAGTGGACCCTTGCCCCTTACCCTCATTGGGTAGATCACTACAACATTCACACATTGGGGGCATATAACTCCCCTCATTACCCAATGACGCACTCTTGTTCTAGGTTCAAACATGACTTGAGGGCACATTTACCTACATGGACCTCACTTTGCACACGTACTAATTGGTGGAATCTTGCTCCCCTCTTATAGTTGTTCCATTTCATGTTAACATATTTATAAAAACGAAAAAATACTAGTTTAGATTTCGATTGGATGTACTCTTTCTTGTTTATACTATTCTATATTGCACCTTACTTACCATGTTACTTTGATTAATAGTATGCTCTATATTTTTCCATACACACATGCATGTTCACATGGTACTCTTGAGGTGAATGAAAATTTCATACATGTTTCTACATGATGTATGATGTCCGGCATTGTTCCCTAGTAGTCCCATTGCAGCTCCCGAGGGCATATACCTTTACTATTTCTCTATATTCAGGTTCTATCATGAAAATAATTACTACTTCCAACCATGGTTATGTGATTTGCTTGTATGTTGTCTATGATTGTGTCTTGATTGTCATTATTTGCGGGCTATGCCCTATGCTTGATTGCGTGTATTTTTTTCCATAACCTTGAGGTATTTTTCTCCACATGTACTCCCTCTTGGCAATAAAGTCTTTAATCACGATCACATGCATACATACCTCACACTAGTAGATAGTGGATCCTTACCCCTCACCCTCATTGGTTAGACCACTTCAACATTCACACATTGGGGGCATATTACTCCCCCGCTACCCGATGATGCACTCTTGTTCTAGGTTCAAACACGACTATTGAGGGCACACTTACCTACATGGACCTCACTTTGCACACATACACCTTCGGGGAACCTTGCTCCCCTCTTATAGATGTTCCTTTTCATGTTAACATATTTATAAAAATGAAAAATACTAGTTTAGATCTTGATTGGATGTACTTTTTCTTGTTTATACTATTCTATGTTGCGCATTTCTTACCATGTTACTTTGATTCATAGTATGCTCTATATTTTTCCATACACACATGCATGTTCACATGGTACTCTTGATGTGGATGCAAATTACATACATGTTTCTACATGATGTATGATGCTTGGAATTGTTTCCTACCGGTCCCATTATGGCTCCACGAGGGCATATAAATTTACTATTTCTCTATATTCATGTTCTATCATGAAAATAATTACTACTTCCAACCATGGTTATCTGATTTGCTTGTATCTTGTCTATGATTGTGTTTTGATTGTCATTATTTTCAGGCTATGCCCTATGCTTGATTGTGTGTATTTTTTTCCATAACCTTGAGGGATTCGAGTGTCTTGTGACATCCTGAGTGGTGTCCTATGTTTTCAACCAGCTACTTGATGTGTCTTTTGCCATGTTTGAGTGTTTTGACTAGTTTTACTACATATTTCCATGCTTGTTTGTGACTAACACTTCCCATTGTTTTTGCATGCGCCATAGTTGTCACCATGCACATTCCCTATTACCCATACAAGAGTTCTACTTCATATGTGTGCATCAATTTCAACTTTCCTCATTGGGATTTGCTCGCCTTGGTTTATGTCATGCACCCCAAACGAGTGTGGGCAATCATCGGGTGATTGTTTCACCCTCTCAACATCCGAGAGACTAGACATAGAATCGCGCACAGTAAAATCGAGAATAAACAAGAGATAAGAAAATAGGTTGAAAATTATAATTGGGCCAAAATTATTACAGGGAATAAAGTGCCCAACACAGACAAGAGCGGTGGGCGCTCGTGTCCCACGGGAAATTTTGTCTTGGAGTAGAAATAGGTTGAAAATTAGAATCGGGCCAAAATTATTACAGGGGACAAAAGTGCCCAACACAGACAAGAGCGGTGGGTGCTCGTGTCCCACTCGGGAAATTCTGTCTTGGAGTAGAAATACATACATTATAGGATCAACAAGTTTCCAGTGACAATATTTTCTAATTTCCAGTAGACATACTCGATACAAGTTACTATCAGGGAACAGAATAACTCCCTTGGAAACATGACCACTAAATCCTCAATTTAGCGATAGGACACTTAAATCCTTAGTTGATGCTCAAATTACCAGTTTGGTGACAAGACACTCAAATCTTTAGTTTGTCGATGGGATGCTTAAATTGATAGTTTAGCGACATGAAGGCTAAATCCTTAGTATTATTCCAACCATCTCCAAGGCAACAAACATATAAGAACAATTCTATCTCTTTTCTCATGGCACACATGTGTACTCTATCCTTGATTCTTTTTTTTCATTGATAATTTTTATTTTCACATTTTATAAGTTAAAGTTGAATTTCATTTGCCATGAGCATTGACTACACTTATCTTCTTTTGCAGGTCCGACCTTACTCCGACGAAAGACAACACACAAATGGAACAAGGAACAATCTCAAGCACAAAATGCTCCAATAAAGACAATATCCAAGGAACAAATGCATGCATCATTTCTACTATGCACACAAGGTCACCCCTAGGATACTTATGCTTTTCTAGCTTGTATGATACCCAATTTACTATCTCCATTGGACATGATATCAAGTACAATCCTCATTTGGCATGCTATCCGTAGACTCCCTTCGGCTCTCCACAAGGTACACTCTTCTTATCTACTTTATGTTACCAAATATTCATTCACCAACATAAAGTGGGGGAAAATGTAGTCACGAAATCACACACTTTCTATTTACATCACGCCTCTAAGTATGTCATTATATGCATGATTCCTAAGCAAGAAAACTAGACATTAACAACACTTGTTTTTCTTTCACATTACTTTATCCATCTTGATACTCTTGACACTTTCTCTTCTTGAATGATAACTTTACTTTTGGACATCAAACAACATGAGCCAACTCTATATTTTCGGTTATATTCTCTGAGCATCCCGGATAGTACTGTCCATTAGGGACATGAGCGACTAGGCACTACTGTCCCCTTTGGGCACTCTATATTTTTCCCTTTCTTTTTAAATTTGGATTGCCACGTCATTTGATATATTTTATAAAGTATCTTTTATCTCTTTGGGCCAACCTTTTTAGTTGTTAATGATGAAATTCAAACAAAGGAATCATATTTATACATGGCTTACTTAATATTGTTGGGGCAAGAAGGAAATTGAGCTAACACTTTATATCTACCATCTACAAGAGTGTAGTGCCCACCTCTTCCTACCATAGTCCCTTTTTTGACTCATTACTTTTACTTGATGATGGACATGGACTTTAACATCATTTGGTTTCTATATGTTCTTATTATGGTTCGTTTGACGACACTTGTGGTGATTTGGGTGCATAACACCAAACTAGTATTGTGGATTATTTCTTAGCTCTTGCATGGTATGATTTTGGATATCAACATATTATGTTATAGTTGACTTCATTTCACATGTGATGGATTTACTTATGGTTTCATCATATACTTGGTTATCATTTGAATTGTAATGGCTAATTGGATGTTGCCATGTGTTACTTAGATGGTTAATATATTTTGAGTTAGTATGGATGTATATGATTAGTGTTAGCCATTTCATACTGACATTATTTGGTATAGTTAGCATGAATTATCCATGTATGATTTATGAGATTATTTAATTGATATATTTTATTAGGTAGGTATGTTTAATGTTTGCATTGAGTGTGAAGATTACAGGGCACATGAGAATGTGGGTTTCAGAGCTACACTTTGGGT
Organism: Taxus wallichiana var. yunnanensis; assembly: GCA_018340775.1. NCBI lineage: Eukaryota > Viridiplantae > Streptophyta > Pinopsida > Cupressales > Taxaceae > Taxus > Taxus wallichiana. The sequence continues at coordinate 964,009,842 of CM031242.1, read as the reverse complement.
TTACATAAGCAGCTGAATGGGCTAAGTCCTAGCCATGTTTGTTGTGTGAAGACTTATATGTTGTTGCATGTCATGTTTGGGCACTATGGGTGACCCCCTTATTGTAATTTTATTATTAGTTATTTATTTAGTCTTGTATGTGCTAGTTTAGGGACCTAGTGGTCCCTACTTGTGCTAATTTGTGTTTAATGTTAATTAAGTATGTTGTTTGAGGTATGGGACCACCTAAGTGTCACTTGGGTGGGCCCCACCACCTCAACTCTTGTGTCATTTAGCCCAATCTCGGATTTGGGCTAAAAGTGGCAATTTAGGTGATCACTTTTCATTTTGGGAGCTTCCTATCATGGAAAAGGACCCCTTGGACCCTACCTATGGGTAGGGGGTCTCTTTTCAAGGCCAAATGGGAGTTTCCCTCCCATTTGACCCTCACACATCACTTTCTTGTAAGTGAGTTGGTTTTTGTGTTTATTAAAAGTTGTAGAGGTTTTGGTTTTAATCACATTTTGGGAAATTTGGAGTTTACCTCCAAAATGAGAGTTGTTTTATTCTTGATTTTGTTTTGGAATTTTTGTGGGGAGATGAGAAGGGTGACACATGTCACCCTCTCATTTGGGAGAATTTTTATTGGTTTTCTTTTAATATTCCCTCATGGAGAGGGGTTGGGACTTTTGGTCATTCTTTCTTTTGGGTGTTGGATATTTTGGGGTGTGCTTGTGGAGCTTGGAGCTTTGGATTGTTGGATTGCATAGAGATTTTGGATAGCTTGATTGAGGTAGGTCTCCTTGTTCTTCTACTATATTTTTCTTATGAAAATATCTTGTGTTTATGAAATGAAAATGGTGTTATTTTTGGTTGTTGTGTTGTGAATCTTTGTTATTATCTTTTTCTCCATCCATCATGTTTTTTGATGGATTTTGGAGTGTTGGGGAAGAGGAGGAATACCCTTCTCACCACATGGCTTGATGGGCAAGCCATGATGGTTTTATTTATTCCTCCCCTCATATGGTTTGATGTGGGGAAATATTTTCATATGGTTTGAACTTCTTTCCCCATCCTTGGCAAGGAAATCATCATGGTTTGAAAATCCTTCCAAGGAGGAGGCTTGGTGCATGGGTTGGAGAGATAAGGAGGGATATTGTGATTTGGAGAGATAAGGAGGGTGCTTGGAGATTTACATTGTGTTTCCTATGGTTGGATTCACCACTTGGCTACATATGGGATTCTTAACACTCTTCCCCATTTTGGGGGAAAGCATGGAGCTTCTCCCTTATGTGTTGTTTGTTTTTGGTTTTGTGTATGTGATTAAGTGTGTGCTTGTATGTGTGTTTTCCCTTCCCTATTCACTTGTGCAAAACCGAGGCATGTATGCTCTCTCTCCCATGGGCTTGGAGGGAGGCTAACATGTCCTCCATGTATTGGAGATGGCATGTAATGATGCCAATAGGTTGGGAGGTAACCGAGCCATTTCTTCTTGTGCTTTGAAGACCTTTATGGAGTGGAAAATATGCAGATTTTAGCTTGAAGATTGATGAAGAAAATTGAAGACTTTGTCATGTTGTTTCCCAAATTTTGGGAAGGCTTCTCCACTTGGATTTTGTTTGGTTTTGTAAATGATGTAATAACCATTGTAAAGTGCTCATATCTTGGGATAAACATTGTATTTTGCACTTGTAGGGGTTGAGTTGAGCTATCCTCTTTGTGAAGGAATGTTGGTCCTTTTTGCAAACTTGATGTCTCCTTGTTGTAATGTCTCCTATTCTTGCTATTAAGCTTGTTGTTGAATATTATTCTCAAAAAGAAAAAGTTGTGGGAATACTCATGTTTATTGGAAGAGTTATTGTAGAGTTAGGTTATGGAATAGAAATGGTATTCTTTTCATTTCCATATGTTTGAAATA